>JAJPUD010001105.1:0-95265 GCA_023553655.1 Myrmecobius fasciatus
TTTTTTTTTTTGCTTTTGCTTTTTGATCTGATTTTTCTTGTGCAGCATGATGAATGTGGAAATATGTTCAAAAGAATTGAACATGTTTAATCTATATTGGATTGCTTGCTCTCTAGAGGAGGGGAGAGGGAGGGAGAAAAATTTGGAACACAAAGGTTTTGCAAAGGTGAATGTCAGAAAACTATCTTTGTATGTATTTTAAAAAATTTTAAAAACTTATAAAACAAAATAAAAATGTAGTGCTAGAACTGAATCCAATACTCCAAAAATGGTCTCACTTGGATAGAATACAATACTATTATCTCTTCTCTAGCCTTAGACACCATGCAACTTTCATTGCAGTCTAAGCTTATATTGGACAACTAGGTAGAGCAACGATTGGAGCCCCAGAGCTAGCGTATAAGGAAGAATCCAGTTCAAATTCAAGTAGACAAGTAACTCAGTTTCCTCATATGTAAAATAAGCTGGACCACACCAATATCTTTGCTGAGAAAAACCAAAATAGATGCATGAAAAGTTCAAAATCATTGAACAACAAATAAGCTTGCATTAATTTGTTCTTCTAAAATGTCCTTCAAGAACACGGTTTTGACTCACATCTTCAGATCTTTTTTCAACTTGCTTATCTAATCCATCTTGTACTTGTGAAGATGACTTAAAAAAAATGTGTAATTCAATTAAATGTAATCTTATTAGGTTCAATCAGTCAATTATATGCCAGACACCATGGTAGGCAGTTGGAGATAAATAGCCAAATATTCAAGTAGATCTATGAATTAACCAATTTGGGAGAGTAGCTATGAATATAGGTTGCAACTTATCCAGGCCTGCCTATCCTGAATGAATCTTGTTCTCTCTTGAGCTCTTCACTGGAGTTCTACTAAAATGGCTTAAGAATCATTCTCTCCTTTCTCTAAAATTTTAATGGAAACAGTTAGAGCCCTGTGACTGTCTTTGTGATATACTCATTTTTATTTCTTCATAGGCAGTTGTACTTAACCCCAGTTGTCTTCCAAAAAAAAAAAATTGGATCTTGATTCTGTCATCCAGTTTATTAACTTTATCTCACCTCTATGCCTTTATGCCAAGTCCTTAATAAAAAATATTAAACATCACGGAAGTTAGGAAAGTGCCTTGAGACACTCCATTAATGACCATCAGTCTAGTCCACTAGTTCTGATTTCATCTAATAGTGACTTCATCACTATGCTATTGTTTATCCCAGATTTCTTCATCCTTTACCCAAGAATAGTATGAGAAACAATGAGAATGTAAGTTCCTTGAGTACAAGACTAGTTTCATTATTGTTTTAATATCTCTCACTCTAAGCATAATGCCTTGTGAACAGAAAGCCTTTACTACATGTTTGTTGGATGGAATTCTCAAACTCTTTGCTAAATTACGATTGCATTCCCTTGATATTAAGTCAGGGTTTAAAGCTCTTGCCAGGGAGCTGCACCCTGTTTAAAAAAGGTTCAGTTTGACACAACCTCTTGATGAAAAAGTAATCTCTTTATGATTATTGCTTCCTTGTAGATATTCACTAATTTTTTAGAATTTTCCCAGGATAGGAATTCAAGATCAGTCTTAGGGTTTGCAGATTCCATTCTCTTTCTTCTTTTGGTGGAATATTGAAGTATTTGCCTAGATCACAGCATCTCATCCATTCTCTATTACCTTTCAAATATTATTGACAGTCTCAAAAATCACATTTGCCAGCTCTTTCAAGAAGATCCTAAGGTGGAGTTCTACTGGGCCTGATGACTCCAACTCTCTAGGATAACTGTCTCTTTACTTACCTTGGGTATCAACTCCCATTGGTCATTTTTGTTCTATCTTTTCCAGTTCAGAGGTCATTCTTCTTGGTATAGAAAGTCCAGCTTTTACCTGTCAGTATTTTTATACACTGAACAGAAGTTCTATTATTTCTTTAAAACTTTTCTTTTCTTAAATTTTCTTTAAAACAAATACATCTCCTTTTTGTTGCCCTGATCCTATTCTTAGATCATGCTTTCATATCCCTCCTTCATTATGTATTTCCATTTTCTATGCTTTAAAAAAATCTAAATTCGTTGGAAAGTGCCCTGTGTATCCACATCAATCTCCTAATAGGAACTCATTGGTTTTGTGTGTTCAAAATTTTGTTTTGGGGGGCTTTCCATTTTTCTGAGCTGATTTTCTCCATAAAGCTTTAGTCCATGGGAGCCTACTTCTCTTTTCTGACAACTTTTGAAATCTGATATTATTTAGGTCTTCCTTATTAGTGAGAATCATCTCTGGGAAATTACCTTCTGGTTATGATCTGTTTGCCAAAATCCTCTCTATTTCATTTTTCTGTCAGGGTGGTCTGTGATAGACTTCTATGATAATATGTTCATTTCTGCTTCTGTTGACCTTCACTCAAATGCATTCTACCATGATTTTTCCTCAGAGGCAGCTAGGTGGTATGATAGATAGGGGTCTGTTCCTAAAGACTAGAAGACTTCAGTTCATATCTAATCTCAGATGCCTACTGGTTGTGTGAGACTGGATGCAAGTCACTTAACCTCCATTTACCTAAGTTTTTTCAACTGTAAAATTGGGGGTAATAATAGCACCTACCTTGTAGGTTTGTTGTAAACATTAAATGAGATAATATTTGAAAAGCACTTATCTCAGTGCTGGAGCATAGTGGATACTATGTAAATGCTTATTCCTGTTCCCATTCCCATCTTTTTTGCAGATTTCTTTTTAATAAAGTATAATCTAGAGCCTTGTTCCAGTGACATTCAGTCTCAGTGCTACTTGTAACATTTAGCACAATGCCTGGTACATAAGTGCAATATAAATATATATATATATATATATATATATATATATATATATATATATATTAGCTATCATAGTCAATGATTACCTATGAAGTCAGGTTTGTTTTCTTCCATGAGGATCTCAAGTTCATTTTGTTTGTTGTCCACAGTTTGTATTTTTATATAAATATTTGAAGCAATATTTTGTTTTATCTTTTTTTAACTGACTACTTTCTCAATTTTGGTCTCTTGTAAATTTTTTGTATTTCAGCTGCTTTCTCCCACTACATTGTAGTTATTCTCAGTGGCATCTACCTTAGCTTGGGAGATGACATGCAGAAAAAGTTTTCTTTTTCTCCCTCCTCTTCTCCTTTGTTTGATTTTAAACCCTTTGTATTAGATTTGCAAAAACTGCCAGAGGAAAAATTCTTACCCATTCATATTAGAGGCATTCTCTACTTAGCCAGAGTTCTGTCACTCCTATATTTTAGACCATGGTCCAGAAATCCAAATCTTATTCTCCAACACCATCTTAATTAGCTGATAATGACTTCTGAAATCTGCCTTTTTCTTTTGAATCCCTTGTCTTTGACAGATATCACTGATAGACCTGCATCCATCCCTAAAGTCTTGGGTTCCTTGCCCAGGACTTCATAACCTTTAGCAACATATCTGAGGCTCCATCCTGAAGGATCATTCATGTTCACATGAATCACTAGAAATAGGATGCATTGTTTGGTCATTTAAGTTCAATCTGAATCTACATGACCCTATTTGGGATTTTCTTGGCAGAGATACTAGAGTGGGTTTGCCATTTCCTTCTCCAGATCATTTTACAGATGAGGAACTGAGGCAAGCAGGATTAAAAGACTTTCCCAGAGTCACACAGCTTAGTAAATGTCTGAGACCAGATTTGAACTCAGGAAGATAAATCTTCTGGATTTGAAGCCCAATGCTGTGTCCACTGTGCTATGTAGCTGCCCTAGAAATAGGATACTAGAAGTTATTTGGCAGTTCACCAATCACCATGAGTTCTTCTTCTTGTTGTTCTTCTCCTTTATATTATATTTTAAAATAATTATATTATTTTCTTATTTACCATATTTATTGGCATGTTATTTTTTAAAATATATTTTCACATTAATCATACTGCACAAGAAAAATCAGATCAAAAAGGATAAAAAATGAGAAAGAAATAAACAAGCAAGCAAACAACAACAAAAAACGATGTTGTGCTCCACATTCAGTCCTTATAGCCCTCTCTTTGGATGCAGATTCATTGTTGAAAAAAGCCACAAACATCATTGTTGATCATCACATAATCTTGTTGTTGCTGTATACAATGTTTTCTTAGTTCTATTCACTTATATGTTATCAGTTCATTTATGTTCATATATACCTATATGTTATCAGGTATTGGTACTTATATGTACTTATCAGTTCATTAAAGTCTCTCCAGGCCTTTCTGAAATCTTCCTGTTGATCATTTCTTATAGAACAATTATTCTAATCCCTTGCCACTACAAAAAGGGCTGCCACAAATATTGTTGTACATGTGGGTCCTTTTCCCTTTTTTATGATTTCTTTGGGATACAGACCCAGTAGAGACACTGCTGGATCAAAGGTTATGAACAGTTTGACAGATGGTTCCAAATTATTCTCTTGAATGGTTGGATCAGTTCACAACTCCACCAGCTCTGTTTTTCCGCATCCTCTTCAACATTTATCTTTATTTTTTCCTGTAATCTTAGCCAATCTGAGAGATGTGAAGCAGTACTTCAGAGTTGTCTTAATTTTCATTTCTATAATCAATAGTAATTTAGAGCATTTTTTCATATGACTAAAAATGGCTTTAATTTATTCATCTGAAAATTGTCTATTCATATCCTTTGGTCATTTATCAGTTGGGAAATGAGCCTTCTTCTTTTGACCTAAATTGGACAATCATCTCACAGTATCTGTGAAAGGATCTAAGATGCTATTCCTTGAAGAATAAGCAATAAACAAAAGCATCCCCTTCAGAACATAAAGTGCCCTCTTTTTTCAGGAAGTCTTCTGTCTGTTTCTTAATTCTGCATTTCAGTAATTCTCCTTCCTTCCTTTTATTTCTATGTAACATTCTTCCATTAGGAACAGTACAGGTAAGAGGTGATAAATGCAGAAGCTAGTGTTGGTGGTTATGTGAGCAGAGAGAAGGGGATGATAAAACTGGCAAGGTTTGGCAATTGACCTGATGTGGAGGGAGGTAAGGGGAAGGTGAAGGTATAGTGTCTATTTTGTACTAAACTCATTTGAGCCTCAGAAGTAGATACTATTATTAGCCTCATTTTACACTTGAGAAAACTATCCAAACAGAGGTTAAGTGACTCACACAGATAGTAGGTGTCTGAGGTTGTATTTGAATTGGGATCATTCTGACTCTAGAGTTAGACCCAGTGTTCTAAACTGAGCCAGCGCTGTATTTCTCTCTTCCCCTGAGGTAGGAGAGAGGGAAGAGTAAAGAATGAGTGACATTGTCAACCAGTCTGAACAAAAGGATGGTATAGGAGTGTGCAGAAATAATTGATTGAAAGAGGAAGACAATGGGTTTGGTTTTGAGTTTCTTGAGTTTGATATGCTTATGGGACATTCATTTTGAGATGTCTAACAGTTTGTGATATGAGCTCGAAGACCAGAAGACAGATTTAATCTAGATGTATAGCATTGCTAATGGAGTTGTGAAATGATCCAACTATTCTGGAGAGCAATTTGGAACTGTGCATTCTGTTTGATTCAGCAGTGTCACAACTGGTCCTATATCCCAAAGAGATCATAAATGAGGGAAAAGGACCCACATGTGCAAAAATGTTTGTGGCAGCTGTTTGGAAATTGAATGGATGCCCATCAATTGGGGAATGGCTCAATAAGTTATGGTACATGAATGTTATGGAATATTATTGTTGTATAAGAAATGATGAGCAGGCTGATTTCAGAAAAGCCTGAAAAAGACTTACATGAACTGATGCTGAGTAAAATGAGAAGAACCAAGAGAACATTCTACACAAGAACAGCAAGATTATGTGGTGATCAACTATGATGATCTTCCCAGCAGTACAGTAATCCAAGACAATTCTGATAAACTTGGGATGGAAAATGTCATCTGCATTCAGGGAGAGAACTATGGAAACTGAATGTGGATTGAAGCATAGTATTTTCACTTTTTTTTTTGTTTGTTTGCTTTTCCTTTCTCATGGTTTTTTCCCCTTTTGGTCTGATTTTTTTGTGAACAACATGACAAATATGGAAATATATTTATTTATTTTTTTCCTTTTTTATTATTTTATTTTATTTTATTATTTGCAAAACATATGTATGGGCAATTCTTCAACATTAACCCTTACAAAGCTTTCTATTACAAAATTTTCCACCCTAGTCCCCACCCCTCCCCTAGATGGCAGGATATCCACTACATGTTAATTATGTTAAAATACTTGACAAATCGAATATATGTATACATATTTCCACACTTATCATTGTTGTGCAAGAAAAATCGTATCTACGAGAAAGAAAAATCAGATAAAGGAAACACAATGCAAGCAAACATCAATCGGGAGCATGAAAATGTTATGTTGTGGTCCACATTTCACATCCCTCTCTCTGGGTGTATATAGCTTTCTTCATTGAACAATTAATTGGAAGTGGTTTGAAACATTTCATTGTTGAAGAGAGCCATGTTATGGAAATATATTTAAAAGTAGTGTACATGTATAACCTAATCGATTGTTTGCTATCTCGGGGAGGGGGGATGTATGGGAGAGAGAAAAAAAAATTTGGAAGACAATATCTTGTAGAAATGAGTGTTGAAAGACTATATGATGATCAGTTCTGAAGGATGTGGCTCTCTTCAACAAGGAAATGTTTCAAACCAGTTGTTCAGTGATGAAGAAAGCCATATACACCCAGAGAGAGGGATATGAATATGGACCACAACATAGCATTTTCATGCTCTCTATTGATGTTTGTTTGCATTATGTTTCCCTTCTCAGATTTTTTTTCGTGTAGATCTGACTTTTCTTGCACAGCAAGATAACTGTAAAAATATGTATACACATATTCGATTTGTCAAGTATTTTAACATAATTAACATGTAGTAGACTTCCTGTCATCTAGGGAAGGGGTGGGAGCTAGGGAGGAAAAATTTGTAACAGAAAGCTTCGCAAGGGTCAATGTTGAAAAATTACCCATACATGTGTTTTGCAAATAAAAAACTTTAATAAAATGAAAAAAATAATTTAAAAAAATTATAATAAAAAAGAAATGAGTGTTGAAAACTATCTTTCTGAGGGAAAGGGACCCACATGTACAAAAATGTTTGTGGCAGTCCTTTTTGTAGTGGCAAGAAACTGGAAACTGAGTGGATGCCCATCAGTTGGAGAATAGCTGAGAAGTTATGATATATGAATGTTATGGAATATTATTGTTCTGTAAGAAATGATCAGCAGGATTATTTCAAAGAGGCCCGAAGAGACTTACATGAACTGATGCTAAATGAAACAAGCAGAACCAGGAGATCATTGTATATGGCAACAACAAGATTATACGAAGATCAATTCTGATGAACATGGCTCTTTTCAGCAATGAGATGGTTCAGGCCAGTTCCAATATCTTGTGATGAAGAGAGCCATCTACATCCAGAGAGAGGACTGTGGAAACTAAGTATGGATCACAACATAGCATTTTCACTTTTTGTTGCATTTTGCTTGCATTTTATTTTCTTACTCATTTTTTTCCTTTTTGATCTGTTTTTCTTGTACAGCAAGATAATTGTATAAATATATATACATATATTGGATTTAATGCATATTTTTAACATGTTTAACATATATTGGATTACTTGCCATCTAGGGGAGGGGGTGGGGAGAAAGGGGGAAATTTGGAACACAAGGTTTTGCAAGGGTCAGTGATGAAAAATTACCCATGCATATGTTTTTTTTTTTTAATTAAAGCTTTTTATTTGTATAACATATGTATGGGTAGTTCCCCAACATTGATCTTTACAAAGCTTTCCATTACAAATTTTACCCCCAGTCCCCTCCCCTCCCCTAGATGGCAGGAAGTCCACTACATGCTAATAATGTTGAAATCCATGCATATGTTTTGCAAACAAAAAGCTTTAATAAAAAAATTAAAAATTAAAAAAAGAAAGGCATGAGATAAAGTGAAAAAAAGAAAAGAAAAAGCTTTAATTAAAAAAAAGAAAACTATCTTTCTTACATGAACTGAAGCTGAGTGAAATGAGCAGAACCAAGAGAACATTGTACACAGTAACAACAAGATTATGTGAAGATCTATTGTGTTGGACTTGGTACTTTTCAATAATGAGGCGATTTAAGGCAAATCCAATAGACTTATGATGGAAAATGCCAACCATATCCAGAGAGAGAACTATGGAGATGGAATGTGGATCAAAACATAGTATTTTTACCTTTTTTGTTATTGTTGTTGTTTGTTTGCTTGCTTATTTTGTTTTTCTCATGTTTTTTTTTTCCCTTTTGGTCTGATTTTTCTTATGCAGCATTATGAATAAAGAAATATGTTTAGAAGACTTGCACATGTTTGCATATGTCAAATTGCTTGCTATCTTAGGAGAGAGAAGGGAAGGAAGGAGGTGAAAAAATTTGGAACACAAGGTTTTGCAAAGGTGAATACTGAAAGTTATCTTTGCATGTATTTTGACAAATAAAATATTATGTAAAAAAAGGAAAGCTATCTTTACATGTACCTGGAAAAATAAAATACTATGTAAAAAAAATCTAGATGCAAAGACAGTTGAACTCATGGGAGCAGTTGAAATTATCAAGAAAAGCTGTCAAAAAAGAGGAGAAAAGGGTCCAAGGATAGAGTCCTTTAACTCGGGAGCACAGTATGAAAGAAGATACAGGCAAGAAGATTAAGAATTGATCAGAGAGATAAAGGGGAGAACAAGGAGATAGCAGTGTCATAAAAATTGAAGGAGGAGAGAGTATTTGGGAGAAGATTATAGTCAAATGCTGCAGAGGGGTCAAGAAGGATGAGAACCAAAGGAAAGGATATTGAATTTTGCAAGAGATTATTGGTTACCTCAGAGAGAGCAGTTTCAGTTGTGATCAGATTGGAAGCCAGATTGCAAGTAGCTGAGAAATGAGTGGAAAGAAAGAAATTGAAGCCATGAATTTAGATGACTTTTTCTGGGAGTTCAATTGTGGAAGGGAGAAAAGATACAGGATAAGAGTTTGAAGTGACTATAAGACCAAGGGAAGGTTTTATTTTAAAGATGGTGGAGACTTGACATTTTTGTAGGCAGCATGGAAGGGGAGGGTATGATTGAAAGAGTAAGTTCCAGGAAGAGAAAGGAAAGGATGAAATCAAGGGCATAAGAGAAAGATTTGACCTTTGCATTAAGGGTCACCTTGAGGAATTGGACAAAGGAAGAAGGAATGAGGTTTGTTGTCAGAGGGTTTAGGGATATAGAATAGAGGAAAAGATGCTCACTATGAGGGCTGGCTTTTTGTTTTCTAAGTGGGAGTCTAAGTCTATTACTGTGATGGAGAAGGGGTTGTTGTAGGAGACTGAGGGAGAGAATAAAAGATTTCACACTTCAGTTGTGACTTCCTATTGCATTGGTCAGTGGAATGAGATTAAGAGTTCAGAACGCAGATGGTGGAGGTAACCCAGGTTTGGGATTTAACAAGGCCAAGTGGCAAGAGAATATGGGATTCCAAAGCAGAAGAAAATACATAGTTGAACTAGATAACCACAATGGCAAGATCCTGAAAGGGAAAAAAAAATGAAGCTAAAATAAAAATGAGTTTGGATAATGGATTAGAAGAACAGAAAGGGGAGAGGTAAATGGATGTCAGAGTGAAGAGAAAGATTAGGTTGAAGTAATGCAGAGAAAGAGATGGAAAGATAGGAGGCTGTAGTTAGAAGGAATCAAAGAATTCTGGATCATGGAAGTAATATCCTACTTCCCTGGTAAAGGTTTAAGGATGATAATAGGATCAGGAGTATGGTCTTCTGTGTGTTTAGTTAAGGCAGAATGGAGATACAAGTCATAGGATATGACAAGGTTGATGAATTAGGTTAGATATATAAAAGAGAAAGCGGGACATTCCAGACTGGGTGAACAGGATAAGCAAAGGCATGAATTACATCTGTAGGATATAGGGAACAATTAGTGGACTGGTCTGACTAAACTGTAGGGTTTGTATATAGAAGCAATTGACTATAACACTGACAGATTTGGGACATATTATGAGGAGCTTTGAAGGCCAGGATAAAGAATTTGGACTTTATTCCACAGGGACTGGATTGCCACTGAAAATTTTTTGAATGGTGAAGAAAAACATTTTGACAAGAGGTGCATGGGATGTATTAGAGAGATATGTGTTTATGGCAAGGGTGTGTGTTTGTGTGTGTGTGAAGGAGAAATTGGAGGTAGGAACGAGAATTAGAAGCTATTGGAACTGCCTAAATCAGCATTAAAGAGAGCTTGGACTAGGGTGGTAGTAGCAAGTACAGATGGAATGGGGAGGTAGTGTACAGATTTGAGAGATACTGTGAAGGTAGAATCAAAAGGACTTAGTGACTTGGACATGTGGGACATATGGGGAGAGAAGAGACAATCCTGGGGCTGGGAGAATGGCTGCCCAGGAAAATAAAGATACCAGTGACAAAAACAGGGAAATCCAAATGAATAGCAAGTTTCAATCTAAGCAGAGTCAGAAATGGCTCCGTGAATACTCTAGAAAGCTTCATTTCTACATGTAATCTTCTAATGGATAGTCCTGCCCCTGTACTAAGGTGAGCAATTGAAATCCATTTGCTGCTTATGTAACTCAGAAAACATGGGGGTAAAAACTCAATACAGAACAAGCTTGGGCTGAGCATGGTGCACTCACACCTTTATGCCACTAGTCTAGTTTACAGAAAACATCCCTGATCCACCATCAAGATGGCGAATTACATTATCTCCAGCAATCTGGGTGGTCTGCATTAAGCCATTTGCAATCTGTTACCTAGTCCTATTTGGAACTGAAGAAATCTCTTTCCTTTTCCTCCACCTCCTTCTTCCAGACTCCAAATTCTAGTGTTCTCTCTGACCTTATTCACATCACTATATAACTGTATTTCTTTCTTCTAAAAAAATTTTTAAATCAATTATCAAGCAACTTTTTTCTTCCTTTCCATCCCCTCTTTCTTAAAAAAAAAGAAAAAACCCGCATGTAATTAATGAGTCAAACAAAATAAATCCCAAAATATGCATCATTCTGCATACCTCACTTTATAACCTTCCTATCTTCCATATTTGTATATGAGTATATACTTTATGGATTGGACTAGATAGCATTTAAGGTTTAAAAATCTGCTATGTGTAGCTTCTGGAGCACCCCTTCCCATCACATTCTCAGACCCCAGAATAAGTTACCCTACGTTAAAAATACTCTGTGGGCTTGCATTCACTCAAAACCATAAATCACAAGCCCTCAGTGACATCTTTACTTTTTTACTAATCAATCAGGAGACACAAATCAAAGCAAGTAGTAACAGAAAATTACTGCCATAAACTTGGGCCACAAACACACACCCCCTTAGTGGGAAGAGGATCATCTAGGAAACAACACATTTGAGGGGACACACACATATAAGGAACACATGAGACCAGGACAAGCCACAGAAGCAAAGACAAGGGAACATCAAGATCTATTTTGAGGTGCAGTGAAGGTACAGTGTTTGTTAGGCATATATTATGTGCCAGGGGAATACCAGGGAACAAATGAAAGTTTAAAAAACAACAACAAATCAGTATCTGCCCTCAAAAAGCTCACCTTCCAGTGGAAGAAATATTACTAAATTAAATAGTATGGGGGGCAGCTAGATGGCATAGAGGATAGATCACTGGTCCTGGGGTCAAGAGAACCTGAGTTCAAATTCACTTGACCTTGAGCAAGTCATTTAACTCTGTCTCATAAAAAAAAAATGGTATGAGGACTGGGCATTGGGGGACACCTAGGATCAGTTGATATGACGATCTAGCAAAGATTAAGAGGATTGGTCAAATAGGAAGGAGAACCTGGAGAGAATAGTAGCAGGAAAACCTACAGTGGAAAAAAGCACTCAGGAAGGTGCTCAATGGTATCCAATGCAGAACAGAGAGGAGGGATGAAAGTGAATGAGAAAAGGCCATTAGATAGGCAAACAAGAGATCTTGGATAATTCCTTGGGGGTGATAGTTTGAGGTGAATAATGGGATCAGAAGCCAGATTGCAGAGGTTAAGAGGAGAGGAGAGAGTGGAGGCACTTAGCATAAAGGGCTTTCCACTGCTGGGATAAAGGGGAGGAGACTTATAGGGCCATTTAACTACAGGAGAGGATCAGATACTCCTGAAGGAGCCAGGAGGGAAGGAGAGATCGGAGGAAATGAGCTCAAGAAGCCTAAAAAAGACGGGAGCAAAACTGTATATAAAGGGACTGGCTTTGTCCAGGAGAAAGGCCACCTAGACTTCTGGTGCTGGAGTGAAGGAGTAAAAGAGAAGTGATAGCCCTGCCCCAAATTGTCAGTTTTTAATGAAGTATGAATTTCTTTCTTTCTTTTCTTTTTTTGCTGAGACAATTGGGGTTAAGTGACTTGCCCAGGGTCACACAGCTAGGGAATGTTAAGTGTCTGAGATCAAATTTGAACTCAGGACCTGCTGACTTCAGGGCTGGAGCTTTATCCACTGCACTCCCTAGCTGCCTCTGAATTGAATTTCTTAGGGAGAGAAGGGGAGGTGGGGAGTATTTCCGGAGGTTGAAAGAGAGAAAGAGAGGTTTAGAGAAGCAATTGTGGAAAATGGGACAAGAAATTGATTAGAGAACAGTAAAGTGATGCTTGCTGCAGCGAGGGCCCAGTTAAAATTAAATAACAAATTTGTTGGGGACCCAATCTGTACACTTTCATGATTTTTTCCAGCTCCGTTCAGTGCCTATGAGACAAGGGAGCAAAAGATTGTAGGAGAGAGAGGATAGTATAGATTTGAGTTGGCTCATCAAGGGTTTGAGTTAGGGAAGTGAGGAGGTGGAGTGATGGCCTGGGGAAGAACTGAGGGGGAGGGAATGGAACTCTGTCTGTCTCTCTTTCTCTCTTAGCAAACACGTGTAAAAAACCATTTATCCAAATTGGTAGCAAAATAGAAATCAGAAAAAGTAGATACAGAAGAATATATCAGACAATATAGAGTAAAGGAACTCTGAGTCGGGATCTCAAATCAACCAACAGAAGGTGCTAGATCTCACACAACAGGGAATTCTCTTAAGTCTCCAGTGTAGCAAACTGGGGATGGGGACATGATGGAAACTGCCAACTCCTCTCATGTCCCGGAGGTCTCTCTGAGCTGGGCTTGCACCTTTTTCCTAACCCCTCATGCTTCCAAAGCCCTTTTAGGGGCCTCTGCCAAAGAAAGTCAGAGCTCTGTGGATCTCAGGCTCGGAGTGGCTTTTCCTAAACTTCCCAAATCCTCCCGGTGGATCAAAACAAATGAAAGTGTTGGGTGTGGGGGAAGGGCAGGAACAAAGAGGCCTTCACTGTCCACCTCCAATCCTTTGTTCTAAATTCCTGCCTATTTACATGCAAGTGTGGCCTACCACAAACCTCCCGGGCTTTGATCCCTGCGGGATTGTGTCAGGAGGTGTAGCCAGTGGGTCTGGGGGTAGGGTTTGGAGTCTGGGAGGGGGTTTTCTTTGGAGGAACCAGAACTTTTGGAGTATTTCAGTGGGACTGGACAGTAGGGAGAGTCAGATCTGGATGCCTTTTTTCCCTTTCTCTCGAGCTAAGTTAGGAATATCTCCCACAAGCATCTCAGTGGGACTGGACAGTAGGGAAAGTCAGATCTGGATGCTCTTTCTCTCCCTTTCTCTCCAGCTTCATTGCTGCCTCCAGGCTACTGGACCTTGGGCGCAGTCCGAATAGCCAGGTTCAGGCCCTGCCCCAGGCAAGATTCCAAGAGCCCCTGGGGAAGTGGGGATGCTGAGCCCCACCCCACATCCCAGCTCCGAACTGTGAGGCCGGAGCCGGTCTCCTCCTGCCCCGCCCAGCTGTGCAGGCCCGAGTCAGCAGAAATCCTGGCAGCGTCAGCTGTGGCCACGAGTTCCAGGGAGGCTTTGCAGCAGGAGCTGCCATTATAAGTCTTCAATCAAGATGTTTCAGAGGAAATCAAAGGCAGAAATGGGCTCCCTCCTCCTTCCCCAGAAGCTGGAGTTCCTGGGTGCTAACACGCACACACACACACACAACTTCTGCCCCCAAAATAGGTCAAAGGAAGGCTGGGAAGAGCGGGAAACCAGTGAGGAGATGGGGGGGGGGAGGGACTGCAGCAGCTGTGGATAAATATACCCCTTCCATGCATATGCATCACTGTGCACAGCTGCCGGGCCTTCTGTTCATTAGGGCCAACTGTTTTAGGGAGCAGGGCATGTGTGTGTGTGTATATACGATGCATATTTTTTTTTGTGTATGTCTATAGCTTGCTGTGCATCTCTACATGTCTATTTATGTGTTTCTATGTCTCTATGCATGGATCTACCTATCTACAAATTCTCCTCCATCGCCTTAGACTGTAAGCTTTTTGAGGGCAGGTAATGTCTTTTGACTCTTCTGGTATCTTCAGTGCTTAGCCTCATGCTTGGCTTCCAGTAGATGCTTAATAAATGCTGATTGAAAGGAGAGAAAGGGCCCCACATGTGCAAGAATGTTTGTAGCAGCCCTTTTTGTAGTGGCTAGAAACTGGAAACTGAAGGGATGCCCATCAATTGGAGAATGGCTGAATAAATTATGGTATATGAATGTTATGGAATATTATTGTTCTGTAAGAAATGACCAGCAGGATGATTTCAGAGAGGCCTGGAGAGACTTGCATGAACTGATGCTGAGTGAAACGAGCAGAACCAGGAGATCATTATTCACGGCAACAACAATATTACATGATGATCAACTCTGATGGACATGGCTCTCTTCAACAATGAGGTGATTCAGGCCAGTTCCAATGATCTTGTGATGAAGAAAGCCATCTACACCCAGAGAGAGGACTGTGGGAACTGAGTGTGGACCACAATGTAGCACTTTCACTCTTTTTGTTGGTTGTTTGCTTGTATTTTGTTTTCTTTCTCATTTTTTCCCCTTTTTGATTTGATTTTTTGTGTGCAGCACAATAATTGTAGAAATACATATGGAAGAATTGCACACTGTTGACATATATTGGATTGCTTGCCCATCTAGGGGAGGGAATGAAGAGAAAGGGGAGAAAATTTGGAACACAATGTTTTGCAGGGGTCAGTATTAAAAAATTATCCATACATATATTTTGAAAATAAAAAGCTTTAATAAAATTTAAAAAAAAATTTTAAAAAGAGATGAAAAAAATGTTGATTTGATACTTAGAGAGGTGGTTGGTCTAGGCATAGGAAAAGTTTCAGTGGGGTCAGTGATGCTGCTGTGGAGCTTTGACCACTTCCCTTCAAAGACATTCTTTTACTTGTTCCCCCTTGGGCGGATGGAATAGGGTAGCTTGGGAAGAGGAATCACAAAATTATAGGATTTCAAGCTGGAAGAGACCCTAAAGGTCACTGAGTCCAATCCCTAAATTTATATAGAGAGAAATCAAATGATTTGCCCAGAGAAACACAATTAATGAAAGTGTCTGAGGTAACATCTGAACCCGTTTCCTGACTCTAAGATCAGTGGAATCATAGCCAACTAACTTAGCTTTTCTCAGTCTCAGTTTCTTTTACTGTAAAATGGAGAAAATCTGCAGTATTATAATGAAAAATCATTGAGGTGTTATTCACATGAAATGACTTGCATAAAGTGCTTTGCGAACTTTAAAGTGCCATATAAATGCCACTTATTACTGTTCTCCTTAGCATCTCTTCCTTGGCAACTTCTAAGCTTTAACTTACAGCTCTATGTAGGTCATTCCTAAGTTTATGTGTCTCTAGTTCTGACCTTACTTTGAGTTCCAGACTCCCATTTCTAATTATATGCTGCTCATCTTCACCTGTATTTTTTGCTGAAAGTTTAGGATCAATATATCCAAAGCTAACCTCATCATTCTCTACCCCCCCTCCAAAAGAGACCCCCACCAACCAGTCTGCCTCCCAGGTGGGCTAAATTCCCTATTTCCATTAATGAATGATATCACCATCCATTTAGTTACTAAAAGTCCAAAACTTTGGAAGCTTCTTTGACTTGCTTCTCTCTTCCTGTTCTGATCCCTGTCCAATTAGCCAACCAATTCTATAGATTTTTAACATAACTATTTCGAGAGCCTTCCAAGAGATCTCTGTGTTTGGCCAGCCTTGCCTCCAACTCAAGTAATTTTTCTAATGGCCCTCTCTGATTACATTACTTACCTGCTTTAAAAAATCCAAAACTAAAATCAAACCTTCAGTAAGCTTCTTTCTGTTATTTGTTAACTAGTCCAAACTCTTCAGATGACATTCAAAGTCCTGTACCATCAGCCTATCTTTCTTAGTCTTATTTAGACTTCTCTATAATCCAGACAAACTAAATTCTTCTGTTCTTTAAGTATACCCTGAAACTTTTTTCTTGTGTGTCTTTCTTCATACCATTCCTTTGGTCTAGAAGCCTTGTCACCCTCCCTTACCCCATAATGCTCTTTCTTGTCCTTCAAGGCCTACCTCAAATTCTACCTTATTCAAGAAGCCTTTCTGGATCCCCCTCCAAATAAAAATGATTTCTCTCACCACTAAAATTCCATAGTATCCAGACCTTTCCATATATGCATCATATTTTGCCTGTTATAGTTATCTTGACATAATAGAAAGAATAACAAAGTTGAAGTCTAAAGCCTGGAGTTCAACCACAACTTCTTTCACTAACTCACTGCATGATTGTGGCTCCAAGGTTCTGTCTCCTAATTTACAAAATGAAGAAATTGAATTCTGAAGGTCTCTATTATCCCTCCCAATACTAAAAACTTGTGATGTCTTATTATTTATTATACCTTATACTTGAAGACAAACTGTCTTACTGCCTTTTTTTGTCCCCCTTAGCATTCAGGAAAGGTCTGATGAAGAAATGAACTTATGCCTTTGTATATTTGTGTGTATCTAGGCCTGGGTCTGCCTATGTGCACGTGTGTAAGTGTGGGGGTGGGAGGCAGTGCTGGAGCAGCAGATTCTGTCAGGGCTGGGAACTGCTCTTTCTCCTCCCCTCCCAGCCGCCTGCTTCCCTGGGTTTGGCAGTGTTAGAAAGGGAAATTGCTGAACAGATTGCAATTAAGGGGGATGGAGAAAGAGAGAGAGAGACAGAAAGAGAGAGAGAGACAGACAGAGACAGAGAGAGAGACAGAGAGAGACAGAGAGAAGAGACAGAGACACAGACACAGACAAACACACAGACACAGGGAAATAGACACAGAGAGACAGAGAGAGAGGAGACAGAGAGAGACACACAGACACAGAGACAGACACAGACACAGGGAAATGAGAGATAGAGAGAGAGAAACAGAGAGACAGAGACAGACACTCACAGACACAGGGAAATAGACAGAGAGAGAGAGAAACAGACAGAATCAGAGAGAGACAGAGACAGAGACCCTAAAATGCTACTTGATTGAGTAGCAAATTGTGTTTTACCCCAGAGCCAATCAGGCACCTCAGACACAGGGCTAATTCCATGAAGTAACTGAACTATTGGCTGAAGCTGTTGGTTTCACCCAAGTTATGGACCAGACCCATACTTTGGGAGACAAAACATACTGAGCCTCAGTTCTGGAGTCAGGGCTAGCAACTCTGTATTTCAGTCTCTGTCCTTAGTGGAGAGGGATGGGAAGCATCTTCTTTTCTCTCCCTTCCTCATTCCTCTTTTTTTAGAGGCTGGGAACCTGTCCCATTAGTCTGAGTGGGTTTGGGTCCAGCTACCAAAAGCACAAAGATCTGAGATGAGGATGGAGGAGAGATATGAATGATGATCAGAGAGGTGAGTTGCATGGAATGCTTTTCTAGCTCTACCATTACACAGCCTTGTAGAATGATCTACAAATCTGGAGACCTGAGTCCTAATTTTAGGGTCCACAATAAAATCTGACCACACTGACCAGCTATGTGACCTTACTCAACTACTATTCTTTGTGCCTCAATTTTGCTTGTATAAAATGTGCTTGTTAGACTAAGTAATCCCTGAAGTTCCTTCCAAATCAAATAGTAAATTTTATGACTCCTTTCCTTTCCTATTCTCTGTGAAGTCGAGCTGGGAGGAGGCTTCCCCCACATTTGACACCTAATACCTTATGCTGCATCTGAGAAGTTTAGCGACCCAATGGAAAGTGACATGTTTGGACTGCAAAACCCAGTGCTGATTCTGAGAAGCAATTCCCTGTGGCTGGTGGGAGGCCCAGGGAGGAGGGGAAAATCCTTCTGTGGTAGAGGGCTATGAGGATGCCTGGGGTCTGGCAGCCCTGAGCACAGCAGGGATACTAAAGGTTGAGGATTGTTGCCTGCCACCAAATGGGTGACAACTGGCCTTCTGAAAAAAAAAAACACCTTAAAAGACAGACACCTAGAGGTTGTGAAAAGGGACAATGTTCCAGGCCCCTCCCTCCTGTTTCCTTAAAGAGCACAACACATTCCAAGCTGCCCTTATTTCTACTAGATTTATTTGCTATTTTTTTTGACAGACATCTAAATTATACATTGAGTTTTCCACATGACCAAACCCCTTGTCCCTCCCTTTGATTATCATTTTCCAAAGGGCCTATAAAAATGGGCTTTTAGATGGCTTAGACTGAGTCCTGAAACCACAAGGAATGGAACGGCTAAAAATACAAGGAAAGAAAGGCTTGTCTCTGAAAGAAGGAAAGAAAAATAAAAGTTGACTCCAATGACAATAAAGCAATGTGTGCTGGCCTTGGTGACATGGCATTTCCTGGGGGTTCCCAGCTGCCCCTTGGAGCCCCACCTGGGCTGATCAGGAACAACCAACCGTTGAGGAAAGAAGGATTGGATATCAAAGAAATAACTTCCACTTGAGAGAATAAGAAAATTTGTCAAAATCAAGGGAAGACCGAAGCAGAGAATGAGGGAAGGGGTTAGGAACATGTCCTCCCAGCAGCTGCCCAGAGCTTCTGACTTCTCTAACCCTGGCATAACATTTCTAACCGTTGTAATCACTGACTTTCAGCTGTGCTCTGACATGTTCCCCTGCTCGGCCCACATCAATGACATCCTTGTTTCCATAGTAACAATCGGATAGCAAAGGGGAGGGGGTGCACTGCTGCAGGCCAGGGCAAATGAACCCAAAGTAACTGGCTGCTGGGGGTGGGGGAGAAGGGCATTCTAGTTTTCCCTACCATCAGTTTGTATGGTGGATATGCCACAGTTAACCCAGGGGAGAACTTTATCCAATTTATTCATATTCCCCCCCCCCAATACACACACTCCAAGGATCAAATAAAATTGTATTTAAGAGTCTCTGTCTTTAGGTTTGCTTTGACTGGGAAAATTTGTAATCCTTCTTTTACAGGGGAGGGGAGGAGAATGCAAAAAAAAAATTTGTTTCTATAATACAGGCTTAAAAAGCTTAAAAAAACCTCTTTATTTGGTGCCTTGTCCCCCCTGCCCCAAGATGACTGGTAACCCCAGTAATTACTTTGCATTTTATTAAAAGAGCTACCCAGGAAAGTTACAAAAGGTGGCTGAGCTGGCTGAGGATGTGGGAGGTGCTTTAAAAGCAGCTTTGTAGGCTGGTGATAAAAGTATGAAAATATTTTAGAAACGGTACATTGCTGCAGCCAAAGTCAAAACTACACATTTTAAAATCAGCAATCACACCCCATGCCCTCTGGGCTTTTGGAAATACCTGCATCACTGAAGTTGAGAGCTGAACCACTAACCTGGTGGGAGTGGGGTGGGGGTGAGATTCTAGTTGACTTCCAGGCAGGCAGCTGTCCTCCCTCAGCACAGGGACCACACAACAGATTAGAGGTGAAATGACATCCCAGAAGAAGTCCTGCATTGAGTGACTTTTATCAATATATGCATGACTCAGCAGGACATCTTTTTGTGGTTGGTGGGGGATGAGAATTAGCAACATCTTCCCCACCCCCAGCCTTTTAAAAATTGATGTTTCAGTTTCATATGCAAAGCTCTTTCCCAGAAAGATGGATGGAGTCCATGGTCCGGGGTTGTGGAGCTGGTACTGAAAGTCAGCCACTCTGCCAGTTTGCCTCTGACTTGGTCAGAACAGGCCACCTCTGAGGATGAGAAGACAGCTGGTCTCTTTAGCCCATTTAGCTTTCCGCTCTCCTGCTGGGACTTGAGGGGCAACTGCAGGGAGAGTTAATGTGAGGAAGACTGTTTCCACTAGAAACTGGACCGAGGATCTCAAATTCATCCTCTCAAAGCCTGAGCCTCTAGGCACCAGGGCAGCCTAATGAAGGAGGTGTGGTAGCTCTGTGATAGGCCTTCTTACTAAACTGGGGACATTTCTTAGGGCAAGAAAAAACAAACTCTCCCAACAACTCTGAGCCACAGATTCCCTTCCATTCTCCCATCAGTCTCATGACCAACCACAGCGGGCTCTTTAGAGTGAGGCTGGGAGCTTGGTTTTCCTGGATGTGACCTCTAGATTCAGTGAACCAGTGTACTAACAGCAAATCTTTTCCACCCTCATCCCACTCCACAAAGTTGCTGCTCTGTAAAAATTGATCTCTTCTGAAAAAATCAATCTGTGCAGCCTTTCTCTGTGGAATGGGTTCACAGTAAAGCGGCATTTATTTTTAAAAATCTGATACCAGGGGCCTATTGTAATCATTTAAACACAGAATTCTTTGAGCTTTAGAAATCTCTTCTATAGGAGCACCACAGAGAGGCCAGCTAAGCTGAGTCGGCTGCTCCGTGCTCCACTGAACTGGAGAAGCCTGTTTATGCTAGCCTTCACCCTCGATCTGAGAGCTGTTTAAGGACTTTTTAATTTTTCTAGAATTAAACCTCCCACCTTCCTTACATTCCAGTTGTCATTACTGCCAGAGCCCTAAGAAGTTGCTTCTCTCTCCTGCTGGAGGTGGGGGGAGGTTCAATTCTGTAGTGACTTGTTTTCAATAAAGGGTGGGTTTTTTTTTCCATGCCCAAAGGGGGAGGATTACATGCACATTCTCCTACCTGCATGACAAGATGGTTTAATCATCTGCTACTCCTCCCCCCAGCTTCAACACAGGCAGAATGCAGCACCAGCTCAATTGGTGATGGGAAAAATCTGACCAACACCAGAGAATGTTCTGTGTGGTTTCCAAACCGCTAGGGGAATCCAGGGAACAGGTCAGTGAATAAATGAACTCGGCATAAGCTTTTTTTCTTCTTTTTTTTAAAGCCCACTGGAATGGTCTAAACTGCTCTGCAATCTCTTGTTCATTTAAAAGATCTCATTTTCTAATCTTGTGCTTTGAGACATTTAATACTATTTCAATTATGCAGAGGAAATAATGTAATTCCTTTATTTGAAAAATGATACTGAACCTCAGAGATCAGTTAAACCTACTACTGGAATGGGGATTCTTTTTTAGACTGTGCTGTTCCCTCTCTTTAAACAGCTGTAGCTGTACACAGATGGTCAGAAAGCAGCAAATGAGTGTTTTCAGGACAGAACTCAGCTCCCGCAGCTCCTGTGTTTCCATTCATCTAGATTTTATTTCTTCTTAGCATTGACGTTTTTGCAGACCCAGTTCATGCCGTCCTTTGAGGGAAACATGTACAGAGAAAGGCAATTTGTTAGTTGAGAGAAGCATGGAATGCCCAAAAGCGGTGCCGTCAGAAAGCCAAGTCTTTTGTGCCCTCCCCTCCCTGACCACCAGCCCAGAGGCATCTGTCCATGAGCATGGCAAGTCTCTCTTCCCTTTCATAGGGGTCCCCTGGGTTTCCCTGGCCTGAGTATGGCTGGGAACTAAGTCTCCCTGGGGATGGAGGAGGAGGGAAGGCTGGCAGCAAGTGCTAGTGACCTCTTCTGGTCAAGCAGGGAGGGGCCCAGAGGAACAGAGAAGAGAGAATGAGCTCCTTCTTCAGGAACTGAATGAGGGTACCCATTGTATGAACTTTGAGATGGGTCTTTGGGAACTCCCTCTGAAAAAATAAACACATCTGCCTAGATACATGTCCCATTGAGGCACTATCAGGAAAGAATTCCAGTTATTTTTTGGCTTTTTCTAAAAGATGACCTTTGCTATAGCCACTAGATGCAATAAGTCCCTTTTCTGCTGCCTTAGTGTGTTTAGTGTGACAGTGTACACTTGGGGGTAAATTAAATTTCTTTCTGAGAAAACAAACCAGCTTCAGTATATATTGCTAGACATACACTGGTACATTGTACATTTCTTTCTTTTCATGGTGCAGTACAGATCTGTTTAAAAGAAATTGACCTGATTATCATAGCTCTAAGCACTATCAGACAGAAAAAACAGTGGAGGAAGGTTCACTTAAAGGTATAGCAACCTTGAGAGTGTCCTTTTCAAGAAGACGGCAGAGTAATACAAGTATAAATTGTTATGCTGAAAGCCAACTACAAATTCAGCACAGAAGCAGAGACCCAGCTCACCCCTCACAGCCTGCTACAAACCTTTTCAACTATTCTAAGAGTGACATTGGACTTCTTTTTCAGTCTTTCCAGCCTTCAAAAGGATGCTGAACATTTTCAGCAGCAAAGAGTAAAATCAAACTAGGTTCCTATCCTGACTCCTCCCTGCATCTGCAGTACACACTATCTAAAGCCCTAATCACATTTGCACACATTGGGGCATACATGACAGCAGAGTTCTGCATTCATTGTGACTGTAGGTCTATTTGCTGAACCAGAACAGCTGAGACAGCTTAAAGTAATAAATATCAGCTGACACCCTGGGCCTTTCAGAACACTAATCCCATAAACAATACATCACTGCAAAACAACAAGCTGCCATCCTATCTCCCCACTAATCTGGCCATAACCTGAATTTACAGTGATTAGAACTATGCTCACTGCCTTTAAAGAACTCCAGAGGAGAACCAGATCATTGGAGAATGGTCCTGATGACTACAGTCAAGGCAGGTTTTTGATGGGCTTTTGCCATGGCTGGAAGCCCAGTAGCAGCATCCAGGGAGCAGGGGAAATAATGACAAAGTTCAAGGCAGGAGAGAAGGTGAACTTAATGTATTTTCAACATACAACTGGTCAGCTTAACTTACTTGGAAAGGTGAATGCTGGTTTTAAGGCTATCTTCTGAAAGTAATTAATTTAAAAAGCATATATACTTTTAGCATCTAATTGGCTTCCAAGGGAAAAAAAAATTACCTGCCAGGAAACAAAAGGGAGGATTTTCAAATCAAAGCACAATGAATAAGATAACCATCTTTTCTCTGATGGTACTACTCAATAACTCAGCACTTACATTAAATTTTTTATCTTTAAATTCCAGTGCAAACAATAAGAAAAACGGGCGCCTCAGCACCAGTCTCTGCATATGTGCTTTTTTTTTTTTTTAACCAAAATGTCTCCCTGTCGAGATGAGGGATGGTCATCCAAACACCACATTTTGGGTTTCTGATTGGGTAAATTATTACTGGGAGGTTTTTTATTGTATTATATGTGATTATGCAGAAACTGAACTAATTCTGTAGGCAAGGAGCTGGTGAAATGTTTACTCAGCTGCAAGAAACCCAAGGAGGAGGGTACAGGCTGGTAAGCACTACCAAGTCATATATGTGAGGATAGAGGGACAAGGAGGAAGATACTAAAGAGCAGAGCTGAGGTGGTCATGCTCCTTTTAGAGTGTCTTCAGTGCCACTGGAAGCACAATTCTGGGTTAGCAAGGATGGGAAGGAAGTCTGGTTCTGATGCTTATTTGCGGCATAACAGCCAAGAAAGCACCAGCATCCACACTGCCTTCTATATTTCTCATTCAGGTGGGTGGTAAAAGAGCTCTTTTGTTCCCAAAGCCCCCAGAGGACCACTGCTGCTCCTACTTACTGAACAACAATAGTTTTAGAAAGAAACCTGAAAAGAGGGAGTACATTGGTACAAAGTGAAATAAGCAGAACTAGAAGTAGAGAGGTATTGGAAGACCTAAAAGGAGTCACTTTGTTGTTACCTAGGATACCAACTTTGTTAGTATCACCATTTTAGGACATTAATGGTGGATTCCAACCAGGACCAAAAAGTGGATAAGCCAAAAGTGCTACAATTGCAGAAGTGGGTCTTTCTACCCTCTTCCCTTCCTTTATCTTTCAGTATTGAACAGAATCTCTATTTTTAAACATGGATAGTTTTTCTGTATTCTAGTGTGTGGGTGCCAGGGAATTCCCCTAGGTTCAGGGCAGGGCCTAAGCACTAATCACCAAACCTCCTACTTGCCAAGCATCCATATATCTACATGGTTGCATAGGCATGCCACATTTATCAAACATAGTCTAAACTGCCAGTACAAAAGTTGAGGAAACTATGACAAAAGCTTGCATGAGACAGAGTCCTCTTCCTGTTCAATATTTTTCTGAACTATTTGGGGAGCAAATGGTCAGGCTAAGCCTGAATTAATTTAGATTAGCCTTTAATGAACAAGTGAAATTAATAAATGTTAAGGGTTTACCATTTACAAAGCACATGTTGTATGGCTTTACTTTTGAAATAGAAATAGCCTAACGTATAACCAATATCAGATGACTTGCTATCTTAGGGAGGGAGAAAATAATTTAGAACACAAAGTCTTAGAAAAATGAATGTTGAAATGAAATGCTTCAAACCAGTTCCAATTGTTCGGTGAAGAGAGCCATATACACCTAGAAAGAGGGATGTGAAATGTGGACCACAACATAACATTTTCATGTTCTCTATTGAGGTTTGCTTGCATTGTATTTCCTTTATCAGATTATTCTTTCTTGTAGATATGATTTCTCCTGCACAAAAAATGATGCAATAACTATACATATATTCGATTTCTTAAGTATTCTAACATAATTATCATGTAGTGGATATCCTGCCATCTAGGGGAGGGGTGGGGAGTAGGGGGGGAAATTTGTAACAGAAAGCTTTGTAAGGGTTAATGTTTAGGAATTACCCATACATATGTTTTGCAAATAAAAAGTATTAATAAAAATTTAAAAAAAAATGAATGTTGAAAACTATTTCTACATATAATTGAAAAAAATACTATTAAAAGAAAAAGAAAAAATAGCAAAGTTAAAGTAGATTTAATCAAGAGAGAGGAATAGGAAAGCTACATTATATGTCAGCCATATGAATTAATATTATTTTAGACTCTTTAAAATAACTAGATAGTATAAGGTTGGAATATTGCTGTGGTGTAGAAAATGAGTCGGTAGATTTAGAAAAATATGGAAAGACCTATATGAAGGATGATTTTTAGAAAAACAGAAGACAAACAAGCACAGTATGGTCTTATATAGATGTATATGAATATAAATGTGTATGGTTATAGATATTTAAATATGTGTGTATACACACACACACACACACACACACATATGTGCATACACATAAAGAAATAGATATAGTACAAATGAGCTAGAGAGGCTCTCACAGGAGGTAAAATGGACAATTTTGATTACATGAAATAAAAAGGTTTCGCGCAAACAAAACCAATAGAACTAAAATTAGAAGAGAAGTAGGTAAGTGGGGGGAAATCCTTGTAGCAAGTTCCTCCACTAAAGGTCTCATTCCTAAGATATATTGGGAATTGCTTTGAATTTATAAAAATAAAAGCCATTTCCTAACTGATAAATGGTTAAAGGATATTAATGATTTTCAAAGGAAGAAACATAAGCAATCAATAACCACATGAAAAAATACTTTACATCACTAATAATTGGAAAAATGCCAATTAAAACAACTTCTGAGATTCTACCTCATACCCATTGGATCAGAAAAGCTAACAAAAAGAGAAAATGATAAGTGCTAGAAGAGTTGTAGGAAAACAGGTACATTAATGCACTATTAGTAGAACTTTGAACTGGTTTATCCATTCTGGAAAGCAATTTTGAACTATTTCTCAAAAGCTATTAACTGCCCATTATCTTTTGATTCAGTAATAGTGCCACTAGGTCTGGATATCCCAAAGAGATCAAAGAAAGAGAAAAGAAGGTATATGTACAAAAAGTATAGCAGTTCTTTTTATGTGGCAAAGGAATAGAAAAAGGGGTTACCCATAAATCGGCAATAGTTGAACAAGTTATGGTATATGAATATGATGAAATACCATATTTAAATAATAATGTCAAGTCTATTGAAATTGCCTTGAATCACCTTATTGTTGAAAGGAGGCAAATCAGAGTTGATCATCACATCATCGTGTTGCTGGGTTCAAAGTTCTCTTGGTTCTACTCAGTTTACTTAGCATCAATTCATGTGAGTCTTTCCAAGCTTTTCTGAAATCAGCCTGCTCATCATTTTGTATAGAACAATAATATTCCATTACATTCACATACCACAATTTATTCAACCATTCTCCAATCTGTGGGCATCCCCTCAGTTTCCAGGTCCTTGCCACTACAAAAATTTGTCCTTTTACCTTTATTATGATCTTTCTGAGATACAGATCTAGAAGAGATACTGCTGAATCAAAGGGCATCACAGTTTGATAGCATAGTTCCAAATTGCTCTCCAGAATGGTTAGATCAGTTCACAACTCCACCAACAATGTATTAGTGTCACAGTTTTCCTCTATCCCCTCCAATATTTATAATTATCTTTTCCTGTCATCTTAGCCAGTCTGGGAGGTATGAAGTAGTACCTCAGAGTTTTCTTAATTTAAAGATGAAATACTATTATGCTAGTGGTAAGAAATGATGAAGGGGTCATGAAGAGTCAGGCATGACTCAAATGACTGAACAATAATGATTTTAGAGAAACCTGAAAAGATGGAGTGCAATGATGCAAAGTGAAATAAGCAGAACTAGTAGAATAACTTACATAATTACAACAGTATTGTAAAAAACAGCTCTGAAAGATTTAAAGACTAAGCACAATGACCAACCATAATCCTAAGGAACTCATGATGAATTATACAATTTACCTCCTGGTAAAGGGATAATAGCCTCAGATTGCAGATTAAAATTTTTTTCAGGGGAGAGAGAAGATGGGGAACAGATGTAAACTATTTGAGAATTTGTTTTGTTTGATTTTACCTGTTTGTAAAAAAGGGTTTGTTTTTTTTTTCCCTTTTTAAAATGGGGAAAGGTAAAAAGTAGAAGGTAAAGAATTTGGACTTGAAAATAAAATAAAATTGAGTTAGAAAAAAAGAGAAATAGCTGCAATGCATTAGTTTATGATTCAGGTCTATTAAAGCCATTATTTGCAGTGAGGTGAGGTGAATTTGAGCTCCCTCCAAAAGTTGGAAAATAGTTTCATGGCAGTACCTAGCATTTTTGCCTTAATTTAAAACAGGTTTAACTAATTTTCTTCTAGTTTGCTTTCCCTCTCCCAAATGACAATGAATCTCCCTGTTCCCTACTCTTTCTAGAGCTAAATGGATTTTCTTTATTTCAACAAAACAGACTAGAAAGAGATGCCTTTATGCATGTGTGAAGCTATGGTCTCAAGCTTTGAGTCCAAAGGAAATAAAGAACTGAATTACACCAAATCACCACACTATTCCCTGTAAGAGAAGGGCCTTAGAGAACATGGATATGTGTGGCTATGATCTAATGGTGGCTTTCCATCTTATTTTGAGCTTCTTAGAGGACTCTCTTTTAATGTGTGCTCTCAGAATCATATATCATTTTCCCATTATTGGCAGATGTATCAATAACCACAGGTGGGTAGGACTGTTTTTTAGTCACAATGAATTATCACATCAACAAGCATTTTAAAAGAATAGGGAGCCCCTTTGTTTACAGAAATGTGACTTCTCTCTCATGGTATCATCAGAACCCTTGGGTTAAGAAGCAGCTTCAGGCAATACTGGCATTTAAGCTGGGTGTCCTTGATGATACTTTTGTTTAAAACACATCCAACAAGCAGCCAAATCTCATCTTCTGAGTCTACAAAAAAGTGGGAAGTTCAAAAACAGATCACTATATGTTCCATTCCACCTCCCCCTGCTCCCCCCCCCAAAAAAAAAATTTAAAACTGCCTTCCATCAGCAATGTGCTGGGGCCAATAACAAATAATGTTCAAGCTTTCAATAATGAACTCAGATTTTATTTTAATACTGGTTTATGCAATTTGGCAGACCAACATCTCATACTGTATACCAAGATAAGGTCAAAATGGGTATATAATTTAGATATAAAGGGGAATATCATAAGTAAATTAGGGAGCATAGAATAATTTACCTGTCACATCTCTGGCTAAGGGAAGAATTCTTGACCAAACAGGAGAGTGTTATGGTATGTAAAATGGATAATTTTGGTTACATTAAATTCAAAAGTTTTTGCACAAACAAAACTGGTGCAGCCAAATCAGAAGAAAAAGCAGGAAATGGAGGGGGGGAGAAGGATTTACAACCAACTTCTCTGATCAAGTCTCATTTCACAGATATAGAGAACACTGAGCCAGATTTATATGAATACAAGTTATTCCCCAATTGGTAAATGGTCAAATGATATAAACAGACAGTTTTTTAGAAGAAGAAATCAAAGC
The DNA here is from genome assembly GCA_023553655.1 of Myrmecobius fasciatus. Taxonomy (NCBI): domain Eukaryota; kingdom Metazoa; phylum Chordata; class Mammalia; order Dasyuromorphia; family Myrmecobiidae; genus Myrmecobius; species Myrmecobius fasciatus. The sequence goes on from JAJPUD010001105.1 coordinate 28,423, forward strand.
CATTATTGAATAGAAAATTGAAAATTAAAACAATTCTGAAGTACTACTTCACACTTATCAGATTGGCTAATATGACAGAAAAGGAAAATGTCAAATGTTGGAAGAAATATGGGGAAATTGGGACAATAATGTACTGCTGGTGGAGTTGTGAACTGATTCAACCATTCTGGAAAGGAATTTGGAACTATGCCCCAAAGGGCTATCAAACTGTGTAAATCTTTAATCCAGCAACAGCACTATTAGGTTTGTCTCCTAAAGAGACTTTTTTTTTGTTTGTTTGTTTTTAGAAAGGAAAAAGGACCTATTTGTACAATAAAAATATTTATAGCAGCTCTTTTTGTGGTGGCAAAGAATTGGAAATTGAGGGGATGTTCATCAATTGGGGAATAGCTGAACAAGTTGTGGTAGAATACTATTGTACTATAAGAAACGCTGAGTAGGATGCTTTCAGAAAAACCTGGGAAGACTTACATGAATTGCAGAAGATCACTGCATAGAGTACAGCAATATCATATATAATCAACTGTGAATGATTTAGCTATTCTCAATAATACAATGATCCAAGGTGATTCCAGAAGACTTATGATGAAAAATGCTATCTGCCTCCAATGAAAGAACTGATGGAATCTGAATGCACATTTTTTTAAACTTTATTTTTATTGGTGAGGTTTTTGGGTCTGTTTTTTTTGGTAACATGGCTAATGTGGAAATATATTTTGCATAATAGCACATAAATAATCTACAGCAAACTGTCTTCTCAAGGAATGGAGAGAGAAAGAAGGGAGAGAATTTACAAGTCAAAATTTTAAAAAATGAATGCTAAAAATTGTTTTTTGAATGTAAATGAAGAAAAATTAAAATACTAGCTGATGCTTGGAAAAGTAAAGAAAGAATCACCCAAAGAAAAAGAAAAACTATAAGCTAGTGAATAATTTGTGCTTATCTGCAAAGCTGATTTTAAAGTATGGATCATATTCCATTATAAAGATTTGCTAGTCATGATAATTGTGGAAATATATATAGAAGAAATGTACATGTTATCATATACTGGATTACATGCTGTCTAGGGGTGGGAATAAAGGAGAGGAAAAAAAACTGGAACACAAGGTTTTGCAAGGGTAAATGTTGAAAATTATCTATGCATATATTTTGAAAATTAAAAGCTTTAATAAAAAAAAGGGAAAAAATTTGTTAGTGATCCTTCCTAATATCAAAATGTCCATGTGATAATCTCAGTAAAATAGATATATATACACAGGCTCTGGTCATAAGAATTGGCAAAGAGAGAATCAACAATGAATGAATTCTAAAAGAAAATTTGGTTTTGGTGAGGACTGCCATATGCTTAAATTCAGAGTTATTTGGAATTTGTGTGGGGTGTCTAAATATGAATGAGACTGATGTGGGCCAATGTTATAAGATACTGCTTTCTACTGGCCACAGTCTCTAAGGAGAGAGACAGAGATGAACAATAAGGGATGTTTTAATTTAAAATTCAAGTTTAATTTGTAGAAAGGGAAAACTTGACAAAAGGCTGGTTTTACTACATTTCTGGCTGGCTTTAATTTAGTTCATTTGTTCCTTATTTCCTAAACACCTAAAGAAAAGCAACAGGAAAAAAAAAAAAGGCAAGAAGTTCTTATGCTAAATGTCATGAATTGGAAAACACCTCAATAGCATCTAGCTTAGGCAACTTTATAAGGGAGCTGAGAAGTGGTTCCAGATCCATTGCCTACAGGAATAGCTTCTTCTCTTCCAATCCTCACTTATTTGACATAACTGAGTCTCCTGTTACTTCTCTTCTGGAAGTGGGAACAGTATTTCCAGAACTAATCTTCTCTCCCTACTACCTGTCCCTTTTACCTCCTTTTTGCTCTTAACAATTTGCCATAAGAACTTGTCAATTCTATGATGGCTCTAGATCACAGTCACTGTAAATCAGGAAATTCAGACCTAAATCGAGGTCTCAATAGAAGCCCCAATAGTTAATTTCATCATCCAAAAAGGATGCTGTTGAACAATACACCTTATTTCCTTTTTTTGGAGGAACTAAATAAATTCTCTTTAATAAAATTGGGAGCAAGGCCCAAGATTCTATCTCACCATCCCACCCTTTTCAAATTCCAAAACATAGCATTTACTTTTTTTTTTCTTTTCTATTTCAACTAATGATATGATCCACCCAATTCCAATTAAGTCCAATGGGGAGTGTATTCAGAATCCAACATGTAAGTTTTCTTCCCACTCCTATGTGGCCATAATTTGTCAGAATTAGATAGGTGTTATAACACAAAAGACACAAAGGATACAATTAGAGAGATACTGTCTTCAAAGATGTGTAACAGATAGAGATTGCAGGTTACCATTTTTCTGGCCTTTACATAGGCCTTTGGGGTCATGACAGCTGTGCTTGGCAACATTACCTGACCCACTTTTTGTTTGGTCTTCTTTGTGGCTGTTATTAGGCAACCAATATCAAAGGTTAGCTTTTAGGAGAAGAATAAACAGGATACTTTACACAATAACAGTGTCTCAAACTGTATCCAACTAATATAACTTACTAAACTTTATAGATATTTTCCTAGTAAAGTGTTTTACTTTTAAACACAATAACCTTCAGGCTTGATGAACAAAAAAACTTTAAAGGCCCACAATTTTAATGAGTAAAGCCAGAAGGGAATTAAATGACTTAAGTGACTTGATAAAGTGGAAAACGAGAAAATGACTGAGTGGGCAAAAAGTCTGGTTCAGGGGCATTACCTGGGGGAAGGGTCATGGTGACCTAGTATGACACAATGAATATGCTTTTTTACAGAAAATTGTCAATGACCTTTTTTCAATCCCAAAAGGTTAACGTTAAGGGACAATAGACATCAGATTCCCTTCTTAATTAACATTTTTATTAAATAACCCATTTCAAATAATGGTTAAATTCTCTAAATTTATACCATTCTATTAACCATAATCTAATCTCATTAACCTTGAAATCCCAGTCTTAACTACCCAATTCTATTCACCATGGTGCTATCTACTAAACTAATTAAGTGACCTTCAAACTATTCCTTCTCCATAGAAAGTCATTATTTTTTTTGTTCATGGTTCTTTCTTGGGTCTCTTGTGCTGTCTCTTCCTGTGACCTTGGTTCCTTAAGGTCCTGCTCTGAGAAGTTTACTCTTACTAAAGCAGCACCACTCTGACATATTCTCATATTCCACTTAAATTAATCTATCTTTCCACTCATCTGGGATGCTCAGCTACCTATAATTTATAATAAATACATTGTGCACCAAAAAGCAGTGAATTTCTCCATCATGATTTCAAAGTCAAGGGAAGAGAGAATGCTCTATAATTTACCCCTGGTCTACAGTGGAAAGGAAAGAGAAGTGGTAAAGATGAATGAGACAGTGATTCAGAAGACTCTAAAGCTATACTTTCCAGTGTTAGTTCCTCAGAGTACTTCTGGAAATCTCTCCTTTTCCTTTCTTAGGTTCTGATGATAGGCATAAGGAACAAGAACCTAACTGTTTAACTCTCCCCCCACCCCAATTTTCTAAATGAAAAGAGATTACAACTATGTTATTTACCATTTGCTTCTAAAATCTATTTCTATAATTCCACCCTTTTATTCTTCAAAATCTAATACCTAGTAAAGTAGTGTTGTGTACTATTCTATGAGAAAAGAAGCCCTGCAGAGACCGAGGCTCATCAAAACTGGTATAACAGAAGGAACTCTATCTGAGAGCCAAGAGAGACCAAGGTTTTAGTCTCAGATCTAGTGTCGCCTGTGTGAGCTTGGGTAAATCCCTTGACTTCAGTTTCTTCCTTTATAAAATGAGAAGATTAAATGAAATCATCACCAATATTCTTTTCAGGTCTAAAAAATCCATAATTTTAAATGTAGGAAAGATTGACATCTTTTCCCATGTTTTGTTCACACTAATGAATATGGATAACTATCTACCTTAGCTTTCTTTCTTTCTTTCTTTCTTTTTTAAAAGCAAACCATGGGCTGTTAAACCAAATTATCACACTTTCATTTCCTTATCCACTGTCTAGAGTGAACTATAATCATCGGAATAGCTGAGAAGATATCTTGTGTTGAAAAAATTATGGAAAATTAAGGTGCAGATTTTCAGAAAATAATGGAGGCCCAAAGAGCTCCAGAGTAAGTAGTGAAGGAGGCCTAAATATTCTGTGGCTAGAGTTAGTGCTGTCCCCTGCTGGTAGAGTAGGAGAGGACAGCTTTGTCATGATACAGAAGGTCAGTATTCAGGAGTGATTAACTTGTCTTTATTGATTGTTGTGGTAACTTGCCTCTTGCAGAGTGAGTTTCCTCTCAAACTTAGAAACTCAACAGAGGTACAGCTGTGGTTAGATGATGCCTATATATCATAACAAAAAGGCAAGTAACAAACCATAAGGAAGAATAGAGACAATTCTAGGAAGTGACTATTTTGCTTGTGATAAAGTCGGCCAGGCAATTTTAAGACAAATCGATGTTAAATGTCTTAGTTGAAAAGGAAGAATATCAGAAAGGAAATGGAAAGAGGCTGCAGAACACTGATCAGGTACAGAACCTTAGCCTCTTATCCCAACATGTGGAGTTCAGAGAAAAGCAAACAAGTTGTCTCATTAGAGACAAACGTCATATAGCAATTAGAGAGGCTGTAAGTTTTTGAAGCATACACACAACTCAAATGCTTAAACACTGCTCTCTAAGACTTTTATAGTATTGGCAAATACCTGGTAAGCAGTAACTATAGATCTGTTTAGCAGATCAAATGCTGAAAAGGGGAGGATGTCTTAGATCCTCTGGGCTTTAAGATAAAGAAACATCCTAGAGGCACTCAATGTAAATAGTTGTAAATGACTGACTGACTCTAATGATATCTTGTGGAGAGTATCAGAGAATGGAACAATTCATCACTCTGGGGATATGGATTCTTGGTTGACAGTTGTTTGATTCTTCAAATTAATAGAATTAAACAAAAAACAAATTAACAGAAAAATATAATATATGCAAGTCCCTTGTGTAAAACATGGGCTATTAAAAGCTTTCCAGTGGAGAAACCAATCAGTAGTAACAGAAAAGATATCAAAGAGAAGAGCAGAGGAGGCAACTAATAGAAGAATGAAAACAATTCTTGATGGCTCTATTACCTCAATATATTTTAAAAAATCTTTAGTCAAATTGTTGTGCTTCTGATATATCAAACCAATACTACTGTTTTGATTGTTGAGCAAAAATGTTTTAAAAACTATTAATGCGACTTTCAAATATAGGAGTTGATTTCCCTGTCTGTTGAGGGAACATAATTTCCTAGCTTTTTAAGTTAAGACATTCTCAGAGACTCCCTGTGTTTCTCCTATCACACTTTCCTTATCATCTCACCTGTACTCCTTCTGCTGTAAGGGCTGAGCAAGACTGGATCTGCCACATCCTATCCCGAATCATGTGTAGGTTCAGTCCCTCTGCGATCTCTGAGGCAGGGGCTGCGGTGAGCAAATCCTGCTTGTTAGCAAAGATGAGCACAGGGACACCACTTAGCTTTTCTTCATCCAGTAATTCAGCTAGTTCCTGTATCATTTTAGAAAAGGAGGTAAAAATCCACACTTTACTCTGTCAAACTTCACCTTACCTCTAATAAGAAAAACATTTAGATATATAGGAGAGATGCAAAAAGGGACACAAAACTAACAGAATTATTTTGATATTACAGTATTAAGATTAATATATATGTCTTTTGTTTCTTTTAATTATAGCTAAAATGACACAGCTATAGTTACATCTATAGTTTATTTGTTCATTTCCAATTTTCCTTTTTTTTAACATTTGAATATTTGTCAAGGAAGGTTAAAAATAAATCTTATTTTAAATTAAAAAAAATTTAGAACAAGTGATAGTTTTGAAACTTCCTAAACCACTGAAATTGTACTGCTGAAGAATCCAGCTTTACACCATGTTTTTGTCTATAACTGACAATTTGCTTTGCCTTTTCATGCCATTCTGGGAAGACTATGAATTTACACTAATGTAAGTACCTTCCTTAATGGTTATGACTGTTTTAATCATTGTCCTGCTGAAGACATGGATATATACCCACATCATATTTACTATCTATGGTGTCACAAAGTTTTATGAGTCTACTTGCAAAGTTCCTGTATTAACATTTTTTGCAGGGGGGAAGGGGAATGAAAGTGATGTCCAATTGCAGGTTGATTCTATCTGCAGTAAATCTTTGCTGGGAAGGCATGCATAAACCTAATTGCCATAAAGATAACATTTCACATAGAGTTTAGTTACTTAAAAATCATGTAGTGGCAAGGAACTAGAAACTAAATGAATGCCCATCGGCTGGGAAATAGTTGAATAAGTTATGGCATATGAATGTAATGGAATATTATTATTCTGTAAGAAATGATAAGCAAGCGAATTTCAGAAAAGCCTGGAAAGACCTACATGAACAGATGCTAAGTGAAGTGAGTAAAACCAAGACAACATTGTACACAGCAACAAGATTATGTGATGATCAACTGTGATGGACTTGGCTCTTTTCAATAATGAGGTAATTCAAGGCAATTACAACAGACTTGTGATGGAAAGAGCCATCTGCATTCAGAGAGAGAACTATGGAGATTGAATGTGGATCAGAGCACAGTATTTTCACTTGTATTGCTGTTTGTTTATTTGCTTATCTTTTTTCCTCATCTTTTTTTTTTTTCTTTCACCTTTTGATCTGTTGGGGTTTTTTGTTTGTTTTGTGAAGCATTATGAATATAGAAATATATTTAGAAGAATTGCACATGTTTAACCTAGACTGGATTGCTTCCTGTCTATGGGAGGAGGTAGAGAGAAGGAGGAAGAGAAATTTGGAACACAAGGGTTTTGCATGGGTGAATGTTGAAAACTATCTTTGCATGAATTTGGAAAAATAAAGAGCTATTAAAAAATCATGTGGGGAGGAGCTAGATGGTTCATGAAGTTGATAACATAAGGAGCTTCAAGATAAGATACAATTCTTCTGTTTAGTTCTAGCTCAAATAAACAATGATGTTAAGTCACTGTGATATGCTGGGCAGTTTCCAAATGTATGGAGTTTCCTTGATTTATTTCCTAAAAAAGATAAGTTACATATGTATATATATATTTAAAAGAAGATTAGCTACCAAAAAATATTGGAACAACTATACCCAGAAGCCCACCAAACCTAGCTTCAGGCTGGTAGCCCTATACTAATGTCTGAGTCTTACCTCTCTAAAAAGGTGGACTAGTGAAGAAGTACATTTCTGCTTCATTTAACAGTGGGGGGAAAAATCTCCATATCCATTTTATATTCATCTTTCCACTTCAAAAAAGTATATGTACATACTGTATCATATAAGTACTGTGTACTACTTACAAACAAGATAAGAGTTCAAGATGTACATGATTACTTAGCACCATGTACCTGACACACAGGTAGCTTATTTAGGTTATATATTTCTTCTAATTCCTGCAATTTTTTTAATGAGTTACCCCACGATCAATTAAGTTAATTTTGAAAGATGTAAAGAAAAACAAGCTAAGTTCATTTTTGGCCTCATTTTTAAGAGCCTGGAAAAGAATCTGCAGAGATTTTAGTTTTCATGTCAAATTCCATTTACTAATAGTCTTATCTGTTTTATTTGATTAATTTTTGTTGTAAAGACCTCAACTAATAGTCTTGAAATCAACTTCTATTTTTGCCTTAACTTTTACAAAGACTATTTTGTCTGAATTATAAAAGTTTTAAAAAAAAATAGCTTCCTAACTCTCAAACATTTAACAAAGTAAATTAATGGAAAATTGGTCATTTTGGAAATATATGGACAGAAGAATTATTTACCTGACCCGTCTCTTGAAATCGTTTTCTGTCTGCACTGTCGATAACATATATCTATAAAAGAAATAGGAATGATTACTTTATTTTACTTATCCTAGATGGAAAAACACAATGCTGCTTCTAGACATGAGTAGAAGATATCAGTTCAATCTTGCACTAAGACGTCCAGGGTGGCAGATTCACCTCACTTAGGGAAGCAAAAGAAAACAAAATGTCTGAGGAATCTCTTTGCAAACACCAATATCTAGGAAGTGACAACAACCAGGGAATGTCTTAGAATAAATGTGATGGTATGTTTTCAGATGTAAAAATTAACATAGACCAATATCCTAACTATCACATGGGCAATATTCTTGGAATTAATGTATATGTTATCTTTTAGTGCCTTTCAAATTTTAGTATCTTTCACATTTACATTAAACATCTAGTTTGTCAAGCTCAAGGGATGAGATGTAGATAACAGAAAAAATTGTGGGGAAATCTCTTAAGAGGATTTGGAATTCAGTATATATATTACAAATTTAGAATTTCTTTTGCTACATAATTACAAATTACAATTAAAATAACCAAAGAAATACCAAATCTATCACCTTTAGTAGCACTAAACTACATAAATGTAACTGCAGAAAGCAATCTGTGTATATAAAATTCTGTCCCACACCTAAACCAGACTCCCTTCTAAAACAAAAGCAAGTAAAATTCTGCTGAATACTGTCAGTCAGGCACCCACAACTAAAAACTGTCACAGAAATGAAATTCAGTCTAAAACACCTTCAGAAATAATTTTTGCTCCCAAGAATATTTATACCTTCATTTTTTTTTCAGGGAAAAACAAAGAGAGAAGAAAGGCACAAAGAATGTTCTGGGCCTCAGAATTCTAAGGTCTGATTGTTATTATAAAATATCCAAAGAGGGCCAACAAGATACAACACTATTCATAGAGGTACCTCATAAATGTTGAATGGTTGGCAAGTTAATGCAAAACATGAACTATGAAGGTATTTCTAACTCAGAAGCTCATAATATCTATGCTATAGAAGTGGTATAAATGCTTCATGTAGAAAAGAAGGAAACATATTGAGTTGGTTATAATAATAATAATGATGATAATATAATCTCTATGTTAGAAATGAGTAACCACGTAACATGGAGTTGATTTTGCTGTTATTTTGGGTGAAGTACTCCAGACTAGATTGAGATAGCCTTCATTTAAAGCAATGTACCAGAAAGAAGAATATGAAAAATGAGAAGACATCATATCAACAATGACTAGGAGGAGGGTGCGTCCAGTAGAAAAAGACTGCCTAGAAGGTCTTATGCAGGTGACAGAAGAAAAAAAAGGTGCAGAATGTAAAAACTGAAAAGGGTTTTCAACAACCATCTAATTTTACCCCATCCATGAAAGAATGCCCTCTATTAATATATTTCAGAAAGTGGTCATCCAACCTTTGCTGGATTTGTTTATCAATGTCCTTCCTAAAATGTGGTTCTCATAAATGAAAACAGTATTCCAGATGTGCTCTGATGAAGTCAGAATATGAGACTATCACCTTCTTAATCCAGGATGGCATATCTCTTAAGGTAGTCTAAGATTATGTTAATATTACATCATATTGATGACTCATATTGAGGGTATTATCTACTAAGTCTTCCTACCAAATCATAGAGGAGAAAAATGTGCTTGTCTAGAAGGTATAATATGAGACAAAAACAAAATATTTATAGTCCATCTCAAATATTACGAGGAGATGGTGGAGAGTTCTAAAAAGCAGAAAGATGTGGTCCCAAGAAAAATCCAGAATGCTGATTCAAAGTAAAACAGAACTGACTGGCAAGTTCAGAGGCTGAGTGAAAACAAGAGCAAATCTTTGGCACTGATTTACTGCTAGTTGGTATTTTGTACAAATAGTCCCATAAAAACACTTCTGTGCTATGGCAAGTATGTTTTCAAAAGTAGCCATATTGTCCCTCAATCTATACATATGTTTTTCATAGTGTTTGGCTTATCGCTCAAATCGCTTTCAATCACATTTGGAAATGATTGTACCATAATTCTAAAGAGAAGCCTGTAAAATGGCTACCCTGTTTACTAAGAAATGAGTTAAATGAAAAAGCAGTGGACAGGCTTCTCTAGTGTGTTCATTTTGTTTTTCTTCAACATTTTGCTTTTTTCATTCCCACAGATTTCATCTTTTTTTTTTTTTTTTTTTGCTTTTTGCTGAGGCAATTGGGGTTAAGTGACTTGCCCAGGGTCACACAGCTAGGAAGTATCTGAGACCAGATTTGAACTCAGGCCCTCCTGACTTTAGGGCTGGTGCTCTAACCACTGCGCCACCTAGCTGCCCCTAGATTTCATCTTTTAAAAAATGTCCATCTCCCACACAAATTAAGTCAGACCTAATCAGTTGGAAAAATATCAAGTGCTCATGGGTAGGCTGAGCGAATATAATGAAAATGACAATAATACCTAAATTAATCTATTTATTTAGTGCCATATCAATCAAACTCCCAAGAAATTATTTTACAGATTTAGAAAAAATAGTAGCAAAGTTCATCTGGAAGAACAAAAGGTCAAGAATTTCAAAGGAATTAATGCAAAAAAATGCTGATGAAGTTGGCCTACCTGTGCCAGATCTGAAACTATATTATAAAGCAGAGGTCATCAAAATTGTGGTATTGACTAAGAAACAGAGTAGTGGAACAGGATAGGATCACAGGATAAAATAGACAATAACTATAGCAATCTGGTGTTTGACAAACCCAAAGACCCCAGCTTTTGGGATAAGAATTCACTATATGACAAAAACTGCTGGGAAAACTGGAAATTAGAATGGAAGAAATTAGGGCCTGACCCATACCTAACAGCACATACCAAGATAAGATCTAAATGGGTTCATGATTTAGACATAAAGAGTGATATTATAAACAAATAAGATAGTTTACCTCTCAGATCTGTGGAGAAAGAAGGAATTTGTGTCCAAAGAAGAACTGGAACTTTTAATTGAACACCAGATAGATAATTTTTATTAAGTTAAAAAGTTTTTGTACAAACAAAACTAATGCAGACAAGATTAGGAGGGAAGCAATAAATTGGGAAATCATTTTTACATTTAAGGGTTCTGATAAAGGCTTCATTTCTAAAATATATAGAGAATTGACTCAAATTTATAAGAAATAATATCATTCTCCCAATTGATAAATGGTCAAAGGATATGAACAGAAAATTTTCAGATGAAGAAATTAAAACTATCTCTAAGCTTTGTAAAGATCAATGTTGGGGAACTACCCATATATATGTTATACAAATAAAAAGCTTTAATAAAAAAAAAAACTATCTCTAGTCATATGAAAAGGTGCTCTAAATCACTATTGATCAGAGAAATGCAAATTAAGACAATTCGGAGATACCCCTACACACTTGTCAGATTAGCTAAGATGACAAGAAAAGAATGACGAATGTTGGAGGGGATGTGGGAAAACTGGGACACTGATACATTGTTGGTGGAACTGTGAACGGATCCAGCCATTCTGGAGAGTAATTTGGAAATATGCTCAAAAAGTTATCAAACTGTGCATACTCTTTGACCCAGCAGTGTTTCTATTGGGCTTATATGCCAAAGAGATCTAAAAGGAAGGAAAGGGACCCACATGTACAAGAATGTTTGTGGCAGCCCTTTTTGTAGTGGCTAGAAATTGAAAACTGAATGGATGCCCATCAATTGGAGAATGGCTGAATAAATTATGGTATATTAATGTCATGGAATATTATTTTTCTGTAAGAAATGACCAGCAGGATGATTTCAGAGAGGCCTGGAGAGACTTGCATGAACTGATGCTAAGTGAAATGAGCAGAACCAGATCATTATTATACACGGCAACAACAAGACTAATGATGATCTATTCTGATGGACATGGCTCTCTTCAACAATGAGATGTTTCAAACCAGTTCCAATTGTTCATTGAAGAAGAAAGCCATATACATCCAGAGAGAGGCCTGTGGGACCTCAACATAGCATTTTCATGCTTTCTGATGATGTTTGCTTGCATTTTGTTTTCCTTCTCAGGTTTTTTTTTCTTTGTAGATCCAATTTTTCTTGTATAGCAAGATAACTGTATAAATAAGTATATATATATATATATATATATATGATTTGTCATATATTTTGACATAGTTAACATGTATTGGACTACCTGCCATCTAGGGGAGGAGGTGGGGAAGGAGAGAAAAATTTGGAAGGGTCAATGTTGAAAAATTACCTATGCATATGTTTTGCAAATAAAAAGCTTTAATAAAAAAAATGTCCATCTCCTTATGGGACATTGCCATTTACAAGAAAATTCCCAAACTGTCCTTTCTATTTTTTATTGTCTGTCAACCTTGCCCTGTAAAAAAAAACCAATCCCAAACCAATTAAAACAGAGAAATCTGGTTTTCAGCATCAAGGAAAATAGAAGCTCTGGTACTTTTCTTTTTTTTCTTTTTTCTTTTTTTTTAATTAAAGCTTTTTATTTGTATAACATATGTATGGGTAGTTCCCCAGCATTGATCTTTACAAAGCTTTTCTGGTACTTTTCTAACCTTGATATTAAAATAGTGTGGATCCAGACAAACTATATTATTAGTCCTATTTTAAAATCCTAATTTAACTCAAGACACTTGAAATTTTGCCTTATGCAAAATTAAGTATACACATCTTCTAGGAAATGATATTGAAACTCTATTTCATCATGGGAAGGTTAGTAAAAAAAAAAAAGATGTGATATGGAGTCCCATAAGTTTATCCAATTCCCATTATCCAATGACTAATCATTGAGGAAATGAACTGAAGATTCTTTTGTTTTTCTTTCTTCTCCCTACTGCTGCCACCTTTTGGCCATTTTGCTGCTCATAAACATCTCTCCACCAAAGGGTGGATACATCAGGAAGAAATGAAATTCATATTTTGTTAGTAGTTCAGCAAAAGCTATTTATTAAAATGAGGTTTCTAGATTATCTGCAGAATTTCCCAAACTGTCCTTTCTATCTATTCCATACCAAAATATGTCTACTGTAATTTGTTGTAGTCTAGAAATCACCTTGTTTCAGAGAATTTGAGGCATATCTGAGAGTTCTCAGTGGAGATGAGTATAAAATGGGATTTGGTTATAAAATGATGAGACAAAAAAGTTATATTTAAAAGTAAAAATCAATGGAGCTTTGTCATACAAAGCTCTACCTTGATAAAACAGCAGTGGTATATATTTCTATGCTTTCTAATGACCCTGGAAAATGTGTATCTATCTGCCCATTACTTCTATCACACCTTTTATCTCTCCTCTTCTCTAGAAGTAGAAAATCATGAACCAGATATGTTTCCTGTTTTTGATCCTCCCTTAGGAATAATTTAGGCTATATTTAGGAGTTGTGTTAACCCTTTTAGCCTAATAAAATTTTATGTAGTTTCCTGTGGTGTCCTCCTGGTTGGAAATAGTTAAAGTACTCTTGAAACCATTTGATTTAGAAAATAGTTTTGGAATCGAATTTTTCTATCTCAAGAAGTAAAGAATTTAAAGCAAACAAACAAAAAACTGCATCCCTAGGTACTGCTAAGTCTGGCAAGGTAGTGCTTGGAGTCTAGCCCTGGGGACTAGGCTGATAATCATGGTTTCACAGGCACTGGGACAATACAAGGTTGAGTCTAAATCCAAGATGCAACCTTTCACTGGCTGCCTGATGCTTCAGAGAAAGACTTTCCTCATGTTGCTGTGCTGAACTGATTTTTGCTCAAATATACATAGCTTGCTGGGTACATATGGTTCACACAAAATGCTACATCTGTGATCACATTACATCATATTAGCATCCTGCCTACTAGCTGTTAGATTAATTTAATTCTTAAATTCTTACTCAAGGACCAGGAAATTTCAGAGACCTCTTTTAGGAATCTGACAAATATCTGTATCCTTAACTACTCAATTTCTAGAATTTTCCTTACTTTGTCTTATACCTGCAAAACATCCAATGTAAGCTTTGTTTCTCTCTACAACCTTTTTAATCTATTGTGTGCTTTTAGTACAATTTAAGAATAACATATGTTTAATACAACAAATATAAGAATGCACACTGTGAATAGGTACTTACTAGTTTCCTGAGGCTAAGAGCATAGTTTTCTCTCTTGGAAAGTTGTACCTCTCTCCACCTCCCTCCTAGCCAATAATCTATTTTTTCCACACCACACCAACTCAAACATCCAATTTGGCATCTACACCAGAGAAATTTTCTTCACAAAAAGCCAGATAATGGTTTGGTTCTTACAATAGTGCCTTACATGTAGTAGGTGCAAAATTAATATTTGTTGATTTGATTTTATGATAATAATTTTTTATGTTCTGCTGTTACCAATGAGAATGAAAAATTAATCCTCATAGCATTCTTATTAATTTTCATAGTAATCATATGAAGCAAGGCTTCTCCCGTTTTAGAGAAGGATGAAAAGAGCCTCTGAGCTTCATTTTAATGATTATAGTTAGTGACATTCTGGGATCTTTTAAGTTTTATTTTGTTGCTCAAATCACTGGAGTATGTTTATAAATAGATTATTCGGCCAAGGTGTGGAAGGACACGATATTGTTACCAAGCAACAATAATGTGTCTTATAAAAGCTATTCCAAGATTGCTTGCTTTACAATCTCCAGCCTTCTGGTGGCCCTGCTAATAAGTTCATGATGATTAATGTTATGGCAGTGGAAATACTGACAATGAGAACATTAGTGTTAATGTTTCTAGCACACAGCAGGAAAGGCCTTGAATTAATGCAGGAGTAGGCAATACTTACAAGTACATCAGTATTTTCAAAATAATTCCTCCAGTATGGCCTGATTTTCCTCTGTCCGCCAATGTCCCATACATTCAGTTTAAAACCTTGTGACTGTACACTTTTGATGTTAAAGCCCTGAAAAAGAAAAAAGGCAAAAACACCTAGTTAAATTATGCTTTGAGATCATTTTGCTAAAAGGTCATATATTTAACAGCTTTGTCATCTCCCACTTGCGAGAAGTATTGACAAAATGAACATAGTACTAATGAAAATTATCAGCTATGAAAATGATACAAAGAAAGCTAGCTTCCATACAATTTACCCATACCTAGTGTTGTAGAGTCAGTAGCTGACAAAGTACTGACAAAATACTGCTGTCTATCCCATTCTCCAACAGCAGTCCTGCTTAGCTTCCACTCCAAGAAATAACATCCTTTTGTCACATCCCAGGAGAAGCGAATCACCTGAAATTTCATCACTGTGCCTTAGATTTGGATACTCTACACAGCCTCAACTGACTCACAGCTGCCATTCCCCTCTGATTGGAGGGTTGGAGAATAGAGCATTAAACTTCTCCCAAATCTTCCCTTACAGAAGGCTCACTACCTTCTTAGAAACTATTTTCTCCATCAGGAGCATTGCTTTGCTTTTATTTCACATAACTATACTCCCTGCCAGGCACCCGTTGGAGCTCCATTCTTTATCACCCTGATTTTTAGCTTCCTTTTGTGCTGTCTTCTCCCATTAGACTCTTAAGTTCTTTGAGGGCAGGAATTGGCTCTTTTTCTTATTTGTATCTGTCATGCTAGATAAATATTTATCTAATTGAACTGAATACCTATAGTGTTTACAAGGATGGGAGAGTCAGGACAGTGAGACCAATTTGAATAGGCAACATAGAGAGTGCTACCTTCAGATGGTAAAGGGTATCAGGAACAAGGTTAAACTTAAAGACTCAAGAGAACAGAATGCTAAATTTAAAGAGGAACAACCACTGTGCGTGAAGGATCAGTTTCTTAATTCAATGGTTTTTTACTTTCAATTTTACTAATCTCTCCTTTTATTTTTAGGATTTCAAGTTTGGTATTTGTTTGGGGGTTTTTAATTTGTTCTTTCTCTAGTTTTAGTTGCAAGCCCAATTTATTGATTTTCTCTTTCTCTGTTTTATGCAAATAAGCATCTAGAGATATAAAATTTCCCCTTATTACCACTTTGGCTGTATCCCACAAATTTTGGTATGTTGTCTCATTATTGTCATTCTCTTGGATGAAATTAGTAATTGTGTCTGTAATTTGCTGTTTCACCCACTCATTCTTTAGGATAAAATTATTTAGTTTCCAATTGGTTTTTGGTCTATTTTCTTTTGGCCTTATATTGCATGTGATTTTTATTCCGTCATGATCTGAAAAAAAAATACATTTATTATTTCTGCCTTCCTGCATTTGATTTTCAGGTTTTTGTGTCCTAACACATGGTCAATTTTTGTATAAGTTCCATGGACTGCTGAGAAAAAAGTAAACTCCTTTCTGTCTCCATTTAATTTCCTCCAAAGATCTATCATACCTAACCTTTCTAACATTTTGTTTACCTCCTTAACTTCTTTCTTATTTATTTTGTGGTTTGATTTATCAAGTTCTGAGAGAGGGAGGTTGAGATCCCCCACTATTATAGTTTTACTGTCTCTTTCTTCTTGCATCTCTCTGAACTTTTCCTCTAGGAATTTCCATGCTATACCACTTGGTGCATGTATGTTTAGTATTGATATTGCTTCATTATCTATGGTACCCTTTAGGAAGATATAATTTCCTTCTTTGTCTCTTTTAATGAAGTCTATCTTTGCTTTTACTTGGTCTGAGATCAGGATTGCTACCCCTGTTTTTTTTTGTTCACCTGAAGCATAATAGATTCTGCTCCAGCCTTTTACCTTCACCCTATAGGTATCTCTATGTTTTAGATGTGTTTCTTGTATACAACATATTGTTGGATTCTGGTTTTTAATCCAGTCTGCTATCTGCTTCTGCTTTAAGGGAGAGTTCATTCCATTCACATTCACAGTTAAAATAACTAATTCTGTATTTCCCGCCATCTTATTTACCCTAGCTTATGCTTTTCTCTTTCTTATCCCCTTTCCCTCCTTCCTACTATTTTGCTTTTGATAACCACTTCCCTCAAACAATCCTTCCCCTTTAGAGCCCCACCCACCCCCTTTTTCCCCCTTTCCCTCCTGTTTCCTTATAAGTCTATTATTCCCTCAGAGCCAAATCTGATGAGATAGAGATTAACCCAATTCTCATTCCCCTCCCTTTTTTCCCCTCAATCATTATAGGTTTTCGTTGCCTCTGCATGTGATGTAATTTCCCTTATTTTTCCTCCTTTTCTTCTTCCAGTGTTATCCCTTTTCTACCTCTAATTTCTTTTTCAGTTTATCATATCATAATAATCATAAAATCACAGTAATCATATCATCATCATAATGTAATAATAGATTCATAAAATCAACCCTCATTGTATAAGTATCTATAACATAAATATAGTTCTCAAGAGTTTTTTTTTTCTTGTTACCGTTTTATGTTTCTCTTGTGTTCTGTATTTGTAGATCAAATTTTTTGTTCAGTTCTGGTCTTTTCAGTAGAAATAGGTAAAATTCTCCTATATCATTGAATGACCATCTTCTTCCCTGGAAGATAATGCTCATTCTAGCTGGGTAACTTATTCTTGGCTGTAATCCAAGTTCCTTTGCCCTTCGGAATATCTGATTCCAGGCCCTTCGATCCTTCAAAGTAGAAGCTGCTAGGTCCTGTGTGATCCTAATTGTGGCTCCCCGATATTTAAATTGTTTCTTTCTGGCTTCTAGTAATATCTTTTCTTTGGTGTGATAGTTCTGGAATTTAGCCACGATATTTCTGGGGGATTTAATTTTTGGGTTTCTTTCAGGAGGTGATCGGTGGATTGTTTCAAGGAGTATTTTGCCTTCTGGGTCTAAAATATTAGGGCAGTTTTCTTTTATGATTTCCTGGAAGATAGTGTCTAGGTTTTTTTTTTCATCATGGCTTTCAGGAAGCTCTATAATCCTTAGATTGTCTCTCCTAGATCTATTTACCAGGTCAGTTGTTTTTCCTAGGAGATATTTCATGTTTTTCTCTATCTTTTCATTTTTTTGTTTTTGTTTGACTGATTCTTGATGTCTTGATGAGTCATTCATTTCCAATTGTTCGATTCTAATTTTTGATGTCTTATTTTCTTCAGTTACTGTTTTTAGTTCCTTTTGCAATTGACCAATTACATTTTTTTGTTCATTATATTCTTTTTCCATTTTTTCTATTTTATTTTGCAGTGATCTCATTTCATTTCCCCATGTTTCTTCTAACTCTCTTTTAAGATTTTTTATGTAATCTTCAAAGAAAGCCTTGTGACATGGAGACCAGTTTATATCTCTCTTTGGGGCTTTTTCTGGAGTTGCTTTACCTTCAGGGGCCTCAGGATTTGAGGTCTGTTCTTCCCTCTCTCCATAAAAGTTGTCTATGGTGAGAGCTCTTTTTGGTTTTTTATTCATTTTTTTTTTTTTAAAGGTGTGGGGTCTGTTTAAGGCAAGGGTGGGACAACTGCTTTAATTTGCCTTGGGGCAGTTCTGCTGATTGAGTTATTTCAAGAACTGGGCAGTTCTGCTGATTGAATTATGTCAGGTGTTGGGCAGTTCTGCTTTAGTTCACCCTGAGGCAGTTCTGCTGATTGAATTATTTCAGGTACTGGGCAGTTCTGCTGATTGAATTATTTCTGGTGCTGATCAGTCCTGTGGATTGATTGAGCGCCCTAGGGTGCTGTGTAATGGCAGCTAGGTCCAATGCTCATCAGGGGTTCAATGGTTCACAATCTACCACCCACAAAAGGCAGACCCTCCAAATCACCTGCCCACAATCAGGACAGATTGGCCCAAGAGGCCCCCAGAAGACTCCCAGGTGTGAAAAGCACAACGCTCCCACTCCTGTTCCGACTCCTGTTCCAGCTCCTTGCTCCAGCTCCCTGCCCTGGTCTCCCTGTGCTGCAGTCTGGGTTCAGCAGACCATCCCCCTGCCCAATTAAAACAGACCTGTTTTGAAGTTCTTCCAGAGTATCTTCTTCTAGAATCGTGTTGTCCTCCAGATATTGTGGATTTTTTTTGCTTCAAAATCAGTCTAGAGGCTTCATATTTTGTTGGTTTGAGGGAAGGTTAGAGGAGGTTACAGAGACTCCTGTCTGATCTCCACCACCATGGCTCCACCCCCGGAAGGAAGTCCCAAGGATATTTTTCAGGATCAGTTTCTTTAATTATAGTTCAGTATAGAAAGATTTTTCTATAGTGGGTTAAACAGGGAATAGAAAGAAAGAAATTTATGCTACCATGTATGTGGGAGAATAAATTTGCACTTGAATCAGATTTTAGAGAACCATAGAGATTTAAAGTCCTGGTAAAATAGCACACAATCCAACCCTAAATCAAGAAGTCATACTGTGGGTAGTGGTTGGGGAGAAACCTTCTGATCCCTAGAAATAATGTGTTGTTCTTTTAGAAATCTTTGGTCAGTTGGGAAATATGTTGATTTTCAGGAATTACTGCAATGGAGAGCTTAAAGAAAGATGAGTAAATCATGGATCAGGACCCTGAGTCAAGAATTATAAGGACAAATGAGCAAAAAATTCAAGATTCAGATCATATTTTATTTTATTTTTTATTTTTTATTTTATTTGCATAACATATGTGTGGGTAATTCTTCAACATTAACCCTTACATAGATTTCTGTTACAAATTTTTCCACCCAACTCTCCACCCCTCCCCTAGATGGCAGGATATCCACTACATGTTAATTATGTTAAAATATTGGCAAATCGAATATATGTATACATATTTCCAAACTTATCATTGTTGTGCAAGAAAAATCTTATCTACACAAAAGATATATCAGATAAAGGAAACACAATGTAAGCAAACATCAATCAAGGAGTATGAGAATGTTAAATTGTGGTCCACATTTCACATCCCTCTCTCTGGGTGTATATGGCTTTCTTCAGTGAACAATTGGAGGTGGTTTGAAACATTTCATTGTTGAAGAGAGCCATGTCCATCAGAATTGATCATCATATAGTACTGTTGTTGTCGTGTATAATGATCTCCTGGTTCTGTTCATTTCACTCAGCATCAGTTCATGCAAGTCTCTCCAAGCCTCTCTGAAATAATCTTGCTGTTCATTTCTTACAGAACAATAATATTCCATAATATTCATATACCATAATTTATTCAGCCATTCTCCAATTGAAGGGCATCTATTCAATTTCCAGTTTCTAGCCACTACTAAAAGAGCCGCCACAAACATTCTTGCACAGGTGGGGCCCTTTCCTTCCTTTAAGATCTCTTTGGGATATAAGCCCAATAGAAATGCTGCTGGGTCAAAGGGTATGCACAGTTTGATAACTTTTTGAGCATAGCTCCAAATTGCTCTCCAGAATGGCTGGATCCTTTCACAGCTCCATCAACAATGCATCAGATCATATTTTATAATTAGAATTATTTTATCTCTCATAATTAATACAGTGAAATCAAGAAATCTGGTCTGAGGGTTTGCGGCTAGTGAACAGGAGATTTACCTTGCTTAGTAAAAATTAACAGGGCAAAGGAGTTCATTCTGAACATCTAGCAAATTTGCCTACATGCCACTATCACTACTTGATATCTGAAACTAGGACATATATTTCCATATTTCTCATGCTGTGCAAAAAAAAAACAAAAAACAAAAAACCAAACATGTCAAAAGGAAAAAATAGGAGAAAGAAAAAAAACCCCCACAAGCAAACAAACAACAACAACAAAAAAGATGAAAATATTGATCCACATTTAGACTCCATAGTTCTCTCTCTGTATGTGGCTGGCACTTTCCATCACAAGTCTATTGGAATTGGCCTGAATCATCTTATTGTTGAAAAGAGGAAAATCCATCACAGTTGATCCTTACATAGTCTTGTGCTATGTACAAAGTTCTCTTGGTTCTACTCACTTCACTCAGCATTTTTCCATGTTTTTCTGAAATCAACCTGCTCATAATTTCATATAGAACAATAATATTCCATTATATTCATATATCATAACTTATTCAGCCATTCCCCAACTGAGGGGCATCTACTAGAGTATGTTTTTTCAGTCCTTCCAGGAAAAACTACTGTAATTTATTATTCACTGAACTGTAAAGTTTGTTCAGAAGCTCTAAAATTGTTTGATAGCAACTCAGTGACTCTTCTGAAATAAGGCACAAGTCAAGAATGCTCACTAGTAATTAAGCACCCTTATCAACAGTTGTACAAATACTGTCCAAAAAGGAAACAATGAATAACCTCAGGTCTATAATACTCTTTTTCTTATATAAGCTAATACTACAAAGTTACTAATAGCAGATCAATTACCAGTCAATAAATCTAGGTATTTAGTGAGGAAGTAATTTTTCTTCTTAAAAATTTTCTGCTTCTATTCTTGTAGGGAAAGAGGTATAAAGACATTCACCAGTTTTTCTGTCCTATACTTATTATTAGTTATGGCTGGATTTGAATGCTATTGTCTCAAAGTTTCAACAGGTTTGCAAATCATAGCCTAGATACTCTATTTATCCTATTTTTCATTTATTTCAGTTTACCCTTATTAGTAGTCTACAGTGCCCTATGGCAATTTAGTTCTCACAGAATCCTTTCTGAGAGGTTCAGTGTTAAAAGTAAATTTTTTTAAATGAACAAAATAGTACACAGAATCCTCATTTACCCTGGCACTAATTATTTCCCTATTCTATTGTTCTGGTTATAATTATTATTATTTTTTTAAATTTCTCTATTCTTTAGATTCATCTTGGTTAGACTTAGCTTTAGAACACAAACTGTGGGGGAGGGGAAAGGGTGGGGCAGAGTCTGTGGTGGTCTTCATTTTTGGATTGCTAGTGCCTTGTACATACTTTTTAAAAATGCATGCTCTCAAAAAGTCTGCATGTTCTTCCTACCAGTGCAAATGAAAACCTAGCTGTAGCCTTTTATACTGTGTAATTCTTGTCCATGTCTTTTTGTAAACCTCTATAAAAGATCCACCTAAGCCATTAAAAGCCTTTCTCTGATTCTTTAAATATTTCATTGATCCCACTCAATATTTCATGTTTAAAATCCTTGGGCTGCTACCTTTTACTAGCCCACCTTTTTTTTTTTTTTTTAAGTCAAAATATTATGTGACTTGCACTTAATAAAATGTTGGTTGGATCAGAATATAGGTAATGTAAATGTTTACTTTTAGATGGTGTAGAATGTTATTGAGTATTGAACCAAGAGCTAAAAGACAAAAGTTCTGTTTCCTTATCAAGCCTTAGTCTTCCTTTTTCTAAAGGGCATGATGTACCATGAAATAAAAATACTGCATAACAGAATGTGTTTACCTGTGTAGGTGTAATGTGACTGATGTCTTCAGATGCAAGCTGCTTCAGGAGTGTAGTTTTGCCAGCATTATCCAAGCCCAGGAGTAGAATTCTTACCTCCTGGTCTGGTGCACTCTTCAATTTCCTCAGGATCGAGAGTAAACCCTTGGGTAATCACAAAGAAGAGAGGTTACTTTCAAGGCTTTACTATAAATGCCTGGATCTCATTGTGCTGGACAGTAGAGTATAGATTCATTCTCACTGTACATAGCTCTTGGCTATGGAAAGTTTTTAGTAATGTTTTTCATTCAAGTGCTATTTATCCCATCTGCTCTCTTCCTTTTTTATCTTATCAGAAGTACACTAATATACTTTTGAAAATGACACTGGCAAAGTAATTTTAATAAGTAGCATTACTTATCTATTATAGTTATGGCTAGACTTTGATGTTGTCTCAAAATTGTAGCAGAAGTACTCTGTTTATCCTAATCTTCATCTATTTCAGTTTACCCTTGTCTAAAGTGTCCTATCAGGCACCCTTTCTGAGAGGATAATTGTTATCAGGTTTTTGTTTTTCTTTTAATGAGCAAAATGGCACACATAGAAATTAGGTGATTGTTAGTCAGTGATGAGCCCCCAAACAGTCAAGAATTAAAGAAGAATATCTCCAATTTATATCAATACTTTTGTCATATGGCTTACTTTGAATATTTCCTCTTTTGTAGGCTTTTAGAAAGAATACCACGTATTCTTAGGTAAGGTCATATTGACTATCCTATTAAAAGATGATATGGGAATAACTAATGGTTATGTGTATAATAAACTAGGTAATATTAAAATTCATCAACTAACTTTATTAAGAGAAAATTACTGGGGCAGCTAGGTGGAGCAGTGGATAGAGCACCAGCCCTGAAGTCAGGAAGACCTGAGTTCAAATTTGGCCTGACACTTAACACATCCTAGCTGTGTGACCCTGGGCAAGTCACTTAATTGCCTTAGCAAAAAAAAAAAAAAAAAAAAAGAGAGAGAAAGAGAGAAAATTATTTCTGGAAAATAACATAATCTCTCAAGTCTAATATTGGATTTCTTTGTTCACTAATTCCAGTCCTTATTGTCCCAAAGAAGGACCTTAACTTCTATCATGTCTCAATTTTCCCATTTTTAATAGACAAAAAATATATTTGACAGAGAATTAGCATGACTATAGTTGTGGTGTCAAAAATAGAAATGGATCCCTGTGGGTCTCATATTGACTTAGAAAACCACAAATTAGTATTATATGTGCTTTATTTAAATTTACTTTGTGAAACATTTCAAAATTACATTTTAATGTGATTCAGCACTTGAGTTTTTTTCCATAAGTTTGAAACCTTTTTTATAGTGATGGGGAGTTAGTCTTGAACTCATCAAGACATAGCTTCAATGCCAGTCTTCAACAAGTTATTTAACATTCTCAGTGACTGAAGCAACTATGTAAGACTCCAAGTTGTAGAGCAGGTACAGATCTGCCTTGAGGAGGGAAGGGACAGACATTCCCTATCCTAATTAAACCACAAATCCACCCCCCCCCAAACCCATTAATGTTTGATTAAATGGAGTATAGTATGTTTAATACATATCATGGTTAACTCCTAGAGATGAGTACAGACAGGTATGTCCATTATCAAATGATTTAAGAAACCTCCTAAGATCAATTTTAAAAACAGAATTTATCACTAAATTCTACATTACTTATTATCTATTTGACAGAACAAGTTAACAGAGCTGTCAATTCTGATGGAAATCTTGAGGGAAGAGTTGCTTTTCATAAAACAGCTTTATATTTTAACATTTCCAAACCAACAAAACTTTAACTAACAAATTCTGCTCTGGCCTGTTTCCTGAAGCTCCACATTTCCGTAAGAGGGAATCATTAAATAAAAATATAATAATTTGGATTTTCATATTCAGAATTTTTTCATTTTAACTTGCTCAAAGATAATTTCTGTTAATCCCAAAAACAAGCAGCAAGAAACTATTAGAACTTGTTATAACCACACAAAATTGATACCATAAGAAATATAAAAAAGAATACTTTCTGTATTTCTAATAGCAATTTTTCTTTGGAAAGAATATTAAAATAGAAAGATTTGCTTTCAAAGAAAGTGACACTAAAAAAGCAGAATTATAGACTCCAGCCTGGTGGTGATTATAGTCCAAGACTGCCCTGATCTTTTACAGATGAGAAAATAGAGACTCAAAGGTGAATGACTTGCTTAAAACATAGATGTAGTTGCTAAGTGGCAGGCCTGGGTTCTGACTAGAAATCCAGCATTTTTTCCTCAATCTTTCATGACAGAATGATGAATGGCATTAGGAATGACATATGCCATAAAATGTAACAGCACACTTACTGACATTCCTAGTCAGTGGATCACAGGATTAAGGGTTAGCTAAAGAGGGAAGATATTTATAGAAATCAGCATTCTACCTGAAGTGAATAAAGTAAGCTGATTTAAAAGCCTGAAGATAAAACAAAATAAGTCTATTTCTATGTCTGCTTGCATAACAATGTCCACTTATTTATTTGAAATGTTATTTGATCTGAAGTTCAAAAAAATTAATATTCTTAGCATTTAATAAAATATTACTACTTTCTAAATATACCTTAAAGAACAGCTAATCATACCAGTGAATAAACTAATTAGCTGGAATATGAATTTAAGATATATTTTTAGCATCTTGCCCCAGTACTTTGCCCTAATGTTGATTAAAGGCTATAAATGTTTTTTTCCCCTAATAGCATGTTACCACATGCTGTGTACAGCAGTCATTATCCTCAAACTGGAGGACAAAATTAAATCTAATTCATCCATAAAAATATTTAAATGAATTTTTACAGTGAATAGGTATATAAGACTGAAGTGCTATAGACACCTATTAGCTAAATTATGGGAAGGTGCACATGAAATGTCTACGGCCTAGGCCATTCCAAGTTTAGACAAAGAGGAATATAAACAAATTTATCTGCTGGAGTATTTGAACCTTACAATGGGGAAAAAACTCCAGTCCTCTGTAGTTTCCACAGGTTATCCTCAATGAGCTTAAAATGGAGATGACAACTCAATTCTTTAGAAAAAACAAATCAACCATAGTGCTGCTAAGTAGGACTATCTTAATCTCCAGAATACTTTGTTCATTATACAGGATTTTCTACAGTCTGGACATCTCTTACTTCAAAGAACCATGAGTCTGTAGCTGTTGTTACTCCCTCCATCTTAGTAGGTAATCTTTAAGAGTTATCATAGCACAAAGTCTCATTATCCTGACAGTCACCTTATCTAAGCTGGTTCTCAGGAAACAAACCAGTCAAAGCTTTTTCATTTTGGCAAGGCTGTTGAAAATTTGCGTTCTGCTAGCATATAAGGCCTTTAAGAATTTATAGTACCCTCTACTTCATGATGAAGCATTTCAAGAGTACTTTGGAAGTAAACACACATTTATTAAGTACCTTCTATGTGCCCAGGACTGTGCTAAGCACTTTACAAATATTATTTGTATCTTATTTGATACTCAAAATAACCTTGGGAGGTAGGTATTATTATAATCCCATTTTGTTGCTATTGTTCTGCCTTTGTGGTCCGAGAGGAAATGGATACAGGCAGAGGTTAAGTGACTTGCCTAGGAACACCCACCTAGAATTTGGTCTTACAGACTCTAGGCCCAGCAACTTTAGTCATTGAACTACCTAAATAGTGAGTTGTGTTTAGTTATCTCTACAATAAATACATGAAAAGTCTTGAGCTTTTCCTGAGGCAAAGATGTCTGTGTTCCTTTCTATTAGTGCCAATGAAATGAGCTTTTCCTCAAAAAGAATGGATCAATAGTACTTTGTCCAGAGGACTTTTTATATAAAAAGGGTGCAAAACAGTGGTATCAAACACAAATAGAAATGGGAGTCTCTAATATATACAAAAGGATTTGTGATGGATGCATATTAGCTTAGTTTCAAATTATAATGTTATCTATGTTTTAATGTACTTTTATTTTGTTAAATGTTTCCAAATTATATTTTAAACACTTCTGGTTTAGAATAATCCTAAAATGCAAAAACACCTGAAAACTACCAACATACCAAAGCAATACAATAGTATAATATCTACTACAATACCGATTTGCTGAGTGATTGAACAAAAGAATACTGGTTAAAAATATGAAGCTAGGATTAAAAAAAACATATCTCATTATTTCACATTTGCATAATATAACCAGCTCAAAATGTTTGAAGAAACTATCAGTGGAAAAAAACTTTTTTTTTTTTTTTTTTTTGTTACAATAGTCCAGTTTTTAAAACAAACAAGTATCAACTTTTACTCTCAGTCTTGCAGTTTCCTGGACTTTTTATTTCAGGAAATTGTTAACTTGTATCTATACTTTGTCCATTCACTTTTATTGACTTTAAATGAAATTAGATTTGCTTCTATAATAGCAGTTCAAATACCTATGTCTCTCATGTTAGAAAAAATTCAAAATTGGTCAAGTTATAGGAAAATATATAAAAGACCAGCTTTCAGTTCAAATACAGATCATTACCTTGAATAAAAAGCCTAACCACAGAATTCTGAACTCACTCACAAGGAATATGACACTTTAAGTCACATTACAGGTTCTAAAAATTTGAGATTTTATTTTTTAATTAAGCAAGCCTTTACCAGACATTCAGTACTTCAGGGAACTGAGATATAAAGACCAAAACAAAAAGCAGACCCTGTCTTAAGGAATTTTATTCAATTGTAACAATATAGACCCTCTTATAAACAAAAATTTTAAACCAAACATATACTTCAGAATGCCTGTGCTAATTCTTTGTTTCATATATGTGTGTGCATGAATGTGTATATATTTATATGTTTATATTTAAGAGGAAAAAAATCCAGCAAAACCTTTGAAGATCAATTTACACCTGAAAGTAGATATAGTATTTATTATTATTTATAATCTTGAATAAAAAAATCAAATTATTCATTTGATGGATAAACTAGTAAAGTTAGCCAATGATGATGCATTTGTTATCTGTAATGACAATCTTCATCTTCTGTTGGTCTGACATGCCTATTTAGCTTCATTTCTAGTTACTTTGGTGTAAATATTTGCGTTCTTTAATGAGAGCTTTTTAATGAACAGTTCATAAACAAATGATTAATAAAAAGATAACACCAAAATATTTACACAAATCTGTTTAGCCTGAGGTTAACAAAACTGTTACATACAATGTGCAAAATCTGGTTGGCAGCATTAGCTAAAAGAATTCTACTTATACTTAGCAGTCTGATCATGTGCGATCAATTGGTTTTTTTCCTCCTCTAATTTATTCACTGATCTCTTATTAAATATTGGATATATTTTCTCACTTTGATACAGCTTTTTCTAAGCCCTTCAACCACTGATATGTTCCAATGTTTTTAAAGGTTAAAAAAATCAACGATGGAGAGCAATTCAAATTACAGCTTCAACAATACCCATCACTCCTCCCTACAAAACCTCACTATTTTTTCATTCAAGTGAATGGCATCCTCAGGAAGCCTGAGAAGCTTTTGTGACACAAACATCTTCTTAATCCTCCAAATGAACTATTCTGTAAGCAAAAGGGTCCGATGTAAAAAAGGCCAAACTATCAGAAGTCCAAAATATGTGAAAGTTCTAGTTTGAGATGAAAAGTGAGAATCTGTACCCTGAATTGATAAACAGTCCATCTACCCTTTTCCTTTGCCTTGGAAAGCCCAGAAACTTCAACCCAAAGCTAGCCTTTTCGCTCAAGTTTAAACAGTTCTTAAAAAAGGGGGAGGGGGGGAGAATCTCGAAGGAGAGGATGGGGGCAAAAACCAGCTGGAGCACAATGACCGTGGGTTGCATAGGCTGCTGCTCGGGATGGGCAGGTCCCCAAAACCTAAAAGGGGAGGCGCACCAATTAGAGCAGGCACCTCTCTCCAGGGAAAGCCTCTCAAGAGCTGAGGGCTAGCTTCACTCCTCAGGGCCCGCAGCAGTGGATACGGAGCCCGGCTGAGGGAGCGTGCCCCGCACCGGGCATCAGGTCCTTCCCGCCACTCCCGGATGACTGCATGCAGGACACCCCCCCCCCCCGGGTCCTGGGCAAGGGGAAGAGGGGGCGGCTGAGAACCGTTCTTTACAGCCCTCAGTCGTCCAGGGCTCGGATCCAGCTACCCCAGCCCCCGGTTCCGTGCGGCTGGGAAAGCTCCCCAGGAGTCCTTCCCCCCATCCCCATCCTCAAGCTTCGCCCTCTTCAGGCTCCAGGCCTCCCACCCCGCCCGTCTCAGGCTCTCCCTGCCACCCCTAGAAACCCCCAGTACCACGGAAAGGGTCTGAAGGCATCCCGGTCTCTCAGTCCGATCCCGACCGAGCCCCAGGATCCAAGAGTTAACCTGGGGTGGGGGGGGTGACTGCTCGAGAGCCGCCCAGACACCCACACTCACCATCCTCCAGCAGACTCCTTCCTCCTCCTCTTCCTCCTCCTCCTTCTCCTCCTCCTACTCCAGACTCCCCCGTTACCAGGGGCAACTGCGGCGGCGCCGCCCGTACCCGGCGCGGGTACCGCCCCCGACGTCCCGTTGTCGCCACACGCACAGCGGAGGCTGGGGCGGAGACAAGGATGAAGGAGAAAGGGAAGGGAGTCCCGAGGTTCTTTCCCCAAAGAGCGCAAGCGCACAAAGACACGCTCCAGTCCGATAGCAGGGGGCCAAGCCCTTCTCTGCGCAGGCGTACTCCTTTTTCTGCTGTAAGCCGGAGAGGTCTGGGCTAAGTAGAAGATGGAGAATTGCCCACGTGGCCAACCAGGATTAGCTCCTCCTATGATTGGTCCGGATGCATAGGCGTGGGGGGTGGAGCCAAAGGGAGGATGAACACTCCTGGGAGGGGTGGCTGCCTCTGTGAGCGCGCTTAGCTATCCAGTGACTGTGTCGACATCTGGCCTGGCAGCAGGTTTGACTTTCGGGGAACGGTCTGGGGGTGGGGGTGGAGGGACCGCAATGACCATCCTGATTCTTCCTGCGGACTTCAGAGCCTGGCTTTTAGTAAGGGAGAGGAGTTGCTTTCTGGACAGGTTCAGGGCGCTGACTTCAGGTGTGTTTACGGCTCGATTCCCATGTGCTGAGTGCAGGGTCAACGTGGCAAAGAAGGGGCCCACATTGGGAAGGGTGGCACTGCCCTTCCAGGTAAAAAAACAGACAGAGGAAAAGACAGAGGCAGTCATTCCCCCCAATACAAACACCTTGACACGGGCAGAGAAGGTTCCCTGCACATCCACTCTCCCAACCCCATATCGCAGAGCCCTGTACTGGGTTGGGTCTCCGAGGCAGGAATGCAGAAGGCGCGTCCTGGGAACCCTCCGTGGGGAAAGGCAGGGTCCCGGAGGCCAGGGACCGACACCTGGAAACTTTTCCCTGAGCTTGGATTCTAGGAACCACGATGCTCTAGCTCCTACAGACCCCCCCCCCCCAGCCTGGAAGCCTCCTTAGAATACTGATCCCAGGATTGAGGTGGGGTCTTCGAGGGCCAGAACTATGTGGTATTGCATCTTGTTTGTTTGGAAAGGGGCACTGGTTCTTTAGTGAAGATATGGCCACTTCAGTATTTTCATTGTGTCTGGACCCAAGCCCAGGAGAAATGCTACTTCTAAACAGTTTGAAGCTTTATTGTAAGAGATGACATTTGCATAACACTTTAACCCTCACAGTGATGCTGTTCAGTCCTGTCAGACTCTTCTTGGCTCCGTGGAGGGTTTTCTTGGCAAAGATACTGGAGTCGTTTGCCGTTTTTCTTCTGATTGGATTAAGACAAACAGAAACTAAGTGACTTGCCCAGGATCATAAAGCTGGCTAATGTCTAAAGCTGTATTTCACCTCAGGTCCTCCTGATGCCAGGCTCTATCCACTGAGTCACCTAGCTGCCTGATTCATAAAGTGTTTACATTAGGTTATTTGATGCTCATTATTACTTGGTGAAGTGGGCAGTACAAATATCATTATCCACAATTTTCAGATTAGGAAATAAAGTAGAGCCTTAAACTGAACTATAGATTGGATATAACAAAGATGGTAACTGACACAGTAGAGATTTGAACCCATTTGACAGCAAACAATATCCTTTGTTTAACTACACAGTTGTCTCTTTGGAGAAGCAGGTATGGCTTGGGCTTGGGAGTTTTTAGGAAGTTATGTCTTTATAGTTGTATAAAAAAAATTGGTAAATTTTATTTTTACATCACTCACTTTCCAGTGTATTTATCCATTCTTCCCCACCTCCTTTAAAAACCATCCTTCTAATAAATTTTAAAAAAAAAACCAGTTTAACAAAACTAACCAACATATCATAAAAGTCTGATATGTGCAGTGTTCCACACCTGCACTTCATTTCTGCAAAAAATGGTGGAGGTGGTCCCCTCATCCTGGCCCCCATTTTGGGGGTAAGAAAGGAATTAGGTTGCAATAGCAGTAGACTTTTCTGTTTGGCTGGGGTCAGTGGACTTTGTCCAAAGGATAACTTCTTAATTAATCATTTGTTTTGGATATATTTATAGAACTAGACTTCTGTACTTTACAGTGTATAATGGGTTTTGTTATGCTATAAGAAAGTTTTATTGTCAGCACTTAATTTCAGGGTTCTAAGTTTTAGGAGGAGCTCAAATCAAATTGGTGGGAAGGCCCAGCTTCTAGTCATGTTTCAGGTTTCTCCAACAGTCATTCACCCAGCTTAGTTCCAGGGGCCTACTTGAAGGTATGGCTAGGCAAGATCAGGGCAGTTTTCATGGCATTCAGACAATAGCCTCACTTATCTTGGGCAGGTTTTTGAACAGGCTAAAGGAAGATGCTCTTTTCTTTCCCCCCTTTCTATAATAGCAGAAAGCACTTGTCACCTATTTGCCCGTTATGAACGCATGCTTGGAAAAAGTTTGATCTCCCTCAGTTAAAATAGAATTCCAGCAACTATTAGGAATAGGAGGCTTCTAGATAGAGATTGGCCAGGTTGTTGACAGCAGCAGAGGTGATGCCATCTGTGCATAATTGTTTCAAGCACTGGTTCCTGCATTATGAGATCCTTCAATTGGGAGACAAGACATATTCTCCTGTAGTTTATGCTAAAATGGTAAATGGCTACTCAGTTAGAATGCCATAGAGTCCCCAAGTGTTGCCTAATGGTTTCCAGACTATTGCTTTTTGTGCTAAAGAGATAATGGCAGTTCCTGCTTCAAAGTACTTGAGATTTTAATATCTTGTTTCCCTGAGTTGGTACATGTAAATGTAAGGCTTAATGGTGTCATCTTCCATTTTTGAGATTGTTTGGGCAAATCCTGACATCTAGATGTTTTTTTGTTCAAAAAGAGGTACAAACTAGTAGTCACTGAGCCTAGCAAGGGATTGATGGTAAATCATTAGTTACCTTTTGTTCTTTTTCTGGTTCAGGACTATCAAGGATTATATGCCTTCCTTTCTTGCCTAGAGCTTGAGGAGGCTGTGAGGGTAAAGGTCTCAGGAGACCTCAGGAGAGGAGAAAGTTAAATATATTTTTCCATCCGACAGAAAAAAATGAATTGCAAATATATGAGTGACTGTTTATCCTTCACCTCTAGCCCCAGCACACTGGGGCCTTCTTGTCCTTGTCCTGAAATAGCACGCTTGAGATCCTTGCCTATGGTATCATATCTGGTAGGTTGATATTTTACTTGTATATGAAATGAAAAAAAAAAAACATTTCAGTAAAGCTTTTTCTATCATGGAATAGAAGGAAGACACATGAATGGGAAAACTCATGTGCTTAGGAACAATTTACAATTCTTGTCTTCATTCAGGCTCTGATGGCCTTGGTCCTATAAGGAATCATCTTAAGGGAATGTTAAGTGTCTGAGACCAGATTTGAACTCAGGTCCTCCTGACTTCAGGGCTGGTGCTGTATTCACTGCGCCACCTAGCTGCCCCTGTCCTTTGTTTTTGAAGATGACCAAAATGACATCAGTGTGTTGGAGTCAAGATACAGTATATCTGACTGACTGATCAGACCAATATAAACTCTGAAAACTCTACCATAGATCAGGCACTGATAGTCCATATGAACATTTGGGTGGAGTTGTCTCTAACTATATGTAAATCACATTTCTTTTGAGCTATTGCAATTCTGCTTTGCTCACAAAGTACAAAAAAAAAAAAAAAAAAAAAAAAAAAAAGGCTTCTTAGTCACAGGCACGCCATGCTAGCTGGTCTTTTGCCAGTGTCTCCCATGTCATGCAATCAATTCCAGAATTCTTCAGAGAGACTTTGAGAGTATTCTTATATGGATTCTTCTGACCACCATGTGAGAGCCTTCCTTGTGTGAATTCTCTGAAAAATAATCTTTCGGGCAAATGTGCCTTTGGCATTTGAACAATGTGGCCAGCCTATTGAAATCGCACTTTCTACAGTAGAGTTTGAGTGCTTGACAGGATAGCTGAAGATCATCTGGAAAATGGTCATTTACCTGAGAGCGGTGTGGTTTCAGAAAGGGCTGAGGAATGGTCAATATGGTATTTATTGCCAACACCTTCAGGACAGATGTCAGGAGCAGAACAAATCTGTATGCACCATTTATTGATCTGACCAAAGTCTTTAATACTGTCTGTTGTGAGGGCTTATGGAAAATTATGCTAAAATTTGGTTGCCCAGAGAAGTTCATCAGTATTGTTTGTCATTTTCATGATGGGATCTTGCCCAGGTTTTGGATAATGAATAATAAATAATCATATGTTTTCTCAGTCACCAATAGAATGAAGCATAGCTCTGTGCTTGCCTACATGCTCTTTTTTAGCGTGATGTTTTAAGCAATGTTGTCAGATGTCTTCATTGAGGACGGACATGACATCAAGAACAGCTACCACACTGATGGGAAATTATTTAACTTGAAAAGTGCAGGTTGGAATTTAGCTTTCTTCCAGTGAGCTTCCCAGCAACTTCTCCAGGGTTTTCTTTTGCCAGTCCACATTGTTTTGACAATAGCTTTCTTCCAAGAACAAGCTGAAAATCCCCCTGGCTTCTGTATAGTTCTTTTATTCACTACCCTTGTCTCAAATCAGAGACTACTGGTGGTCTCTTTCCCTTAGGAAACAAAACTTATGAATTTTACATATCTATCAGTTAGGGAGCCAACAGTCCATATTTAATCTTGTCATACTTAGAACTGTTACTGGATTTGCCACTTTATTATTATCTCTCATACTATAAAAACATTCAAATCTGCTCAGTAAGCTGAAAGAATGAAATGCTTTGCAGCCATCTTTATTTCCATCATTTCCCTGTACTCTAAAAGGTCCTCTCAAGATATTCATCTGAAGGACAGTCCTCTATTTTGGTCTTTTAATTGTCTTCTTCTCTTCATATTTTATCTGAGAAAATATATTTCCTCAGAAGTGGTTTATCCATTTTTAAAATACACAACTCTTTTTCTGCCCCTTTATTTTTTTCTAAAAACAAATTTATTATTTATTTTCAGAATTCATTTTTAGAAAATTTTGAGTTCCTCATTTTCTTCCTTCCATGATATTAGTTGCACAAGTGAAATCATGCAAAATATATTTTCATATTAGCCACATTGCTAAAAAAAAAAAAGAAAGACATGAAAAATAAAGTGAAAAAATTATACTTCAATCTGTACTTAGAATTCACCATTTCTCATTCTGTGGGTAGATAGCAGTAGTCAAGTCTTTCACCATTAATCATCATTACAATATTGTTGTTACTGAGTACAGTGCTCTGATTTTGCTCACTTCTCTCTGTATCATTTCATATAAATTTTTTCCAGTCTTTTTTGAAACTATCTTGTTATTTCTTGCAGAAATTGTTATTTCTTTCAATAGTGCTTGTTTTTTAGTTGTTTGTCATGTCAGGCTTCTTCATGACCTTATATGATTTTTTTAAAAATGTATTTATTTAAAACTTAAATACAAAATAGAAAGGAAACAACATAGAAAAAAAAACATTGTCATATGCACAGTAGAACATAAGAGAGGATTCAAAATATGTAACAATAAAATTCCATTTCAAGAAAGCATATATAATAATAGAAAGCATTGTATTTAGAACTGTTCATCTTTTCTTTGCCTCCTTGTAGGTTTCTTTTGTTCTCTGCTATGTATACTCATACACATATATGAATATATACATACATACATATACTTTACATAAACATATACATATATACATACACCTAAAATTATATTAATATGATTGACATATAATATAGATTTCTTTCTTGGTTAAATTTTTTTTAAGTACTATGCATACTTTTTTTTTCCCTAATGAATTTTACTCCTGATCATTGTGTTTGTGTATAACTTCTTCCTAACCCTGTTAATACTTCTACTTTACTTATGCCCTAGAACCTCTCCCCTTCCTATTTCTTCTGCCACTCTTCCCTTCCTCTTTATCCCATTCCCATCAATCTACACACTTTATCCCATTCCCATATTGTTAAGCTATACACCCTTCTCTATCCTATCTTATTCCTTTCCCCTTTTATTTCTTTATAGATTTTGGAGAGTGTTATATCCTTCTGGATGTATATGTATTATTCCCTTTTTAACTCATAAGTTGGATTCCAAAACTACCCTCTCTTCTTCCCCATCTAATTCCACTATATGAGTTCTTGCTCTCACACCTCATAGCACAATTACTGTTTTTTATCTCTTATGTGATTTTGCTTTTTTTAGAGTCTCAGATCTACCCCAATCTTTGTTTTGGACTCCCCAATTACTAACGGCAATATTAGACATTGCTACATATAAAATATAAACAATTAATTTGTCCTTATTGAGCCCTTGAAATTAGTCTTTGATGTGGGTGGACTCTTATATGTGAAATTTTCTATTGAATTCAGGTTTGAGCATTCTTTTTTTTTTTAATTCAATATTATACTTAATTTTGCTGGCTATATTTTTGCTCACAAGCCTAATTCTTTTGGTTGTCAATATATGGGACCTATAGCCACTGATAGATTTTGTTCAATTCTAACTGTAGCTCCATTATACTTGAATTAGGCTTGTTTTTTTTGGGGGGGTGGGGGAGCTATAAAGTTTTCTCTTTGATCTGGGGGTTTCAAAATTTGTCAATGATATTCCTATATGTTTTCTTTGTGGGATCTCTTTTGCTACATTTTTTTTCCTATTTCTACTTTTGCCTCTTGTTTTATCACTTTGAACACTTTAATTATTTCTTGTATTATTATAACAAGATTCTTTTTTCATTCCTAGCTTTAAGGTAGACCAATTATTTTTGTTTTCTCTTCTTGATCTGTTTCCAGATCTGTTGTTTTTCTTATGAGATGTCTCACATTCTCTTCTATTTTTTTATTCTTTACATTTTGCTTTATTATTTCTTGGTCTCTTATAATCTTACTGGTTTCCCTTTGCTCAATTCTAATTTTCAGAGATCATTTTTTTTTCTTCAAGACTCTGGATTTTCTTTTCTAGTTGGTTGAGTTTCTTTTCATAATCTTATTTTTCTTGGATTGTTCTTTCTTTCTTTCTTTTTTCTTTTTTCCCCAATTTTTCCTCAACCTCTCTCATTTGGTTTTTGAAGACTTCTATACATTCTTTTTGGGTAGATAGCCATTTAACATTACTCTTTGGGGTAGGGGAGGCTTTTTTTTTTTTTTTTTTAATTTCAGTATCTTTCTCTAAAGATGAATCCTAATCTTCCCTATTCCCATATTAACTTTCTATGGTTGGGTTCTTTCTTTTTTTCCTGTTCATTTTTTAAAAATAAGAACTTGTTAGTGTAATCAGTCCTAAAATGGATGGAGGGATGGTGCTTCTGCTTTCACTTCACTTCTCTCCCCTGGCCTGGAACCCAAAATCTAGACCTCCACCCTCCTGTAAATGCCAGAAGGCTACAGTGTTCCTCCCCCACTATTTCTGCACTCACTTGTTCTAGTTCTTTCTCACCTAGGGCATATCTCAACAGCACAAATAGTGCCTAGTATTCCTTATCTACTGAGTTTCCCTCAAACCTCGTAGACTCCGACCCCTGACTCCTAACACTTTTAGGTGTTAGAAGGTGAAAGTTCCTATGATTGGGGCTGAGGCTACCTCTTTACTCATCTAGCCCCAGGACTGTCTGCTTGCTCTTTCAGTGGAGCTAGCTTGGAGGTATTTACAATACACACTTCTTCCATTGTCCTTGGAGATGCATTGTTCTGTACCTACTCTTGTTTGTTTTTCACCAGTATGCATTCACCCTAAAACAGCCTAAGGAATTAGATAGAGGAAGGAGACTGGTTCTGGAATCAGAATGAATTGTTTGGGGGAGGCAAATCTGGAGAGCTTGAAATTTTCTGACTTAGAATTTTCCCCCTCTCCTCTCCCCCTCCCTTACCGGCATTTGAGATTGAATTAGTGGTTTGTCATTTCCTTCTCCAACTCATTTTACAGATGAGGAAACTGAAGCAAGGATCACACAGCTATTAAGTTAGGCCAGATTTGAATTCAGGAAGATGAGCCTTCATGACTCTAGGTGTAGCACTCTAGCCACTATGCCATAATAGTATTTTATCACAATTATTTACTACAGCTTGTTCAACTATTACCCAATTGATGAACATCCCCTTAATTTCCAATTCTTTGTCACTACGAAAAGAGCCACTCTAAATATTTTTGTAAAAATTGGTCCTTTTCCTTTTTCTCTTGGGGACTTAGTAGTTTATATATATATATATATATATATATTGCAGGATCAAAGGATATGAATAGTTTTATAGCCCTTTGGGCATAGTTCCAAATTGTTCTTTTCTGTCTCTTTCAGCAATCACTTATTAAATGGGCAATACCTTACATTAATATACAGAATTAATATCATATCTTAATACATTAGTATATGGTATTATCATTAGTATATAAAATTACTATTAAAAAGATAGGATGGAGAATTAGACTGATGATTTTAATAATATAGAAAATTCCTTTTACCAATGCAGGTAAGCATCTTTTTTGCAACTTAGTCTTAGAAAATAAAAACGAACAAGTACAAATTAATTAAAATACAAGCTAGTTTACAAGGGAGGGAAGTAACAATTGGGAACACTGATACATTTTCCATGGAGAAGGTAATGTGTGAACTATATTTTCAAGGAAGAGGAGTTCTTTAAGTTGGAGATGATGAGATATTGTAAGTATGGCGATGGCTAGCATAAAAGAACAGAATTGGGAAATGAAGTTTCCTGTTGAGGAATAGAGAGAAGGCAGTTTGTTTTGACCACAGAATCTGGGATGGGGGGAAATTTACAGTGAGACTGGAAAGATAGATTGGGACCAGGTTATAAAGGACCTTCATTAAATGTAAAAGAATGAATTTGAGCAGAATATGACAGTTGAAGACCAAATAGTGGAGAAGGACAATTAGGAACTTCATGCATTATAGGCTATTTAAATAATATCTTCACTAAAACCAGGAGTGCTTATGGCTCAATGAGAATTATTTTGAACTTCCAAAGAAAGATTTGGATTCCACTACTTATTGTCTTTCACCATAAAAACAGAGGGTATTACTGTTTGACTATTGTAAAGAATGTAGAAATAATAGTAATATTAATAGTTCTTCCCAGGGGGAATACTTTAGCAATAAATAAATGAGATGGATACCTGTGAAAGAATATGGTCTGGGATGGAATGGAGTCATCGTAGACTGCCTAATAGGGTGTTTTATTTTGTCAGCAACTCCTGTGATTAGTAAAATTTTGAGAGATCAGTGCCTAGCTAGTGACTCTCAATGCCTAAGGATTGGATAGACTCTAGATTCTGACAACTTAATGGTGAGAGAAACACTTACATGATCCAGCTTGGAGCAAGCCCTGTGGCCCTCTGACCCTTGAATCAGCCCATGGACATTCGGCCAACTACATTTGTCTTCCTTAATTATTTCATCTCTTTTTGTTTTTATTTTGCTTTTTTGCTATTTTTCCATCTCTTAAGTGAGAGGAGGTAGACAGGAGCTTTAGGAGATGAAAGTGTTTTTGCTTCAGGGTCACAGCTTTGTGATAGTGGCATCTAAAGAAGGAACATAAAGTTCTGGCCATCCCCTAACTGTCCAGTACCTAATCTATTCTTAGAAGTGAAAGGTCAGAGAATTAGGGGAAGTAGGTCACGGGTTCCAAGGCTAAATCCCAAATTGATACCAGGAAGATGCTATTCTTGTAGACATCTATGTCCTCTTTAGACCAGTTTCTTAACTGAGTCCTTCAGCATTTTTTTAAAATATTTTGATAACTCTATTTCCCCATAATTGGGGTGGATGGTTTTGTTTTGTTTTGTTTTGTGGTTGTTGGTTTTTTGTTTGTTTCTTTGTAAAGTATGTATTTTTTCTTACTCACTTTAAAAACATTCTGAGAAAAGATGATTTCACCAGATTGCCAAAACAGTCCATAACACAACAAAGGTTAAGAACCTGTTACAGACTCTATCTGGAAAGGTTGACCTGTAGACCAAGAATCTGCCTTGGTGTTGAGTGCCTGAGCTAGTGATTCTTTCCTGAGCATCAGTCCTGTGTCTAGAACTGCCTCTTTGACAGTGCTTTTATTCTTGGAATAGTAGACTTAGGATATATATATATATATATATATATATATATATATACTTAGAATGTCAGATTTAGAAGGGACCTTCACGATTATCCAGTCCAACCCTATGTTTTTACAAATGAAATTCAGAGGGAAAGTGCTTTTTAATTAGTAGACACTTAGTAAATATTTGTTGAATTGACTTGTCCTCAGTCACATAGTTACTCATTGGCAGAACTTTGACTAGAGTCCAGATTTCCTAAGTTTCAGTCCTAGTATTCCTTTCATTAGACCCTGGAAAACCAGGTTGGGTAAATTGTTGAAAGTTTAACTGTTAATCACCAGTTAAAATTTTGAATGTCTTATGCATTAACAGGAAAACAGTGACAGCCTCTAATGACCAGGAATAAATATAGAGGCAACATGGTATGGTGAAGATCCCTGCAAAAGTTTTAAATCATAGCTGTCACTCTTTAACTGAACTAGCCACTTTTCTAGACACTAATTAGATTAATCATTTAACCTCTCTAAACTTGTCTCCTCATAAAATGGGAATAATAATAAGGTGCAGCATGAGAGAGTGGAAAGAGCCCTGAACTTGGAGAAAGGAAATGAACTTGATGAATTTGGGATCCTAGGCCAGTCAGTTTATTTTTCTGTAAAGTGTGTATAATACTCAGGATTACTGTGAGAAAGGTACTTGGTAAATTTTGAAGCACAGTATAAATATCAGTCATTATAATGTCTCTATTGATAATGTGAAGTGTCGATATGCCTGTTTCTTCTCTGCTGACCATCTGGTTAAGGAGATAAGCCACACCCACATATGAAAAGTTAACTAGCCATTCAAGATTCAGACAACAATATAAATGTCCCAGGCAGGTAAAGCATTAAGTTATCAATGAAGACTAGCTTGTTCTGATCTGATTGTTTTGTTCTTTGCTGATTATTACTACTTCTACTTATATGTAAGTATAATTCAATTCAACAAATAATTATTGTCTTACTCCTATGAAACACTGCTAGGTAGTAAGATGATCACACACATACACTGAATGCTTTTTACTTTTGTAGGGAAACAACACATGCACAGAAAATTAAATATAAAATATAAATGCAGTAATTTCTGGGGAAATAGAGCTATAGGACAGTAGATTGTAACACTTCCCAGAAGCCCTAGTAATGTTCATTTGATTCATAGTCCCTAAGCAAAAGAGATGTAAAGGAGAGCCAGCAGGGCATGTGACCAGTTATTATTCCTGGGTATAGTGAAAGCAGATTAAGAATCCTGGGGGCTGGCTCATTACTGAAGGGAGAGGCATGTTTAAGGTACTCAGAAGGTAATTTCCTTGAGTGTAAGGACTTTTTCATTTTGTCTTTGTCTTCTCAGTGCCTAGCCCAATGCTTTGCCTGCTTGTTGGTTTGAATTGAATGCCATTCTTAGTTCATTTTTTCAAATGTCTGATCTTTTTCAAACTATCCTGGTTCTTTCAGATAAAATTTAAAGCCCACTTGCTTGGTGAAACCTTTCCTAACTGATGTAGCTCATACTGCTGGTTCCTTTTTTTGGAACTTAGTCTATATTTCGTATACTTTAGATCTCTGCAGCCTTCTAGATCATTCAGAATACATCCAGTCAATAAACATTTTCATACATGTGTTGTGTGATTGATGTTGTTCTAGGGAAAGGGCAAAAATGACATAGTTCTTGCTCTCAAAAAGCTTGTTTTCTTTCAGGAGAAACCTACATATAATCTAGGCAATTTTTTTTTCTTATGGTAGGTGTGGGGAGAATTAGCATCAAGAGATCATTTGAGCTAAACAAAAAGGCCAGTTTGATTGGATCAGGGAAAATATGAAAGGAGATATTGTGCCTTAAGCCTAGAAAGGGAGGATGGAGGCCGTTATTAAAACACTGGATCTCAAACAGGAGTTTTTATTTGATCCTAGAAGTAATAAGGAGCCACTGGAGTTTATTGAACAAGGGAGTGACAGAGTTAGAGCTGTCTTTTTAGGATTCTCATTTTACACCTGTGTGAAGAATACAGTGAAAGGAGAGAGACTTGAGAAGCTATGTGGAATAGTCTAAGATGGTGCTAGGTGAGGAGGGCTTGAACTAGAGTGGTGATTGATTAAATTAAAAAAAAATCAGATGTAAGAGATCTTGTGGAAATAAAGTCAACAAAAACTTGGGGAATGAAGGAGGAAGAGGATCTCCTCAAGAATAGAAGATCCCTAGAAGTCTTTCCCTATTGGCCTGGGACAGAAGTATAGTTGAGAAATACCAGAGTTAGGGAGAGGAGTATTGTGGGTTGGTGCTTCATTCCACATGCTTGTTAACATGCTTGTGGGGACTATTTGCAAACCTGAGTGAGTGGAAACATAGTGATACTCTTGATAGAAATAGGGAAGTTAGGAAAAGCGCAACTCCTTAGGGGATAAAGATACCGAGTTCTGTTTGAGGAAGGTTGAGATAGGAGAGCGTGTAGGAAATGCCCAAGTTGGTGGTGTAGGAGAGAAAAAAGAGCTGGGATTTTTAGATGTGGGAGTCATCTGAACAAAAATGATGATGACATCCAGGGGAGCTAATGAGGTCACCAGGAGGGTATGAATGGAGAGAAGAGGGCTCAGGGCAGAACCATGGAGTGGTACATGGTTGCTGATTTGTCTAGCAAAGGAAACCAAGAGAATAGCCATAAGAGGGCAACATATTGTTGTCCAATTGTTTCCTATGCTAGACTGAATTCCTTTAGGGCCAAGACAGTCTTCTATTTCCTCTTCAGAATGGTCAGGAGCAAGGCTGATAGTGGCAATGAGAGACCAGGAAAACCCTCATGGATTGCCAGTATGGAGGGGTAATAGTGCTGGTCGCAGGTCAGACCAGTTTTGGATCATCACCTCTGAGAAACATCCTCAGCACCCCCTCTTCCTTCTCTCATTCCCAGTTCTCTGGTTCTGTGTGAGAGAAGAAGATGGAGGTAGATTTGTCCAGCTTCAACATTGACACCCCTCAATGGGACCAGGGAACCTTCATGGGTCGACTGAAGCATTTTTTCAACATCACGGACCCTCGGACAGCTCTTGTTTCAGAGCAGACGCTGG
Source organism: Myrmecobius fasciatus (assembly GCA_023553655.1). Classification (NCBI taxonomy): domain Eukaryota; kingdom Metazoa; phylum Chordata; class Mammalia; order Dasyuromorphia; family Myrmecobiidae; genus Myrmecobius; species Myrmecobius fasciatus. The sequence continues at coordinate 70,162 of JAJPUD010001105.1, forward strand.
ACTGGGCCAAAATAATGGTTGAAAGCAGCCGGTGAGTGTCCAGTGGTCCCCAGCATCTCCAGACATATGGCAAAAGTTGGGCTCAGATGTTATCCTGGGGAGTGTGTGTGTGTACTTTGGGAGGGTAAAACTTGGAAAATGGATTGTTTGGGGATTTTTTTCGGGGAGACTGACTAATCTCTTCCCCTGACTTGGGGGCTGAGTGTTGCAGGCATGGTGCTGTGCCCCCTGGCACCAGGCAGGAGCAGCTGCTATATGCCAAGAAGCTATACGACTCAGCCTTCCACCCAGACACTGGGGAAAAGATGAATGTGATTGGGCGGATGTCATTCCAGGTGCCAGGAGGCATGGCTATCACAGGCTGTATGCTCCAGTTCTACAGGTGGGACTGGCTGGGTGTGGGGAGGGGATTCGCTCTCTATAGAGTGAGGAAAGTCTGTGTCCTCTGTTTTAATCCAGGCCCCACCTGGCCAGGGGTCCTATGCTCTCATCACTACCCCTCTTTTCTATGACAGAACAATGCCGGCGGTGGTTTTCTGGCAGTGGGTGAACCAGTCCTTCAACGCTTTGGTCAACTACACCAACCGGAACGCCGCCAGCCCCATTTCTGTCAGGTAGCGACCGCCCCGGTGCTCGGGGCTGCTGAGGCTCCAGATTCCAGGGATGGGAGACCCCCAGAGTCTGTCCCAGCAGGGACACTTGGGACGTGCCAGCCCAGGGCTCTCCACTCTTCCCCCTGCGCTGTGCAGAGGCTGCCCTCTTAGCCCTATCTCGAGACTTTCTCTCTCTGCAGCCTGGTTTCTGTGTCCCAGGGCCCAGTGTAGAGTCCTTTCCATGCCATCTTGCTCCCTTTCCTCCTTTAGGCAGATGGCTGTATCCTACTTCACGGCCACCACCACAGCCCTGGCCACTGCCCTGGGGCTGAACATGTACACCAAGGTACGCCAAAGGCTGCCACCAGGGGGCAGCAAAACCCTGGGGAGATATCTTGGGTGGGAATGCCGGGAATGAGATGGAGCTGGGGCTGGAGGAGCGCTGTTGTTGGTAGAGGCCTTGCCTCGTAGGGGAGACACCCTGGGGCTTAATTCTGCTCTGTTTCTTTGGGACCCGTGGGGCTCAGAGAGCCTCACACCTTCCTTCCTTCCTACCTAGGCTGACATCTCCCACTGTCCCCACAGAAAGCCCCCCCTTTGGTGGCCCGATGGGTCCCCTTTGCTGCTGTTGCTGCTGCTAATTGTGTGAACATCCCTATGATGAGACAACAGTGAGTAGGATTCCCCTTCCTGCTTCTTTCCTCAGTCCTCCTCAAATGATCCTGGATGGAGTTTCTATTTATATGTTACATTCCCCTAGTGGTATCAAAGCTCCTTGAGGGGAAGGACTGATTTCTATTTGTTTTTTTGTATTCCCAAGGGCAATTTTCACTGGATTGGATTGGTGGATAAAAGGAAGGGATTTAACCTTGTGAAAAAGAATTTGTGTGTGGTAGATCCCCTTATTTTCTGTCCATGTTTCCTAGATGGCAGTGTACAGATCAAAACAAAATTTAAGAAAGGACATTAATGGATAAAACAACAGAGCATCTGAAAGATTAGACAGAGGAGTTTTTAAGGGCACCTGGATTGAGCAGATTCATGTCATTTGGGTTGTAATTTGGTTCCAAGTTTTCTGGCAGCTAGATTAAATAAAAAGAGGCCGTGAGTTTATGCAGTTTTGACCGTCCATCTATGTCTAGGGAGCTCATCCATGGCATCACTGTGACTGACAGGAATTCTCGGGAGTTGGGTCGATCACGGGTGAGCTGGAAGCATCTGTATGGTTTGAGATGAATTGGGAGGAAGGGAAGAAGTTGGAATTCTTTCCACATCTTGGGCATGTGCTGATTCTTGAATTTGGGAAATAATTTATATCCTATTTCCTGCTTCTCTTTTCTTCTGTTTTTTTCTTTGCTTATGACTTAACCCGTTTAAACTCTCTCCTCTCATGGGTGGTCATCCCTAGGGCCTTTTATGGGGTGTATAGTTGGCCTTTGGGTAGTGTTAGATTTAGTTGTGGGAAGTAGATAGAATGTCAGATGTGGAGTCAGGAAGACTCATCTTCCTGAGTTTCAAGTCTGGCCTTAGACACTTACCAGCTGTGTGACCTTAGGCAGGTCACTTAATCTTGTTTGCCTCAATTCTTCATCTGTAAAATGAGCTAGAGAAGAAAATGGCAAACTACTAAAATATCTTTGCCAATAAGACCCCAAACAGGGTGACCAAGAGTTGGATATGACTGAAAAATGATTGACTTGAACCACCACCACAAAATGTGGAGGTGGTCTTTTAGTAAAACTATCCCCTATATATGTCAGGGCTATTGGGTTGGTCTTGATCCATATGTGTATGTGGAATGGGCAATGATCTAGGATCTCTGACAACTCCTCCCCTTTTTTCTTTTTCAGAAAGCTGCAGCCATTGGCATCTCCCAGGTGGTCATATCCCGAATTACCATGGCAGCTCCTGGGATGAGTAAGAATTTAAAAGCCACTCCTCCCCTGGGAAAACCCCCTTGGAAGGTGGAGAACTGAGATGGGGGTTGTGATGGGATCTGAGTTTTACATTGTCATCTTGGTTTTCCTGGGTTCAGAGGAAATAGGAAGCTTTTTTGCTGTGGAAATTGACACGTTAGATTGTTCAGGTTCTTAAAATCTTCCAATCCTTCTCATATAGAACTTTGCCCTGTTATTTTTTTTCCCCATATAGCCTGCCTGGGCTTGGGGGTGGCAGGAGGAATGTGACAGAGTCAAACTACATCCCCCCTACATCCTTGAGACTTTGTCCTTGAGCCACTAAGAAAATTCAATAGTTTGATTTCAGAAGGAAATTTGTAGATTTAGGAATGCCCTTGACTTTATCTCACCTATTTTTCTTCCCTCTCTAGTCTTACTCCCAATTCTCATGGAAAGGCTGGAGAAGTTGGCTTTCATGAAGGTGAGTGATTTGCAAGATCATGGATTTAAAGCTAGAAGGAACTTTAGAAGCCATGAAGTCCAACTACTTTATTTTACAGATAAGGAAATAGGTTGAAAGAGTTAGTTAATAAGTGACTGAGGCAGGATTTGAACACAGGTCTTCCTAAATCCACTCTCCACCATTCCACCTCATTGTTATTTTTCTCTCTACCTTCCCCTATCCATTATCGAAGACAAGTCTAGGAATTCATGATTCTTCTAATTCTTCCCTCTTTCCACCACTTAATCTCCCTTCTTTCTTCTCTTCAGCACTATGTCCTAGGGCAGTACTCAAGGTAGACAGATTTGTAGAACTCTTCCCCTGGTATGGTTTCTAGTCTTCTAAGAATGCAGGGGTCAGAAGGTCTTCCCTTACAACACTTTCATACAGACTTCTGCCCATCCCTTTCTGCAAGAAAAATGATAACCACGTCTCCTTGCTGATAGTCAAAGAAACTCCATCCATCTATTTGTTTTTCTTTCAGAAAATTCAGTTCCTGCATGCTCCATTGCAGGTGATACTGGCAGGGGGCTTGTGAGTATTACTTTCTCTGGCTTGTATTTTCAGGCATCCTGGGAGGGACACTCAATCCACATTGCAAACAAGTTTCTGTGTGGCTGAGTTGTGCAACATGCCCTCATTTAATCCTTTTTGGAAAGCAAATGGTGACAGAGGTGGCCTCAAGGGTAAAGGGAGCAATAGTTTCCCACCTGGAAAGGTTGCTCTGGACTGTCTGTAGAAATAAATGCCAACTCTTAACTATCCCAGTGCCCTTTAGTTCCATGGGCTTCCATAAAACTTTGCTCTGAGCAGAGCTGGGTAGAGGTGGTTATCAGTGACCTGGTCCTGGTTCAGCCAGAACCATGTTGAGCTAGGTGAGCCTTGTATGGCAAAATAAAGTCCTTTCTTTCCTGTTTCCTCTGCCCCAACTCTAGGGGCTCCGAGGAGTGTAAGGAGCTCCAAATTCTAGGAAGTAAAACAGCATTGTGGGTTCATATATATTCCCGAGAACAATTAGACAATGGAGACCTAGATGAGCTCTTTTAGAGTTGTTTCCTAGCATCTCTAATAGGCATGAGCCCAATGCTGTATTGCCTTGCTTGTCCTCTCTTTTTTTTTTTTTTTTTTTTTTTTTTTTTTTTTTTTTTTTTTACCATACATTCATGCCCTTTAGGAACTTGAAAGTATAATTTCACTTGGGCTCAGGGTGGAGACCTGGGCACTTGAGTGGGATAGAGGGAAAGAAAGAGACTTTGGTATAATTAGACTCTTGTGAGCCAGAGTTGGGAGTGACTGTAAATTCTTTCCTCTTTCAGTCTCGTCTTCATGGTACCTGTGGCCTGTGCCATCTTTCCACAGAGATGGTAACTCTTGCTTTTCCTCTTTGTTTTAGTGACTAGACCCTTCCCCATTCTTGCTTGGTGGCTTGGGGGTGGAAGAGGAAATCATAGATTTAGAGTTGGAAAGGGCCCTGAGGATCACTAGAAGACTGGGCCTTAGAAAAGGAAGATGATTTGCTGAGATCATGCAGTCCCAAATAGCAGAGCTGGGCTTTGTCAAGTTCTTTGACTACAAATCCCATACTTTTCCCACTGCACCACAAGACCACATGCATCACTTATGACCACAGGGTCCTTCAGACGGGGCTATAAGCTTAAAATCCTCTCTCTTTTATATTGTGTGACTGATAAATGAGAGCAATGGATGGTATCATATTTGCAACTGAATAAATACTGGACAGGATGATTCTTCAAAAGTTATTCTTTGTTCAGTTAGCACAGTCTCCATCCAGCCCCTTCCCCCAGCCCTGGAGTGCTTTGTTTTATACCTGAATTATTAAAAGTGTCACAACTTCCTTTCTCAGTGAAATGGCGGTCTCACATCTGGAACCTGAACTCCAAAATTCCCTCAAAGCTAAGCATGGAGACCTCATCTCTTACGTCTACTTCAACAAAGGACTCTGAAGTATCTCCTTTTCATCTCTTGGCTACCCCAGGCCCTCAGAATTTCCTTTCTCCCCTCCTATATCCAACACAGTATAAAAGCCAGGCTGAATTGGGGGGTGGACTAGATGCCATCATTGCTCAAGCCCTGCTCTTCCTACTGCAGGCTGCTGTGGTCAGCCTGTCAGGGGAAAGGGTATGAAATAGTGAGGGGACAGATGCCTAAACTGAGTGACCAACTCTGAGAGCTCTGTTCCTTCAGAATCCCCCCTTTCCCCCCAATCTGCCTGTCACTCAGGCACATCATCAGCGTTTACACCCAGGACCTCTGGTCCCTAGTGGAGAAAGAATCTTCTGAGATCTGGGTAAAAGGAGATTAAGGAAGCTCCCTCAGGCTGTTTTCAAGATAATGGGGGTTGGTACTTTAGAATTTCTGATTACAGTCAGATCAGACATTTACTTGACTAAGAGAGGCAGTGGAGAAATCTGCAGATTAACCCTTCCTAGTTCAAACCAAGAAAAACCTGGGTGACCTTTTCCCCACCTCTGACCCTTAATAGCTGGATGACTCTAGAAGAGTCATTTAACTTCTGGTGTCAGTTTAATTAAGCTAATAATACTCAAAGTATCTACCTCACAGAATTGTGAGGATCAAATGAGAGAAGGTTTATGAAAGTGCTTAAGTAAGTCTTAAAGCATTCCAAAAATGTCAGATTAGTATTACTCTTTTTATTCCTATCATGGTGACCACTTTGTCTTAATTCTGTAGGGATTGGGATTTTTACAAAATCCCTTGCAGATCTCTGATTGCCAAATCCTTGCTTGCTGAAATCCCCCGGGAATGCAGGTGTTGAGGCTAGATTTCCCATGCCTGGGGTTTCACAGGTAGTGCCTGAGGCCATTGGTCACGAGGGCAGGCTGATTGTTTAGATCTTAGCTGTGAAAAATCTCTTGGACATTTTTATTGTGGTTTGAAGTGGAAACTCACCTGATTTTTTTTTTTTTAATAAAATTTATTGGCTGTGAATGAAAGTTCTTCCCAAGAACCAATGTATTTGGGTAGGTCTCAAGTGAAACTTCTGGGCAGAAATGCATTGATATGACATTTCCAAGTTCTATCCCTCCCTGGCTTCTGCCAAGAAAATGGTACTGAGTAGGAAAGGGAAGAATAATTACAAACAACAACAACAAAACAAAAACCCTTCACTGAAGTGCCAGTCCTCTTTCAGCCTCTTCTGTCCTAGAGTCCCCATAAAGGCTGAGCTGCCTTGTGTGGTTTGGGGGGTTATTTCTTGGTCCTGGGGCTGATACAGACAAGAATTTTGTCTAATTATCTGTCTTTTGAGAGTATGTTACTGTGAACTGAATAAATTTTTTAAAAAAATTTTAAAAAACCATTTCTTCAATTAAAGGTTTAAACATCTCTTTTAAAAGGTGATCCACTTATATTTTTTCGTAACATGTTTTGATTCTCTCAGAGTGATGTGGAAATAGGCCTGAAGTCCGGAGCCTTTGCTTCTGGCATCATCAAAAAGAGGAAAGGGAAAAAACCTTGGCTGGATTCTTGGATTTCACTTTTTCCCTTTCCTTTTCCTAGCTCCCCCAATATCACAGAGAATAGAGCACTGATCAAGCATTTGGCTTTTTGCAAGTGTGAAAACAGAAAGGTAGGCCTAGTTTCAGGCCATCATAACAGACTCTGGCCAGCACCTTGTTTCATATTAATTTTGACTCCAGGAATCCATCCTTGAGTTCCAGAAATCTTTCCTAAACCTTAGCCCTCCCCCTTTTATCTCTTGCTTCCCTAGATACTAGTATCTCTGTACTAGCAGCAGGTATTTGTGCTCTAGCTTCTGCCTTTTACACTGTAACTTGCTCTTCTATACTCACTGCTTGCATATATATGTGTGTGTGTGTGTGTGTGTGTATATATACACAGTTACAATTACAAATAACAATATCTATCTCTTGGTCTACGTGGTATCATGAACAGTAATTTTCATTCTCATTCTCAAAAATCCAACCTCTTAAATCAGAAGAGTTTAGCACAAGCTTCCCTTTCATCTGTCCCAAGAGAACTCAGGAACTAGTACAAAGCAACTATACTGGAGTCATAAACCAGAATTTCATCACATATTTTCTGTATGAACTCCCACAAATCCTTCTCCCTCTCTGTGTCTCAACATAATCTGTAAAACACGGGGGTTAAGTTTGTAATGTAGTAAAAGCTTATTCTATTTGGATTCAACAAAGGTGGACCTGAATTTCTAGCATTGCTATTTATTCTATCACCTTGGGCAAGGCAGGGTCACTCAGGGCCCTATTTGTAAAGTAGGTAAATTGGACTGGATCACCTCCTAACATACCCTCCAGCTCTAATTCTTGTGATCTATGATAGTGCTTCTTAAATTTTTTCCACTTGCTGACTCTTCACCTGAGAATTTTTTACATGATCCTGGGTGTATAAAATATGTATACAGTTAAAACATTTAAAAATAATACTGATTACTGATAATAAATCATAATTTTGCGACCCCCACATAAAGTTACGTGATCCTAGTGGGGTCTTGAACCCACAGTTTAAGAATCTGGGATCTGTGGTTTGAAAAAGAGGAATGAGATAATAATAATGTTGCTCAACAATTTTGTAATGTTATGGTTACAAAATACTTGGTATGAATGAACCTTGTTTGATCCTTTAACAACCCTATGAGGTAGGTAGTGGAAAGCATTGTTATCCCCATTTTACAGATGAAGCTTAGATAAGGTGACTTAACTCAAGAATTTCGGGGGGTGGAAGTCTTTGCCAGAAAGCTTATAGAGCCAAGACAGATTTGGGTAGTTCTGTTCCAAAGACATCACTTGATGGGGGGATGACTTCCCTTCACATAGACAGAGTCTGAGGGCCTGTCCCCCTTGTTCTAGCAACCCAAAATGATTCAATAGATCTTTTTACATGGGGATGTCAATTTTCAGTTTTCACAGCATCTTCACAGTTATGTTCTCATTTGTTTTTCACTATAGCCTTGTTCAATAACAGGCAGGTGTTATACAAAGAAACTGAGTTTCAGAAAAATAATTACTTAAGCTCATCCAATAGTTGGAAGATTTGCTACATCATAAAATTCACACAGCATTTGATATGCATCATTTCATTCGATCCTTAAATTAACCTGTAGGTAGTTGCTATCCAGACTTTTTGGAGAAGAAAACTTGATTAAAGCAGCAAAGTGACCTACTTAAAAAATAAAAACAAAACTAAAAACCAACAAGTGGCAAAGCTTGGGGTTTGAGCCCAGGTTTTCTAAATACAATGTTGTATGACACACCAGGAAGCTTCCCCCAGAAAAATTCTGGCAAAACCTATTAAACTATTTTTATGCTTGTCCTGTCTTGTCCTCCCTTAGATTATCTGGATAAGACTCCCTTCCAAGAGACCTCTGGGGATTGGGGGAGGGGGGAAGTGGGATCCCTGCCAAATCCAATTAATGCAAAATGTTTGCCAAACCAGACTGCCTGGCTAAATTGGCTATTTATTTTCTGGCTTCCTAATGATGTTTACAGCTAGTCCTTTGTGCGGAGGACTAATTAGCCCCACCAGGACACTATAGGGTCTCCCTGTTGTGAAATGAGCTGGGCCCTACTCCCAGAGAGCACGATTTGTGTTAGTTGGAGAAGCACTCTTGGTACTTTTTCAGCTTGAGAGAGCAGGATACTCTTGAGCTGAACTGTCTGGAAATTTCTGAGCCTGGGGCAGACCTTGGTTTCTGCAGAGAAGGCCATTTCTTTTGCCTTGGGCACAACCCTTGGGAAAGATGGGATTGGGATTATTGCATAGGGCTCTAGGAGGCGGAGCTAGGAGCTACAGAGCTAGATTGTAATTTGGCTTTTAAGAAAGAGCTTCCTGCTCAGACCAGCCCTACCACCAGATGGTAGTCAATATCTCAGGCTTCAGTCCTCAATTAGAAACTAGGAAGGTGACATATTATGGAATGGAATCAAATTACAGAAGTAGGGTTGAATTAGGTGATTTCTGAGGTCCTTTCAATTTAGATTCCACGAGGAGAGAAAGCTGACCCCGCTCCATATCCAGGAAGCGCGTGCTCTCTGAGACCTACCTGGGCATGTTTGAGAGTGCTTTGCATGGTAAACTCCATGGACAGGACCCTTCGGTTTAGTACTGGCTCTGCCATTTTAAATGATTCTTCCTTTTTTCACAGTTTTGTTTTGTTGGTAAAAATGAAGGGAAATTTAAAGTTACTTTAAATTTAAAAAATTATTTGAGTCTCATGTAATATGGGGGGGGGAAGAATTCAGTTATTTCCGCCACACCCAATAGGGCTGCCGATTACAATGGCCCTGCCTCTTCCGTACTTTTTCCGCCACCCTCTGGGGACGGGAGGGGCCTTTCAATTGCCCAGTCGCGTGCGACGCGGACGCCTTGCCTCTACTTTTGGTTGGCCGATCATTTCCAGATGGCTGTTCTAATAGGTGGTCCCGCTTTGATGGACAGGCATAAGAATCAATGATGGAAGAGCTGGGGACCCGAGGTGAAGGTTGAAATTGGCTAAACAGCCCCACGCCTGGGAGGACCCTTGACTTGGGGGCGGTACTCTCAGTAAAGCGGGGCGGAGCCGGAAGTTGGGGCGGGGGATGAGAACGAAACAGGAAGAGGAGCAGGGAAGAAGGGAGAAGGGGGAAGTGGAGGAGGAGAGGGAGGAGGAAGAGGAGGAGGAAGAGGAGGAGGGAGGCTGTGGCGGCAGTGGAGGAGCAGGAGCAGGAGCCGGAGCCGGAGCCGGAGCCGGAGCCGGAGCCGGAGCCGGAGCCGGAGGGTGATGGAGAGGAGAAGGTTCCTGGGCGGCATGGCGCTCCTGCTCCTCCAGGCGCTGCCCACCCCCCTGTCAGCCAAGGCCGAACCCCCCCAGGTAAGGGTAAGGGAGTGCAGGGGAGGGGGCTACAAGACTAGAGTGGGAGAGCGGAGATCGGCGCCGTGGCGAAGGAGAGGGGTCCTAAGGCATGCTTGGGAGGACAGTAGAAGGAGAGGAAGGGCGTCCTGAGGGAGTGCTCCAGGACCAGGGGAGGAGGCTCAAAGGGGTCCTGGGTATATGTGTCCGGAGGGTGGGCGCCGACGACCTGGGGAGGTTCTGAAGAAGCTGTGGCTGCAGGAGTAGGGCCAGACTCGGGGAAGGGCTCCCGAGGGGCACAGGTGCTTGGGGGGAACATTAATGCCAAGCTTTCGGGAAGGAGTTCTGGGAAGGGAGGAGGAGGGATTCCAGGTACCACAGATTGAGAGTTAGAAGGGAATTCCTCTTTAGAAGTCATCTAAGCCATGCCCCCGCCTATCTCTCCCCTCGTCCCCGTATCCCCATTTTGCATATGAGGGACTGAGGCCTAAAGAGATGAAGTGACTTGGCCAAGGTCACCACTCCAGCTAAAGGCCACTGCCAGGATCTGAATCTGGTTCCTCTGACTCCAAATCCAACACTCCCCGTTTTCCTCCCAAGAGATCCTACTCAAGGATGCACTAGTCTAGACAGCCCAGTGGCAAGGACCCCGAAGGCACATTGGTGCTCTATTAAGTAAAAGGGGATCCCTGAAGGTGATAAAAGCTCTTTTCTGTGAGTTACATGACTATAAGTGGAAATGGCTGCCATTTGAGCTGCTTGGAGGTGAAGAATCCTTGGAGGGAAGGCATTTTGGTCCCTTTAGGTAACAGGAGCCATGGATGGCAACTTTGGGTCATGGAAAAGCTCTTGCTGCATTTCCTTTTGGCATAGAACTCTGGGGCAGGGTTAGCTGGTGCTGCAGGGTTTTTGGGGGGAGAGGGAAGTACTAAAGCAAGTGAGTGGGGTGCCCTAGCTTTTCTTGCTGGGTGGTTCTTTGCTTTCCCAGGAGAGAAGCTGTTGGTTCCAATTTCAGCCAAAGATGGTATTGCGAAACTTCTGGGAGGGGTGCTACTGGTGCCAGCTTGGGTGGGGAGCAACAGGGGGAATCATTTTCTCTCCTTTACATTTGTTACCATTCGTGCTAGGCAGCTTTCCTCACTTTCTCTTCTCTTGTCTTTCATTTTTGGAAACATACACAAGGAACATAATGGCAAACCTTAGTTTAACTCTTGTCTGTGAAGTGTCATGGTCAAGATTAGGAGATTTCCAGTAAAAATACCAATTCTTTGTCTACTTCTTGTTAGTTACATTCAAACATATCTTTACTTAGACTGGGCTCTTCCTTTTTTTCTTCTTGCTCCTCATTTTCTGTCATATATATCTCCTTTAGTGCAGATCATAATGCTATCCATGAAGTAGGTCCTTAGTGTTTGAAACAATATTAGACAAAATGATCAGAAAACCCAACTATTTTGAGTCCCTCCATTCAAAATTGATTTTTGTCTAGTTAACACTTAGATTGCCTTTATTATTGCTTGCTTGTTTCTATTGTGTACCATCAATAGAAATATCATACCTTACTTCATCTAGAAAAGTTAAATCTTAATTCATTTCAGGAATAGGGAAGAGTCAGAAAATTCGGAGGTCCATGAAAGAATCAAGGTGAAGGGCCCTAATGATTGAAGTTACCTTGCCTATATTGATACAAAAGAATCAAGAATTTTGCTTTTACTTAGTAATTTGATTTTCTGAAAATTTCTAAAATTTAGTTCTTAATAATTTAATGCATTAGTTAAAGTTTTTAAAGAATTGATTTGGGGATGATTCTTTGGGTCTCTACCAGACTCTAAGATCTTACTACTTACTGGTTGTCTTCTTTAGGTAGTATCTTGTTGTTGGTTTTTTTTTTTGGAGGGGGGGCAGTAATTGATAGTGGAAGCTAGTAAGTTCTGTACTTTTTAGCTGTAACTTTAAGATAGGATAGAGCACCTAATCATGACATTATGGACTAAGTAGCCAGAATATTAATCTCTTATTTCTGTGCATCTTGAGTTTGGTGACTCTAGGCAGCTTGTTCCTATCATGTTCTTGACAATTTCAGTACTTGTTTTGAGGATAACCTAGCTCTTGTACTTTGTTTCAAATGGTTGGATTTTGGTTTCTATCCAATAATTTTTATGTATCTTCAATTCTACTCCAGAAGAGATTGAGTTTGGGTAATCTCTTAATTTCCTCTTCTTCCCATCCAACTCCATCTATGTATATGTGTCACTGCAATCTCACAGACCAGTTTTATATATATGTCTATATATTTCTAAGACTTTGTGTTTTTAATTGTAACCTTTGGAATGAAAAGTGCTCAATAATTATTAACTGAATACATCACAGTCTGGTTGATTTTGAATGCTGAGAGATTTTTTTGTTTGTTTTTTAAAGAAATCAGTAAATTAGGAAAAAAAAATACCTCAAAGATCATTTTGGCAGAGACATTTCAGGTACTCGTTGTCCTCATTTTAACAAGTGACCTCTAGCTGACTGTCCAAATTGAGGACTCATTGTACTACTGGTTGCATCATGGTTAAATGGTAGGGGCATCTCATTGCCTCTTGTGTTATGTGTTCTTGTCAGCTGTAATCCTTATTTGCAAATTCTATATCAGAAACATAGAGCATATTCATATCAGAAACATGAGCAGTATTAGGAGACATGTTTCCTCATTAGCTTTGCACTAGAACAGTTATTTTCTCTGTTCCATCTTCAGAGAAATTGGTCATTATAACATAACCTGTCTGGTTGTGTGTAATTATAGGCCCAGTTCTCTCAAGAATTAACTGTGGTTCAGATGCATGATTTTTTTGAATCTATAAAGAATAAGCAGTTGACTTTTCTCTTAGGCATTTTGTCTTCACTAGTTCAATTACTGTTAGGATGTTTCTAGTTTTTATTTTCCTTTACTTTAGAATTGTGCACTCAACTTCCCTGATATAAATGAAAGAGTGTTTAGTAATATTTCCCTTTGCTTCAGAGTAGTGACCTAATAAGTATCTGAGACCTCATTTCTGGACTAACTTCCTAACTTTCCCTCTGTCAAATCAGACCTTTGATTTGATTGAGTGGTGAAAGCAACTCCTATATTTTCTTCTTTCCTGCCTCACAGCAGTCTGTGCTTGTTTGTTTTGCAGTTCCTAAACAGTGATTCCATTTCTGTTTTCGTGTTTTGTGTTGTCAATTGGGTAATTCTTCCCCTTTGGTATGATCTTTCAAAAAACTGAGCTGTGAAGCATCCAGATTCTATTCCGTTCTCTTTACTCTTACTACGTTCCATTTACCAGAGTTAGTAGTCATCTAAAATTATCACCTTATATTTGTACGAACCTTTCCATATAGAGCCCAAGAAAAATAGCCAGCTGGCTCATTTGCATTTACAGTGTGTTCCTGGGAGGTAAACTGGTAGCATCTCCAATTCTCAGCTCAGAAAAATTGACATCTGAAACAGTGAAAGTGACTTAATTCACCTGATTCAATTCTGTTTTGTAATCTAGAGGCCAAGTTTTTCTCTATTATTTGTCAGTTTAGTAATGGGGATTGGTGGTGCTTCCTGCCTTCATTCTAGTTCAAAGAAAGAACCTTTTATTATGCTCTTTAATGATTTCTGACATCTTGATTTTTCCCCCATCTCTTGCCTTTGGGCAGACAAATCACTATGATCAACAGGTTTCCTGTGTGATTGTTAAATGTTTTTTATTATCTTAAATTTAGTTTACTCTTGGATTTGGTGATATCTGCCACCGGTCAACTTTTTTGTCAGCTAACTGAACATTTTAGCTCTGAACAAAGACAGAAAAGTTTTGTGTACTCTTTCTTTTGTGTCCTCATTTCCAGAAAAACCCGTTGATTTTTTTTTTCCTTCTTAATATAGAGGGAAATTTTTTTCTTTTTCCTGTTTCCTTACCTTGGTAAGCTTAATGGCTAATGATTCTCTCTTTTTCTCTAATCTCCCTGATGCTAGGAACTAGTTTATATTACCTAAAGAATGATGTAATTTTTTTTTTCATCACTGTCATAAATAAATCTCAGCTTTAAGTTTAAAGACACTTTTGGATGTTTTCAGATTTTCCAACTCCAGAGATTACTGGGTTCTCCTGGATCTTGGTGACCTTGAAGTTCTGGTTTAGGTATTAGCTGCTTTTAGCAGAGAACCCTCATTTCCAGTTTTCTAGGAGTAGGTATTCTTCAACAACTGTAAGCATGTAGTATTGATTATTTTCTGAAGATTCTCACATCTTCTCAGGCCCCTCTATTTTCATGGAACTAATAGTGGCTCTTCTCTATGCTTCTTAAAAGTTTCCAGGAAGTCCTTTCTAGGTTTCTACCCTCTCTACACTTCTGGACCAGATTATTATGCTGTGTGGAGTCATTCTTGAGTCCTTGAGTCACCATTTGTGAGGACCACTTGGAGTCATTGATCTCATTGTATCGCCTTTTCCTAATATTTCTCTGTATCTCCTACAAGTACCAGAGAAAACTGACTTGTAAAGGATGGTGAATGAAGAAGTTGGGTTCTGGTCAGACTGCCCAAACTGAGGTCTTTTCACTGTGGTCATCTTCAGCATTTCCACTAGGTGGAGCAAAGACTGGCCTAAACATTGTGAACAGATTTAAGAGATAGGGAAGTGACAAAGAGACATACAACTGTGGGAATATAAGACATGTTATGAATGTTAAATTGGTTTTGGGAAACTCCTAAGTATTTCTAAAATTTTATGGCCCTGTTTTCTCTTTGTTCTCCTTTCAAGAGAAGGTAAGGACTTTGCTCATTTTTTTGTGTTTGTTTTCAGTGCTTAGTACTCAGGCAGATAGTAAGCTCTTCATAAATGTTTTTTACTTATTCTTTCTTCCTACCTGTCTGACTTCTCAGTCTTGTAGAATCATCATCCATATCCTGTCCTCTAAACATGAATGTACCCCAAGGCTTTGTTTTGGAACTCTTTCTATCACTATATTATCTCTTGGTAATCTCATCATTTCTGCAGGTGACTCCCAGGTCAGCCCTTACTTTTCTCCTGAACTTCGATTGTAGGTTGCCTTCTTGACATCTTCTAGTTGCCCCAAAAACACTCAAGTTTTTCCTCTTAAATGTTTGTCTTTTCTAGGGCATTATTCCTTTCAGTGCACCCAGGTTTACATAGATCATATTGAACTCCTCCCTCTGTCTCATAGTCCTCACCCCAAGCCTGCATAGCCAATTAATTGGCAAGTCTTATTGATCTTACCTCCACAACCCATTTGTCTTTTTCCCACTACCACACAGTTAAATGTCTTAGCCTTACTTGCTTAGATTATTGTAGTGATCTTCTAATTGATTTTTCTTTTGGTCCTTCACTTTCTTTCTTTTTTTTTCCCTTTTTCCTTTTTTCTCTTTCTTTCTGTCTTTCTGTCTTTCTTTGTGTCTTTCTGTCTTTCTTTCTACCTTTCTCTTTCTTTCTTTTCTTTCTTTTCTTTCTTTTCTTTCCTTCCTTCCTTCCTTCCTTCCTTCCTTCCTTCCTTCCTTCCTTCCTTCCTTCCTTCCTTCCTTCCTTCTTTCCTTCCTTCCTTCCTTCCTTGAGGCAATTGGGGTTAGTGACTTGCCCAGGGTCACACATCTAGGAAGTGTTAAGTGTCAAGATCAAATTTGAACTCGGGTCTTCCTGACTTAAGGGCTGCTGCTCTATCCACTGCACCACCTAGCTGCCCCTGGTCCCTCACTTTCAGTCCATCTTCCATACAGCTATCAGATTAGTCATCCTCAATATCTAAGATGACACCAGGTACCTATTCAAGGAGCTTCAGTGACTTCCTGTTATTTCAAGATTAAAAAGCAAATGCTACTGTTAAGCATTTTAAAAACTTCACAGCCTGGCCCCAGTCTCTCTTTTTTAGACTGATTTTACATTACTGTACCTGATGCAGTTTATATTTTAGCCCAGCTAACCTACTTGATGATGCTCCCTGTGCATGACATTCAATCTCCTTTCTCCTTTGTTTTTTGTCCTGTATGCCTGAAATACTCTCCCTTCTTCTGTCTTCTGACAGAAATTAGGGATTCCTAGCTCAGTTCAAGTGCCACCTGCAAGAGATCTTTACCACTGGAAGAAAATGTTTGTCCTCTGCCTGAAATGCGTTCCCTCCTTCTCTGAAATAACTTTGGCTTTATTTTTTTTTATATTTTGTATTTGTTTATCTGTGTACTTGTTTCCCTCCAGTAGAATGAAAGGTACTTGAGGGCAGAAAAAACTTTTAACTTTGTATCTCTGATATAGTACAATGCCTAGCACCTAATGAATGCTTGATAAATAATCATTGAGGTTTTCAGTAACATAGCCTAGCTTTGACTTATCTGGCTTTGATTTTTCTCTTTCTATACTTTATTTTGTGGAAAATTTGGTTGTCTTTTGGTATACTTTGTCAATCTGACAACAGATGTGGTTCAAGATTTTTGGTGTTTGGGGCAGCTAGGTGGCGCAGTGGATAGAGCACCAGCCCTGAAGTCAGGAGGGCCTGAGTTCAAATTTGGTCTCAGACACGTAACAGCTGTGTGACCCTGGGCAAATCACTTAAACCCAATTGCCTCAGCAAAAAAAAAAAAAGGAAAAAAAAGATTTTTGGTGTTTGTTTTGGAAGTAGGTAAAAATAAAGGTTTAGAACATTATAAGGATATTTGCGCTTTCAGAAGAGTAGCTTCTAGAGTGAGGAGTTATGTTAGTTTTTATCTTTAACTATTAAACATCATCGATCTTATGTTGTAATTTTGTTTATTACAAATTTCCCAGATCAACAGCATGTCTAATATATCAGCAGCTAGTCTAGTATAAAAAATATTCATGGTTTTCACAGTACTGTTTTTCATTCACAGTCTTCTTGTCTACTCCCCTTATTTAAGATTCCACTTGGCATTTCTACTCTAATTTAAAAAAAAAAAAGGAAGACTTGTTTTGTGAGGTTTAAATATTTGTTATTTTCTTTATTAGTGGTCCAATTGGGAGAAGAATTGCATGATTTGTTTTCCCTAATGAGAAGTTGAAGAGAAATATAGTATAATATAGAATTTGCTTACAGAGGCAAATGTGAGATCCATCTTGGCACTTCCTTTTTTTTTTTTTTTTTTTTTTAAACTCTTCAGCCTTTTAATTTTAGACCTAGAAGTTGTTTTTACCACAACTGGCTAGGCTGGATATGGTATACTGACAGATTCTTGTGTGAAAATCAGTGCAAAGAAAAAGATGATCTTCTCATCGTTTGTTTTTCTTGAGTCTTATTGCTGCTTCAGTTGTGTGATATGTTTCTTAGTCTACTGATTATATTTCGGGCTGCAAGTTTTGGATCTAAAGTTTTGTCTTGATATCCCCATGTTCAATTTAGAGGGGAAGAAAATCTGTTGCTTCGAGGCCAGCTTAGCTTTCAGTTTTGAATGGAAGGGCACTTGCCTTTGTCATTTCATCTGAAAGTCTGTTTATTTCTCCTAAGAGAAGTAGGGCCAACTTAGGTCAGATGGGGTCTTTGACTAGAGAAGCTTCCAAGGTGCTGAAGGAAGTGGTTTGTGACTACTCAGCAAGGTGTCAGACAGCTGGTCTTCAGCTGTTGAAGAATTATAGGTTTGGGCAGAGTCTCAGACAGGAGCAGGACTAGTGATCATTATAAAAATAAAGACATTTAGGTTTTCCAAAAGGTCACTTGCTCTTCTGCTACTTAAGTTAAACCTAAAGTCTATTTGCAGGGGGAAGTTTGGAGTGCTATTCTGGGGTCCTCCAGGCTAGAATGTATGCTAATGCTGTTCTCTACTACATATCCTTTTCTGCTAGCATTTTCTAGTGTTTCCACTCATGCTGTACTAAAGAGTGGGTAGGTAGATTTGTGAAGCATCAATTTGGGATGTAATCTGTGGTTCTATAAACTAATATTAATCTTAACAGAGCCATTGTAATAACTCTCAGAAGTGAAAGGCATTTCAGAAGTTATTTCATCCATCCCATACCTGAACAGGAATTCCCATGCATGTAGTCACCTGTCATATAGTTAAAGACCTTCATTGTTAGGGAATTTAGGTCAAGGCTAAATAGTTGAGACCGAATTCTGTAATTTATATATAGATTATTTTGAAGAAGATTTTTATTTTTGGCAATCAGATCTGATAAATTATTAGACTCCTTAGGTTATTTAATAAAAATTCCACTGTAAGACTCTCCAAACTACCTAGTAACTAGAGTTTCCTGAAATTTTCTCATTTTAAAATAAGTATAGATGACATAGTTTATTTTATCCTTAAACTTCCTTTGCACTTAGTACATATTTTTGCCTATTCCCTTTTTTTTTCCCCCCTCACAGTGAAGGGGAAAGATTACTGTATATCCTTCCTTATCTACTGCAGAGACCATTTAATGCTTTGGGTGAGGGAGAAAGGAAGGGATGGGTAGGATGGGTATGTGAAGAGCAACCAAACCCAAAATCTGCTCTTATCAAGGGTGCAAGAATATTTCAATTAGACATGGAAATAAGAAAGGCATGATTGTCACTTCTTCTCCATGTCAGGCATCCAGATAACTTAAACCTTCTTTAGTGTACCCTTGGATGATGTACCCTTATGCCTGACCTAAAAGGTGTTTGGAATGTTAAAACAGTTGCGATTCAAAGGGTTGAACTGCTGAGGCAGCTTCAGGGAATAGTCTTCACAGAATGAATGGAAAACTCAGAATTGCTTTCTAGTTTAAAGGAAAGTTTACCACGGTAGTAGTACCTTGGAATGAGCTCTGAATTATAAGTTAGCTTTAGGTTGTAGTTAGCCTTGGCTCTGTCACTTGTTGGCTGTGTAACCTGCCAGTTACCCTGCCTTCCCAGAGATTCTGTACTTTTATCTATAAAACTAGAATAATGGTACTTGCCCTGTCTATCCACAGAGTTGCTTTGAGGATCAAATGAGATAATAGATATAAAAAGTGCTTTGAAAACCAATATGCTATACAAATAGTCATAATTATTATTAAACATTCTCCTCAAAAGTCCTCCAGTGTCTCATTGTGGAGTAGGGGTGATCCTGTGTTCTGAAATGCTATGCCAGAGAATTGCAAGCTTAGCCAGTTCCGCCAACCTGAAAAGGTTCCAAGGACAGGCCCAGGAACAATTTGTCAAAAGACCAACCCCTGTTTGGAGGGGCTCATCACTAGAAGACTGGCAAACTGAGGTCCTGAAGGGTTTCTTGGCAGCAGCAACTCTTGGAGATGATTAAAGGTGTAAAGGAAGGAAATGATGCATCCTTGAAGTATTGAAATGTCTAATGGCTTTCACTTCCTAGCTCTTTTTATTCTCTAGAATAGCATTGTGAAATAGATAGGGCCTGTATTGTTTCATTCTCTTCGCTGTCATCAGATCATATTTAAGCAAGATTTTTATTCTGAGTAATTAGTAAAGGTTGATTATTAACCCTGCTCTTCCCTTCCCCCCCCCATCCCTTTTCTGTTTAGAGCTGTATAGAAAGATCAGGGTGTATAAGAAAGTATTAGGAAACTGGAGCTAGGAAGGGAGTAACTGGGGTCAGGGGTGGGGAGTAGGGCAAGCTGACCTTGTTATTTCTTACATTGGTGGTTGTCTCTTAGTCTCAGTAATAATAACTAGTTTTTTCTTTGCTCTTTTACTTTCCCTGTGATCCAGGCCCCATCTTGATTTATGGTGCTAGTTAGCTTTATATTGTTTCTCTATGTATCTCTGTTGTGTAGGAACAGCTGGATGTAGGAAGATGAGTAGCTTTCAGACTCTATAGCCTGTGGCACTATTTGGAAGCATTGTGATAGTCTCTGTTAGCTAGGCTATGAGTTGCTCTGTGTCAGGAATGTCATTATAGATATTGTTGCCCATTGTCTTCTCTTGTCCCTCTTTTTTGCCAATAAGCCATGTTGGGGTGGCCCAGGCACAATCCTGGGCAGCCCCATCCACTTATTTTCCTGCATACAGATACATTAAGTCTTTTCTGCCAGCATACAATTTATTTTAAATATATTTTGTTGGTATCTTTTGTTTTTATGTCACCTAAATTTCCTAATATGTCTCTCCCTTTTCCCTCCCAGAGAGACATTCCTTATAATAAAGGAGGAAAAAAACTCAGTTCAACAAAACTAACCAATACATTGAAAAAGACATTATATACAGTCTGACATCCTCATAGTCTTAAACCACTGCAAATAAGAGGGGGTGCCTTCACATATTTCTTATTTGGGAACAAATTTGGGCATTATAATTTTCCAGGATTCATTTTTATTTTGTGGTTTTTGTTCTATTTTGATGTCAGTCTCTTTTCATTTATATGGCCTAGTCTGCTTTGCTTTGCATTAAGTCATATGAGATTTCCTCACTTCTTTAGGTCACTAATACTCCATTATATTCATGTATCCTCTCTTGTTTAGCCATCCTTTAAATCTTTTTTTTTAAACTATCCCTACTTTATTTTTTTTTTATTAAAGCTTTTTTATTTGTATAACATATGTATGGGTAGTTCCCCAGCATTGATCTTTACAAAGCTTTCCATTGCAAATTTTACCCCCAGTCCCCTCCCTTCCCCTAGATGGCAGGAAGTCCACTACATGTTAATAATGTTGAAATGCTTGAGAAGTTATGCAAGAAAAATCCTATCTACAAGAAAAAAAAAAGAATCAGAGAAAGGCAACACAATGCAAGCAGATGTCAATAGAGATCATGAAAATGTTACGTTGCGGTCCATATTTCGTATCCCTCTCTCTGGGTGTATATGGTTTTCTTCAGTGAACAATTGGAACTGGTTTGAGACAATTTTTTGTTGCAGAGAGCCATGTCCATCAGAATTGATCATCATGTAATACTGTTGTTGCTGTGTATGATGATCTCCTGGTTCTGCTTGTTTCACTCAGCATCAGTTCATGCAAGTCCCTCCAGGCCTCTCTGAAATCATCCTGCTGGTCGTTTCTTACAGAGCAATAATATTCCATAACATTCATATACCATAATTTATTCAGCCACTCTCCAATTGATGGGCATCCATTCAGTTTCCAGTTTTTAGCCACTACAAAAAGGGCTGCCACAAACATTCTTGCACATGTGGGTCCCTGTCCCTCCTCTAAGATCTCTTTGGGATATGGGCCCAGTAGAAACACTGCTGGGTCAAAGGGTATGCACAGTTTGACAACTTTTTGAGCATAGCTCCAAATTGCTCTCCAAAATGGTTGGATCCGTTCACAGTTCCACCAACAATGTATTAGTGTCCCAGTTTTCCCACATCTCCTCCAACATTCATCGTTATCTTTTCCTGTCATTTTAGCCAATCTGACAGGTATGTAGTGGTACCTCAGAGTTGTCTTAATTTGCATTTCTCTGATCAATAGTGATTTGGAGCAACTTTTCATATGACTAGAGATGGTTTTAATTTCATCATAGGAAAATTGTCTGTTCATATCCCTTGACCACTTATCTATTGAAGAGTAGCTTGAATTCTTATATATATGAGACAATTCTCTATATATTTTAGAAATAAGGCCTTTATCAGAACCATTAAATGTAAAGATGGTTTCCCAATTTGATGCTTCCCTCCTAATCTTGTCTGTATTTGTTTTGTTTGTACAGAAACTTTTTAACTTAATATAATCAAAATTATCCATCTGGTGTTCAATTAGGAGTTCTAGGTCTTCTTTGGACATAAATTTATTCCATCTCCACAGGTCTGAGAGATAAACTATATTACGTTCCTCTAACTTGCTTACAAAGTCCCTCTTTATATCTAGATCATGAACCCATTTAGATCTTATCTTGGTATGTGGTATTAGGTATGGTTCAAGCCCTAATTTCTTCCACACTAGTTTCCAGTTTTCCCAGCAGTTTTTGCCGAATAGAGAGTATTTATCCCAAAAGCTGGGGTCTTTGGGTTTCATCCTTTAAATCTTAAACTGTTTTCTATTCGTGACCCCTTTTTGCCTGAGAGATTTTTACAGGACTCTGGATATGTAGTTATGTAAAATAGGTATACAAATCAAAAATGTACTGATAACAAATCATGAAGAAATTTATCTTAAAACAATTTTTGTATACATAAAATTTTACCATTTGTTAAAAATGAAAGCAAATTTGAATACTGATGAAGTGGATATGCTTATTTATTTTTACCTAAAGAATTAAATCTTGTTCAAAGCAGTTCAGTTTATTGATGAAGAGAGCCATCTTCATCAGAGAGAGGATTGTGGCAACTGAGTATGGACTAAAACATAGTGTTTTTACTCTTTCTGTTGTTGTTAGCTTGCATTTTGTTTCTTTCTCAGGTTTTTTTTTTTTTCTTCCTTCTTGATCTGATTTTTCTTGTGCAACAAGATAACATAAATATGTATACATAGATTGGATTTAACAAATATTTTAACATTTAACATGTATTGGGCTACCTGCCATCTAGGGGAGGGGGATTAGGGGAATGAAGGGAAAATTTGGAACAGAAGGTTTTGCAAGGGTCAGTGTTGAAAAATTACCTATGCATATGTTTTGTGAATAAAAAGCTTTAATTTAAAAAAAGAATTAAATCTTGGCAGAATATTGGATATCTTTTACTGTTGCCAGATTTTTCACAACTCCCACATTTACTTACATGACCCCAAATGAAGTCATGATCCTTAAGAAGTTTTGCTCTAAACAAAGAGCTATCTACTTTTTTCCAGTTCTTTGCTACTACAATAGGTGCTGTTCTAAAAATTTTGGTAGTCCCTTCATTTTTGTCATTGTTTTCCTTTCAGTATATGTCTAGCAATGGGCATATATGCTCCGATACATGTATAAAGTACCTATAACTACTGTCTAAATTTGTTCAATTATAAAAAAGGGTAATTATAAGTAATTATAACACCTACCTCTCAGTTGTGAAAATTGAAAATAGTATTTATAAAGTTCTTAGCACAGTATACTTAATAAAAGAATTTTTTTAAAGTCTCTGGGTTTAATGTATTGATATTTTGGTTATTTTCTTGGCATAATTCCAAATTGATTTCCAGAATAGTTGGGTCAATCAACAGCTCCACCAACAGTATATTTGTATGTGTTTTTTCCCACAACCATTCCAGCATTGACTGTTCCCATTTTCATCATCTGTAGTAATTTGTTGGATGTAAGGTGAAACCTAAAGAGTTGTACCTAAAGAGTTGTTTTGATTTGCATTTCTGTTATTAGTGATTTGTAGCAGTGTTTCATATGATCATTAAGAATTTTCATTTCCTTGTTTCAAACCAGTGCCAAATTTTCAGTAAAGAAAGCCATATACACCCAGAGAGAGGGATATGAAATGTGGACCACAAAATAACATTTTCATGCTCTCTATTGATGTTTGCTTGCATTGTGTTTCCTTTCTCTGATTTTTTTTTCTTGTAGATACGATTTTCTTGCACAGCAAGATAAGTATGGAAATATGTATATGTATATTCGATTTGTCAAGTATTTTAACATAATTAACATGTAGTGGACTTCCTGCCATCTAAGGGAGGGGTGGGGACTAGAGGGGAAAAATTTGTATTGGAAAGCTTTGTAAAAGTCAATGTTGAAGAATTATCCATACATATGTTTTGCAAATTAAAAGCTTTAATTAAAAAAAAGAAAAGAATTTTCATTTCTTTTTTGAGAGCTGTTGGTTTACATTCTCTGATCACCAATTTTTGGGGGAATGCTTTTTGGTCCTATTAGATAGCTATGTATCTGGCTTTATCAGATGCTTGATGCCAACATTTCCTTCCTAATATACCACTTCTCTTATTTTCTTCATGACAAAGATTTTCAATTTTTTAAAATCAAATTATGTATTTTATCTTGTGTGATTACTTCTATCCTTTGTCAGCAATTTATCCCATTGTCACAGCTATGAAAGATTTCTTGTGGTTCTCTTATTTTTTTTATCATATGACTTAATATTGAGGTCACATATTCATTTGAGTATATATTGTAGTTATATGGTCCATAGTGTTGACCTATTTCTAATCATTCCCAGTAGTACAAAGTTTAAAAAAAAAATGTATGATGAAACAAGCTTTTATAATGACCTAGAGAACCAGCTTTTCTTATTTGTTTCCTGTTCAAGTAGTACTTGGCTCTGATTAATGTGTCTCCTCGTTGATGAAACCTGTCTTTATCCTATTCTTGGTCTAGTTTTTGGCCTTTAGACTTTTTCACTGGGAGACTCAAAATATACCTATTGGAGATGGTCAGATCCTGAATCTTGCTGATCCTTGGACACATTATCTCATTTAATTTGACTTGGATTATTTACATGGCAAAGAAAATCAATCAAATGTTTTGGTATAAAAACAAGGCTGCCTTTGTTGAAACCAAAGTGGTAACTTTAGGGAACAAGCCATGAATTATCTGTGATAGCTGACTCTCAGGGGCATCTTTACAGACCAGTATTGTCTCTGAAAATAGAAACAAAAACTGGTTGTCAGAGTTATAAATTTTTGTGGACTGATCACTTGTCAAGGGCAGAAGGATTTTCAATTCCACGGCATGTTAAAGTGGAAAGGAATGGAACAGAACAGGAGAAAGGACAAAGAAGTTGTCCTGTTTCAGTTTTTGTTCTCTGTTTCTCTTAACTTTATTCAGGCTTTTGTGAGTATACCACTGACGAGAGGCCTTACAAATTCTACCTTCTTTTCAAAGCAGTCCCTGATTTTATTATGCACTATACAGAAGGAAAGAATGATGTGGTAAAATGTCTCACAATGTAGAGAAATTCTTTTGTTTTTTTTTCTCTGTTTAGATCTGTCCTATTCATTAGGGGTGTTCTTACTATGTGGCAGGAGGGGGTAGGAAGCCAAACAGGTATTCTGTTAAGTTAAATATATAATGAAAGGTAGCATGGCAAAATAAGTAGAGAGTCAGGATAACTTGCCTTCAGAGTCTCTTCGATGAGGATTTTAACCTTTTGGTGGCCTAGAGAATTCTTTTTTCTTGCTTGTTTTTTGCTGAGGCAATTGGGGTTAAGTGACTTGCCCAGAGTCACATAGCTAGGGAATGTTGTGTCTGAGACCAGATTTGAACTCAGGTCCTCCTGATTTCAGGGCTGGTGCTCTATTCACTGCGCCACCTAGCTGCCCCCTAGAGAATTCTTTTAGAACAAACAGGAGCCTATTGCATTGGTGGAGGGATTTTCCTCATAAGAATTTCCTCATATCAGTCAAATCACAAATCATTAATCCCCTCTCCAAATACATTGTGTGTGTGTGTGTGTGTGTGTGTGTGTGTGTGTGTGTGTGTGTGTGTGTGTGT
>JAJPUD010001105.1:95275-332954 GCA_023553655.1 Myrmecobius fasciatus
TGTGTGTGTGTGTGTGTGTGTGTGTGTGTGTGTGTGTGTGTGTGTGTAAGTATACATCTGAAATAAGTTAGCCCTCTGCTAACTGATTTTCATCTATCTCTCAAACCATATCTTTCAGCACTTCCTAGTGTCTTAGGGACTTTTTCTAGATAGGCTGATCTTTTTCCATGGTCTTCCATATGTGTGCTTTGATTAATATTTTATCTGCTTCCCACAGTACCTTTTCTCAATGTTCAGCTTTTCCATATATTATCTAGTTGAGATCTAGTTCAAGTCTTGCTATGATGTTTTCTCTTCTTGTTCCAGCCCATGATGATATATTCCTTCTTTGATTTCCTATACTTAGGACTTTTGTCCAAACTGCTCGTTTAGTATTTAATCGTATTGCCTCTGAACATTTGTATTTTATATGCATATAACTTATCTCTCCAAATAAGTTGGAATCTACTTGAGGGGTAAGGGATCATTATCTTTTTTTTAAAAAAAAAACATTTTATTGATGTCTATTGTGTGTGTTTGTTTTATATCACTGTAGTTTCCCTTAGTATCTTCCCCGTTCTTTTCCCAGAGAACAATTCCATATAACAGATAGAGGAAAAAAATAATTATGATTGATAAATATATGGAAAAAGTCTAAAAATATGTGGAATGACAACATTTTTGAACCTCCCATTTCTATACAGTGGCAGATCTGCTTCTTTGTCTTATATAGGATTGAACTGAGGCCTGAATATAGAATTTAATTTTAATGTGTCCTAGGTTTGTTTTAAATGTTTCCTGGATGAATTAAAGGAATGAATAACTATATGTAACAGGTGAGACAGCCCCCCTTCCTAATTGCTTTTACTTTTTTTCCTTCCTCCCATCCCCCTGTAATGTGACTATATAGAAAGCAATATCTCAGGAGAGGATTGTGACCAGGATTCCATCCTGGGACTCTCCACCATTTCTTATTTTTTTTTCCCTGTGAAAGAGAAACTCTAATTGACGTGGAAATAGTGTTTCTTGGTATACATTCATTCTTTTATGAAAAACTTCTGTGATAGGAAAGTTAATAGTAACCTGGGGGCTTACCTGCCTCCATTTCTTCAGCAGAGCCAGTAGTGAAATGACAGCAGTAGGTCTTTAGGGGTTCCTTTTGGAAGGAATGTATTCTGTGGCAAGTTACTTTCCCCATACTGTCCTGCAAATGGGAGACGTTTGCTTTTTCTTACATCAGCAAGCCTGGCCCACATCTGCATTGGCTCACTCCCAGTATACACATACTGCCAGTTTTTCTTAGTTTCTTGCAGCCAAGGAATTCTCAGCTTCAACTGCCTTTCCAGTCACTAGAGCTAAGTTTTGCAAATCTAGTTTTCCTGGGATTAGAAGATCCCTTTGGCATTCCCACAACATGATTACTTAAGAGTTTGTTGGTGCCCAAGTAAGACTTAGTCTGCATCTATTATCACACAGGTGGATTTAGTGTTTGTTTTTGAATAGGCCCAAATGAGAATTTTCTGTAGGCTTGAACCTACAGTTAAGCTGTTAGCTATTTTCATTCATTTTTGCTTAGTTTTGTGCATTATAGTTTTAGACTTGCTTTTAGTGGGGAAAAAAAATACTGAAATTATTCTGGAAAATTTTGATATAGAGACTTGTTAGTATTTTTTAATTTGAAAGTTTTTCACTTTTTCTAGATGTTTTTTCTGTCCTTGCCTCCTGGTCTGCTCTCAAAGTCCTTGAAAAACTTAGGCCAGTATGAATAATCTTTCCTATTCAAAATCTTTGATTGCTAATAAATCTTGCTAGTATTGAGTTACTACTTTTTTTCAAACAGTGCAAAAACCAAATGTATATGGATGGAAAAATCTCAGTATCTCAGTGTGTTTGGGGAGGGAACAGGGATCCAGATATTTAGGATCAGCAGATCTTCCATAGTCCTCTTTGGGTGGTCAAGTGGGAAACTGTTTTGTATATGGAACAGATTGAAAATTTGGCACTTTTACCTATTAATCTTACGCATCTGTTCTCAAGAATGGGATCAGGATAGGGAATTGGAGGCTGAGGGCCCTGGCCTTGATTTCTGCTATCCTCTAAAGTGTCAAAAATTTCACAGATTAACAGTCTTGGGACCCTCCTTCTGGACTATTAAGAATGTTCATTCTTATTCTTTTTCCTGATTCCATTAACATAATCCATATTTGTGGGGATTTTAGTTTCCTTAGTGTTGTGGCTTTTAGTCTCTTCAAATACTATATTTTCCCCCAGAATTGGAGATAATAAATGCAATATGTAAGTTGCCCTCATAGATTGTTGTTGTTTTCAACCAAAGGAGCCTTAAAGAAGGAATATATACCATAATGAAAAGATAAGTGTGCCTTTTTCAGGTAGTTTATCATAATACAAAATTAGATGTTAACATTTCTATTACTGTTTTGTTTAGGGTGATATGAATTGGGGGAGAAGAGAAGCTGAACTGGACCACAGGAGTAAGCCTATGAAATGTTATAGGGATGATGAACAATTATAAGATTACTACATTTATGTAGAATATAACTCATAATAAAAAAATAATAATTCTATGTGTATTTTCCTTTAAAAAGAGGTTAGGGAATTTGGCATTATTTGGTAGATTGCTGACTAAAGTTATTTGGAGAAAGATGTGACCTACCTATGGCATATCATGGGTATGAGCCCAGATTTCTTTCATAAAGGATCTTTTCTTCAAGAAATAAGAAATTGCTGATGTTTATCCTGACTTGTGAATTCCAATGCTGACTCCATCTGTCATTAGACAGGGCATAGCAGAAGGTGAATCAGTATTTGCTGTAATAAGGTTTGTTTTCTATTCACCAGTCCTTTTCCTATCATAAGACTGTCAGTATAAACAAACCTTTCTTTCCTTTTGTATATATATATATAGAATATTTTTAAAAATAAAATTTAATTTTTTTCAGGTAACAAAAATCTTCCCTCTCTCCAATGTCTTATCCCCCATTGAGAAAGAAAGAAAAAAAACAAAACAAAATCATTTTATAAACAGGGTCAGGCAAACCAAATCCCCACACTTGGCATGTTCAATACACACACACACACACACACACAAGTGTGTGTATACAACTTATTCACATAAAGGTGTATATGTATGTATGCATATCTGACTTTAAGTCTATGTTTCTCTGTCAGAAGGTAACTTGTTTCACTATGAGCCTTCTAGAATCATGATTATTGGTCATGTGTTGATCAGAATTCCTTAATCTTTCACAGTTTGTCTTAGTGATATTATGATTTTATAAATTGTTATATTAGTTCTGCTAACTTTGTTCTCTTTGAGTTCATACAGTTCATTCTCATGTTTCTCAGAAATAATCCTCTTCATCATTTCTAAAAGAACTGATAGCATATTCTTATAACATGTTTAGCCATTCCTCAATTGATGGAGACCCCCCTTAGCTTCCACTTCTTTGCCATCCCCAAAAATATTGATACAAGTATTTTTCCATATCCATGTTTCCATAGTTTTCTCTGATCTTTTTGGCATATAGAAGACATAGCAGTGGTATTGTTAGGTCAGAAGGCATGCCGAATTTAATAACTCTTTGGTCAAGATTCCAGATTACCTCCCTGAAAGTCCAACCCAGTTCACAGTTTGTATAGAATGACTATTAACTCTTTCTGTTCAGTTTTTTTTTTTTGTTTTTTTTTTTTATCATTTCACGGAAGGACAGAATTTATTGACTGAATCAAGTTTTGAGTGGTACATAAAGCAACTAATTGATTACTGTTCTTGGAAAGCGAGAAGTAGCTCATGATACTTCACATTATCATCATCATTCATTTTGTACCTAGGAGGAATGCCAGCTACTGCATTGATGGTAACTGATGCTGTATTGGGGCCTATGAATTTCCCACAATTTGTTAGATATGATTCATTTTCCCAGGGAGAGCTTAGGATAGCAATATTCAACCACAAGACGTTTACTTCTATAGACCCTAGCACAATGCTACTGTCATGAAAACCCTTTTGAAGTAAATCTCTTTTGTATGTTATTTTATTATAATATTATGTATGAAAATATAACAAATACTTATGGTAGAGATAAAGGAAGATAAAACATCCTGTGACAAATGCAAAAGACAACTTTTAGAGCTTGAAAAACTTTAAGAAAACAAATTTGGGTTTTGTAAAATTTATTTGGCAATCTGATACTTGTAGAAAGGTCCTGTCTGCTAATCCAAGCTAAACTATTGGAATAGTTGTCTTACACTATTATTGCCACTAGTTGGGAGACTGGGTTTTGACATTTGAGCATTAATTGAGGTGGAAATAAGAGGGCAAAATCATCTAGTTGTCATACAGAACTAATAGTAGGTAGAGAGCTGTTCACTCTCCATAGATGAGAAAAGTTGGATTCAGAAGAGAAAATTTTAAGATAATGAATATTTCAAAAGCAATTCACAGTTTAAATTTAGTCTTGTGTTTTTCTGGCCTCTTGGAAGCCATGGTGGGACTTGCTGTACCTCTTGTAAGGCAAGTGAAGAAAGACATTGGCATCTTGTACATGCTCAGTTTGTTTATGAAATAAGAGCTGCCTGGGGAAGAGAGGACCTTAGAAGTCAGTGTACAGATGAAGCTTAGATTTTAGGGTCTGTGTTACATAGACACCATGATAAGGTTCTAATTTCCTTATGGCCATTTCTGTATCAGCTCTTTGGAAGGGTAGGGTAGGGTTTGCAGCAGTGAAGGACTTGCCATGTACCATAAGATATCACGTTTTTTTTTTTTTCCTTAAAATTATGATAGAAGAATTCTTCATGTAACTATTGCTTAACTTCAAAACAAACTTTTTGTTTGTTTGTTTTTAGAAGAAACAATAACTCAACTCTTATCCAGAAACTTGATGACTTTTTATAGATCTGGGAACTTTATTTAAAGTGTGTCTTGATTTTTCCTAAACTGTGGAAAGCTACTGAAACTAGAGTAGCCTCTGACTTTGTCATGTTGCAGACTTAAATTCTCCAGCAGAACTAGGGCTGGCAGCTACCTGGGCATCTTCAATTTACAGCACATCCTCGGTGGTGTTCTGTAGCAGCTGTCTGAAGTGTTTTTTTTTTTTTTTTTTTTTTTTTTTAATGTACTTGAACTGATGTCATTTCCCTTTTGGCAAATGGTTTGAAGGCTTTGCTGTGTCTGAGAGATGTCACGAGAAGGTTGGGGGGGGGGACAGCAGGGAATGGGGAGTGAGGAAAGCAGGAGGGAGAGAAAGGGAGCCTGCTTGGTCGATCCTAGTACTGTTTACTTAATATTCTTTGCTAAGAAAGTTCAGTTCAAATAGGATTGCAGCCACAGTCTGCTTGCATTAGATAAGACATGGTTGTTAAAAACCAGATCTTTAACTTATAAGAGCCTTTTGTTCTTAAACCTAAGTGTGTGGATGATGCTGTTGCAGGATGCCTTTCCTTTGGGGTCTTAGACAGGTAATTCCATTGGTTTTGTGTTTTGTGTTTGGGGAGGTAGTGAGGGAGGGAACTTGTTCCTGTTTTGGGTGGAAGAAATGTTTTAGAAAATGTTTCCCAGTTTGTGACAGGCTAGCTCTACACAATAATTCCCAGTCTTTCCTTCTTTCCCCTACTTGGTGCTCACTTATACTAACCCTCAAATCCTGTCTAGTCATTGATTGTTTTTAACTCTGCCATGTGCTACTTTTTGATAGTTATATAGTGGTAGTCCTGCAGAACCCACAGAAAAACTGAACTGTGACACTTTATGAGGAAAGGAGTTTGGATGGTTGAGGGAGAGAAATTAGTAATAAGGCCAATAGTGAAAGCCTTTCCTCCTCAGTTTTTGACTGCCTACCTGAGACAGAATCACAGTATGCATTTTTAGAAGAGGTTCTCTGTGAAAGTGTCTTTCTTTTGAAGTCCCAGGGTATGTATCAGTTCTTGTTTACAACTTGTAGTGATGGTACTAGAGCTTAGTGGACACAAGCAGGTGTCAGGAAGAATGATGTGGAAGTGGGCACAGAACACTCCTAGCACCGATTTTCCAAGCAGGTGGTCTCCAGTTGCAGAGATCAGGAACAAATTGCTTTGTAAATTGCTGTCTGAAGAAGCAGCCCAAAGTTATAGTTGGTAACTTAGCAGGGAATGAGCAACTTACTGTCTGCTGCTGCTGCCAAAAATTTGTCCAAGGGCTTTTTGAGAGAATCCAGCACAGGCCACCTCCCCTTCCTGCCTTACTCCCCTTTGGTCTGAGAAGCATGGCTTATGGGAATGTGTAACTCTAACTATGCTCAAAATGATGAAGGGCAGGTCAGAACTGGATTTGAAGCTTGAGCTGTGTTCTTGCCCTTGCCCAAGATAAGCAATATCCACAGAAAGGCAGAGCAGTAAGAACAAACTAAAAGAGTTTAAAAGTGAGGCAGTAAACCTTGGATTACCTTTAGTTCTTTATGGTTTTCATGAGAAAGAATAAGTTTTTGAGAAGCTTGAAATATATCATTGATATTATTGTTAATTTTTGGTAATGGCTCTTCTGAGACAGCTAAGAGGCAAGTGATGCCTCTTTTTTTAAACCTACAAGGGAGAGCAAAGGTCATGAGCCTAGTTGGCCTAAGTCTAGTCCAGTACTAAACAGATGGAAATCCTCAGTACTTTTTCTGATCACACAAGTAAGTACACAAAGATGAGATGACTAAGTAGGCTACTTCTCTGGAGAGAGTAGGGAGACTGGTGGTCCAAAGCCTGTAGCCAGGGGGAAAATTGTATTTTATGACATTTGTGAAAGCCATTTGATATCAGTTCTTATAAACTCTTGTAAAATTCACAGAGTACAGCCTGCTGGCTAAGGTGTGATAGGGAATTGGTGGTGAGTTCTAGGAATGTATATGGAAGTTTTTCTCCAGCTTGTGAACTCAGCTTCAGATGATACTTCACTTATCTGCATGTAAAATCTAGTTTTTTGGGAAAAACAAAACTGACAAAACAAATTCAGTTCAACACACATCTGTTATTAAGAAGGTGGTTCTATTTTTGACACAAATGTGAAGGAAAGCTGCTACTCAGTGATTCAAAGTAATAAAAGATCAGTTCAATGTAAGATTTCTCAGGGGAGCAGGTCAGTACTTTGCCTTCCTTTCTGTTAACGGACTTCATGAACTAAATGAAATAAAAAATTACTAAGGATTCTCTAACGCATGTCCTGTAGGTTCAGCATTTGTAAGGAGGAAATTTATAAGCACACAAGACTTTTCTTCAAAGAAATTCAGATATTCCATCAAATTTGATACTAAGCTTTTTCTCCTGGGGCTTGCATTAGCAATCTCTAAGGATATCTCAAGAAAAGTTCTTCACTTTTAACTTCATTCAATAAATATTTATTGATTGTTTGCTATTTCTAAAGCCCGATGTGATAGATATTGTAGGATTATGCAAAGATGATTAAGGCATGATTTTTGCCTGCAAGGAATTTGTCTTCTTGTACTGTTTAGATAAACTAACAGTTTTGGACAGAAGAAATATTTTAGAAAATGTCTCCCATTTTATCAGGTCAGTTCCCACATGGCAATTCCCAGTCTTTCCTTCTTTCCTCTACATGGTACTCAATTCCTTATCCTTATCCTCAGATCCACCCTAATCAGACTATTATTAGTGCCTTAAAGGATTGTTTCTTTGTAGTATTCTCAGTACCTAGCACAGTGTCTAACATGTAGTAGGTATTTACTCTAAATGCTTGTTTGATAAGAGTCATAGGTAAACAACTATGAGAAGTAGAGGAAGGAGAAATAATTTCCAGCTGGGAGAATCAAGGAGGTCCTTTTGGAGCGATGGTATTGGAGTCACAACAGTAATATCAGTTTTTCTATTTTTTGTTGTATAG
Source organism: Myrmecobius fasciatus (assembly GCA_023553655.1). Classification (NCBI taxonomy): domain Eukaryota; kingdom Metazoa; phylum Chordata; class Mammalia; order Dasyuromorphia; family Myrmecobiidae; genus Myrmecobius; species Myrmecobius fasciatus. Next base: position 103,137 of record JAJPUD010001105.1, read on the forward strand.
TGATTCAGTTAAATGAATTTCTATTGATAGGATAATGGTTCAGCTAGATACAATATCTTACACCTATGAAATGTTTCCTTTCATACTGAAACTACTCTTTCCTGCCAAAGCTCCCAGAATTGTTCACAAGCAGATTTCCTGAAGCCAGAAGTAAATAGGCTATAAAGAGGCAAGGGGGAACAAAGAAGATTGGCTATCATTGCCTGTGGTGTAACCTTCTCAAGAAGAAGACATTATATTCCTTTATCATAAAGAAAACATGGAACTTTTTTGTTTCTAGAAAGGTGTCTTCTAATGATTTGCTGCTGTTTTGGTCTATTTCTCATCGATGACCAGGCTGATTCTGATTGATAAGTAGGGCAGCAGATTCTTGTAAATCAGGGTTTCTTAAATTTTTTCCCACTTGTGACCCCTTTTTGCCTGAGAAATTTTTATATGACCCCTGGTATATGAGTGTATAAAGTAGGTTTACAAGTCAGACATACACTGATAATAAATCATGAAGAAATTTATTTTAAAACAACTCTTTGGTAAACATAATTTTGCCCTTTGTTAAAAATGAAATCAAATTTGCGTATTAATGAGAGATATGCTTGTTTATTTTATAAAGAATTAAATCTTAGAGGAATATTTGATACTTTTAATTTTTCATGACTCCCACATTCAGTTACATGACCACATATGGTGTTGAGATTCACAGTTTAAGAAGCTTTCTTTTAAATCACAAGTGAGCAAACTATAGTCTGAAGGTACATATACATATATATATATGTATGTATATATATATTCAGGGTTAAGAATTTCTTTAAATTAAATTTTTTTCTAAGTGTTTTCATTTTTTTAATGCAATAAAACTTTTTATTTAAAAAGATTAAAAACTATTCTTAGCTTGCCTGTTGTACAAAAACAGATTGGGGGGGGGGGCCCCTAATCTTCTGGGCAGGGTATAATTTGCTGATCTGTTTCAGATTAGAGGTGGCAGTCATATTCTGAGACCTGTAAAACTTCCAAGTGTGGCTCTAAATCATAACTGGCAAGTGTTTAACAAAATAAATAAAAACAGGATACAACACATATAATGTTAATTTGTGGTTTTCTAAGTCAATATATGACTGCAGAGATCCATTTCTATTTGAATTTGACATTACTGCCCTAGATCATCAAGAAATATTGAGATAATAACTATGGTTGCCCACACAGCCAGAAAGTATTAATATTCTTTCTAGGAAAAAAGGAAGAAGTAAAGTATGTTTTCAGTTTGAATTCTTTGTTTTGACCCTTTCTGCCTATGTGACCCAGGATAAGTCAGTAAAAAGTTTTTTGGCCCTCACATTCCTCATCTGTAAATTGAAGAAATCGGACTATGTAGCTTCATAGGTCCATTTCAGTTTTAAAACTATGCTCCTCTTGATACTAGTCATTTATGAAGAACTACACAGATAGAAGTTGGATTTGAAATTGGTTGTCCTGACTTCCAAGTCTGTTACTTTTGACTCTATATTTCAGTACATATGGTATAGCATTTACCTGGACCAAACATGATGGTGTTTGACTTGAACCTCTTCTACTAGGATAAGGACTGGGAGGGGCCACTGTGCTTCCAGCCTGGGCTAGATAAGACTTGGTCTCAAAACCAAAAAAGAGAGAATCAACTGACTGTGGTGCTCCCCTTTTTTTATTCCCCTGAGCCAGAACGGAGTGCTAAGCATCAAATTGTGGATGCTGTGACTTGGAGGACAGAATTGTGAGTAAAGAAAACCAGCCAAACCAAGTGCAGTGAGAATCTGAGTTGGAAAGGACTTCGATGTAATGCAAACAGATAACAAAGAGGATTTTGTTATTTGCACTACCAAAAGTTAAAACTAAAATCTTGGGTTGGATTTCTTTTTTTTTTTCTTAAAGTCCTCTAAATAACACAACGTTAGAAAATAGACTCTTCTCCTGCCTTTTAAAAATAAAAAGGAGAGACAGATGTTGGTCCTTTTGGATAATATATATGAATTCTTGAAGTCCAACCATGTCTGCTTAACGAGGCTATTTCAGAAGCCCAAGTCTTGTTTTTTTCATCACATTCCTGTTATCAGAGTAAAGAGAATTCAGTTGACTGAAGAGTTAGTTACTCAGTGGATAGGAGGAATGTAACTGCTGATTTTGAAATTTTAATCCTGGCTGGAGCCAAAGAAAACAATCACTTCCTCCAGCAATAACCCGTATGTTTAATATCCCTCTCCTCTCCCTTTCCTTGGAAAGGTAAATATGCATCCCGTAAAATATGACAATTTTGCCCTAGTTTTTAAGCTAATGCTACATTAGAAACTCTTTCCCCTTACTCCCTCATTCTTTAGCTCACAGATAACAATGTTAAAAACTTTCCTCCTCTTTCTCCCCAGTATGTTCCCAGTACTTTGTGACTTTTTGCTGATTTAGATTTAGGAGTATTAAATTAAAATAGGTCTTAGTCTGTTGCTAGCTGCCTTTGTGGCTTGCTTTGTTGAGCCCAGCCATACCGCATTGTGAACTCCATAAACTGTTTTAACTTCTTGTGGCTTGATCTTAGTGATTTGAACCTGGAAATTGAATGTTGCCTGACTCTGAACCATTTCCTCCTCTAAATAAGAACAAAGTAGACATGTAATAGGAGTTTTTGGGGGTTTTTGTTTGTTTGTTTGTTTTTGTTTTTTTTAACATTTATTCCTAGCCAAATAGAGATACTTTCAAGAATATCAGAAATGTCAAGTGGAGGGAAAATGTGGATGGGGCATCTTTAATTCAATTCAACAAAAATTTACTAAGTGTTTTTTGGGTGTACTTTGATGGCATAAGTGGTTTCATTAATGTGGATGCTCTCATCACTGGTAGCATTGATGTACACAGATAAATAATACTTAGGTGTAATGCAGGGAAGAAAAAGGATACAAAGTATAAGTAAATTTGAGGAAGTAAGCCAATTCATTTGTAGGACTGCTTGGATTGAATTTTACATATATGATTGGTTCTATCAGGATTCAGGCCAACAGAAACAGCTATTTTGTTTTTCAAGCCCCTCCCTATTTGACATTTTTAGGTTTACACACATGCTTAATGAGCCTACCCCAAAAATGGGCCTCCTGGCTCAAAGTCCTGCTTTTTAAGCATTGAACAATGTGTCATGTGGTTCTCATTTAGTTTGGAGATCATACTTCAGCCACTAACCAGTACTTTGAAAGCTTCTAGAACTTCCACTATGGAACTAATGAGTATGCCTAAAATAGGGACTATCACTAAAACTAGGTGGATTTCCAGACAGATTTTTAGACCTCTACTTTGTCTGATGAGGTTCTGAGTTTTACGAAATAAGCTTATGATTTGCCTGGATCTTAAAAGTTTGCTGTGCAGTGTTTTAAACATCTCATGTTAGGGTCAGAGCGAGCAGAAATAGGCAGGCTGTGTTAAGTTCCATAAAAGGGACGAAGATGAAGTACTGGAAATGTTAAGGAAAAGAAGGAAGGACCACTCAATTTGAGAGAATCAGGGAGGGCCTCATGAAGGACATTACACTTCAATCAAAACATTCTTAGCTGTAATTAAAGCAACCAATAAGCTAAACTAAAATTACATAGATGCAGCCCAGATTTGAATCTTGCTTCAGCTTGTAATGTGTAGTTAAGAAGTGTGAAATATTTTAAGAGGAATTGAACTGTTGGATCCTGTTGTGTGGTGTTACTTCGTTATCAGTCAGTCTTTCTTTAGTCCCTCTCAGATAGGAGTCCTAGGCTAGATTACACTGTGACAGCAAATGAGAAGTAGGTTATCCTTGTCCTCGAGGAGCTTCTCTTCTGTTGGGGAGTTCACAAAACAAACACAAATAAACTAAATAACTGTATAAGACACGATATAATTAAATGCTAAATTGTGTGGTGAAGACTTAAGTATTGAAGTTCGGAGAAAAGTGATCTTGGTCAGTGATGGCTAGAAAGGAAAGTCTGGATGAATAGGAATCTGTACTATATGGAGAGAATGAGTCAAAGGCTGGAAGGAAGAAAGGCTGAAGTGCTCTTATAAGTGGAAAACAGGTCTCTGATGGAAGTCAGGGTGTGCTTTCTACTGTCATTCCAAGCAATGTGTTTGTCTACTTGCTTCTGTATTTATAAGCAACTTAGTAGTTTGGAATCTTAACTCCTAAATTGCTCCCTCAGCTAATGGCCATCAATTTAGAACTTATCTTGTTGAAAACAGTTGGCAGATGGTCACTTTGCTAGCAGGTAAATCAGACATAGCATTTCTGAAATAGAAATTGTCATTTTCCTCTCACTGGACTTTGTCTTAGAAACAATTAAGCAGTAATTCTTGACAATAACGATATACTTAAAGCCAGGTTTCTTTTATAGTTTGTGCTTAATGTAACTTACCTTTTCTAGCAAGAGAAATAAACGACTCCTTCAAATAATCTGAAATCTGTTTTAGACTTGCAGAGTGGCAAGATTTATAGTTAGTTACTTTTGCCCATTTTATTAATGTCTTTAATGCCTAATAAAGAGATTTCTAGTTTCTAAAGTCTGTCATTTATCCTCTTATCAGCTTGCACATTTTTGTGCTTCTTGCTCTCTAACTATAAACCAAATAAAAACTATAACAGTTTTATAGGATCATAGATTTTAGAAAAGGGACCTTAGAGGCTATGAAGTCCAACTCTTTCATTTTACAGATGGGAAAATTGAGGTACAGAGTAGTTAAGTGATTTTGCCTATGGTCTAAAAGTTACTAAGTATCTTGAGACAGGATTAGAACTTGGGTCTCTCTAACTTCAGGTTTAGTGCTCTTACTACTTCACACTGCTTTCTTGATCTAACCTGAAGTTTTTATTAGCCATAAATCTGGTGTTGTCTACTACTTCACATTGCTTTCTTGAAATGGTCTGAAATTTTTATTGACTGTAAATCTGATGCTGGTCTGCCAGATAGAGGGGAGATGCACTAGAGAGAAAGTTGTTGAACTTTGGCCCCAAATAAAGCTGCTGAAGTGGAATAGGGTTTCTAAGGAAGCAGGCTTAAAGGAAAAGTTACCCTTAAAACTTATAAGATCTTAGAGGACACTAACCTCACTCCAATGTAGTATGATAAAATGGAATTGTTTAAATTTTATTAATATATCCATAAAGATAAATTTTTTTCTTATCATTTTTTAGCTCCTTAAAATATACTTTCTAACATGTTTAGAGGTGTTTTGTTTTACTAAGTGTCCTTTAAAAAGAACAATAAAATCTCAGCTGAAATATTAATGATTGTTATTATTTTGTTTTATTTGGAGGCAGTTGGGCTTAAGTGACTTTTTCAGGGTCACTCAACTAGAAGTGTTTGAGGCCAGATTTGAACTCAGGTTCTTAATTCTAGAGCCAGTGCTCTAATCACTTGGTTAACCCTTACATAGAGTTTTAGGATTGACAAAGCACTTCCCTTAGAATAGTCTAGTAATAAACTAATGACCCTTAATTTCCCATTGAGGAAAAGGAAGTCTAATTTAAGTGATATACTCAGAATCAGCACCTGGTGCTGTGCTAAGTGTAAATGTTAGAAATGGAATTTGAATTCAGTTTTCCTGACCCTAATTCTCTTTCTACTGCATTCCATTATTTCTCAAGGTACTATACTTTATTTATTTATTTATTCATCTATTTATTTATTTATTTTGCTTTTTGCTGAGGCAGTTGAGGTTAAGTGACTTGCCCAGGGTCACACAGCTAGGGAATGTTAAGTGTCTGAGACCAGATTTGAACTCAGGTCCTGCTGACTTCAGGGCTGGTGCTCTATCCACTGCGCCACCTAACTGCCCCAAGATACTATACCTTAGAGGAAAGAATTATAAACTAGGACATAGGAGACCTAAGTTGTATTCCCTTTTTTTTTTTAAATATATATACTTAGTATGTGATTATAGGCAGATCATTTAATTTCTTGGAACTTCAACTTCATCATGTTATGTGCAGATTATAAGTACCTAGACTATACCTATTTCACAGGGTTATTGTAAGGATCAAATAATAGCTCTATGAAAAAATCTTTTAAAAAAGCAACTTGTATTACATAAAAGTTGGAGACATTTTTTATGTAGATCTATATTTTATTTTATTTTTTATTAAAACTTTTTATTTGCAAAACATATGTATGGGTAATTTTTCAATATTGACCCTTACAAAGCTTTCTGTTACAAATTTTTCCCCTCTAGTCTCCACCCCTCCCCTAGATAGCAGGAAATCCACTACATGTTAATGATATTAAAATACTTAACAAATCGAATATATATATTTCCACCCTTATCATTATTGTGCAAGAAAAATCGTATCTACAAGAAAAAAAATCAGAGAAAGGAAACAATGCAAGCAAACATCAATAGAGAGCATAAAAATGTTATGTTGTGGTCCACATTTTATATCCCTCTCTTTGGGTGTATATGGCTTTCTTCACTGAACAATTTGAACTGGTTTGAAACATTTTGTTGTTGAAGAGAGCCATGACCATCAGAATTGATCATCATATGGTATTGTTGTTGCTGTGTATAATGATCTTCTGGTTCTGCTCGTTTCACTAAGCATCAGATCATTCAAGTCTCTCCAGCCCTCTCTGAAATCATCCTGCTGGTCGTTTCTTACAGAGCAATAATATTCCATAACATTCATATACCATAATTTGTTCAGCCATTCTCCAATTGATGGGCATCCATTCAGTTTCCAGTTTCTAGCCACTACAAAAAGGGCTGCCACAAATATTCTTGTGCATGTGGGGCCCTTTCCCTCCTCTAAGATCTCTTTGGGATATAAGCCCAATAGAAACACTGCTGGGTCAAAGGGTATGCACAGTTTGATCACTTTTTGAGCATAATTTGGAGACACATTTTTGAAGGAATTCAGAAATCTTTTCTCATGATAGCAAAAAGAACTATAGCTGATATTTAAATGCAGATTTTAGTACCAAAAAAAAAGAGGACTGAAAAAATATCAAGGCAATTACTTTTCCATCTTGATAAAATCTTTATTAGAGTGATCACACATATTTAGGACATCCTTTATGAAGATAGGGGATGAAAACATGCAGGCTTTCACAAGCATTGCTATATAGTAGTCAAAATCCATAGTCACATAGATGACTGAAATATTTAGAAAATACAAGATTCTATATTCATGGATTATAAAAACATTTTATTCGTAAGGCAGAATGCCCTTTTAAAAGCTGCCTTCCAACACATTCTTTTCCTTGTAGATGTTAGACCCATAAAAGCTTTAACAAAATTAACTTTGTTCAACTAAGTACCCCTCTGATGACTAACATTAGAAGCCATGAGTAGGAAAATGTATGCTCAATAAAATTATTTGTCACTCTTATGGAGATTTTCAGTACAGAATCCTATGGTAGAATCATTCCTGATAGATGGTAAGGCCCTCCAGATGCTCCTCTTTGTATATAACATTGTACTCGTTACATTAAATATTGTGAATGACTTTCATAATCACCTAAAAGAATTCCAGACTTACTATCCATATAGGAAAAATCAAGTGAATGAAAAAGGTGTATATTGTGCAGAATAGGATGTGAAGCTGGATGAATGGGCTAAAAAAATAATCCACTAGTACTTATATCTTTGACAGTTACCAGAACAGACAATGAACTGGGACCAGAAATGAACTACAGAGGAAAGGGAACTGAATTACATTTGTAAATTGAAGGATGATTTTAATGATCCCACACTTCTTCCTGATACATAAGCTTTACCTTTTTGACAGAACCATTCTGTGGATGCTATGTGACCAGTTATAAGTGGTGTAACACTAATCTCTAAAAGATTAAGGTTGTGGGTCACCTAAAGGCAGGGTAGAGGCACATGATGGGCACAAGTGAGCTGTGATGTAAAGGTTGACATCAAAGAGATGATTGGCTTAAAAAATTGAAATTGTGATGCAAGAGTGAGGGATAAGGAATATCCATATACTATATCCACACAATTACAAGAGAAGAGCCTTAAGCATATTGGGTGGACCCCCTTTAGAGGAATCTAGAGAACTCAGGAACCTTTAACAAGACATGCTGGTTGAGAAATTTGGGGTGGATTGTCAGGCAGTAAACATTGAGCATCTGCTATGTGTCAGGCACTGTGCTAAGCACAATAAAGAGTAAAGACTCTGCCCTCAAGGAACTCATACTCTGATAGGAGAGATGACAAGTAATAAATATGTAGAAACAAGCTATATACAATTATTTAGATTGTGATCTATGTTGTTCAAAGGAGAACCCCACAGTGACAATTACTAATCCACGGAAGGACTCTCAATCAGAATGGCTTTTCTGTTCTTGAAAGGAAGCCAGCATCACTGGAATTGAGTATTTATAGATTGTGATCTGTGTTGTTCAAGGGAGAACCCCATGGTGATGATTAACCAATCTGCCTGAGAACTCTCAATCAGAATTGTTTTTCTATTCTTGACTTATAGAAGAGGCAAACATTAAGCCTATGTGACCCCTTTATTTAAATCAAAACATCAAAATCAAAATCCTTATAAGATGTGTCCTGAAGACAATATACATATAATCTACTGTATGTTTTCAGTGATAATTAATCAGAATGATCACCTAGAGGTTCTGCAGTTTCCTGAATCATCAAATGAACAGGAAATTGTATTCAATAGTCTTGTACTGACTACAGCAGGAAAAATACTCTAGAAAATAAAGGAACAAAAATGAGTTTGCTAGACTGTAAACCCTTGTTCACAGGGTCATCTTTGAGCATAGTAGTACAGGATAGAATCAGGCAAAGGACACACTGATGGTCCTGTAAACAGCTCCTTGCTGCTTTCCAGTATGCCAAAGGGCTAGCCCCCCTCAATATGTCACCTGCTATTTCAGGCCTCACCTCTCGTGACTAACCCCTGCCAAATGTGCCAATCTTCTTGCTGCATTTATTATGGGCCAGAAGGGGCTAATGATGAGGGAACTGTTAGGCTTTTTCACTGGCAGTCATAGCAAATGAAAGTGGCACATTAACCCACATAGAGCTTAGATGTGATTGGAAACCAAATTGTCTTTTCTTTGCAGCTGCATGTAAGATAGACCCCGAAAGCCAAGTAAAAGCCTACATTTTGTTAGGCTGCTAAGATCCAGAGATGTACTACTGAAAACTTACTCTTCAACTAGAACTTGTTTTATCTCCTCATTTTATAGAGGAGAAAACTGAAACCTGGAGAGCTATTATGATTTGCCCAAAGGTCTCCATGTAGACCACTGATTTCTCCTTTACATTTGACAACCCAATGAGAACTCTTAATTGTAAGTTGTGTGATCCAGGCTTGAAGACCTCATTTAGTCTGTGAGAAGGAATCTCAAGCCAGGGTCTGTCTGGTCTGACTGACACACACACACACACACACAGAACTGCTCGTATTTGAAAGAGGTTGAGCTGATTTTTGACCAATATCATACAGGTAGCCTAAGAAATAGGACTTGAACTAGGACAGAGCAGGTCAAAACATTACTTTCATGATATCAATGAACTTCCTCAAGAATGAAGGATAAACAACAACAAATTGTATGAAACAGATTAAGTGCAATTTAAAGAAAGGTGAATGACTAGAATAACAATACTTCATGGAGACAGTGAGACTTGCTTTGAAGGCAAACTAACATTAATGACTGACATTAATGTAAAGCATTCTACATATACTTTTGATGGAGAGGTGAGAGCAGGGCATTGTAGACAAAGGAATAAATCAGGAATATGTGAGAAGACAGTAAAGAAATGAAGTTTGTTTTGAAGACTGGAAGATGAGGTTGGATAAGGTAGGGCCAAACTTTGGAGGGCCTCAAAAGCCATCAAGAGAAGTTTCAATTTGATTCAGGCAGCAGTGGGAAACTATTTTAGTTTTTTGAACAGGGGAGTGACATGATCAGGCTAATGTTTTGGGAAGATTTATATATTAGTAAGATTAGTAAGAGGCTTAGCTTTCATATAGATGAGCATAAGAAAGACTCAATAGGATTTACAGAGGGAAATGAAAAGGGGGCTCCTTCATGAATGTTATGTCTAATTTCAAACATAGTAATTTAAACTAACTAATTTAAACATTAATAATGACTTGCATCTGGCCCAAAAGACACTGCTTGATATGCTGGCTGGAGAGCTAGCTACTCCACTCATATCTCTGCTCTGATTGTTTTTGTGATTGGACAAGTCCCTTAACCTCTCAGGTGATCTAAGCTAGTCATGTCAGATATGTAGCTCACTACATTATTTATCCAAATTAGAATTCAATTGGCAAATATTTAACAAAAATAAAAATACATTGGAATGCAGATAATGTTAATATATAATATTCTGAATCATCATATGGCCAGCAAGGTTTCTATTTGAGTTTGACACCACTGATCTAGGAAATTCTTTTAAGACTATAAGTTGTAAAGTAGATACCAACCTGCATCCATTAAAGAAGACTCTTACCAGAAGCCAGAACAATCAAAGATACAGTCCCTATCTTTGACTTTAAATAGGCTGAGTACATAGTAGGGTAGTCAGTGAACACTCCTTTTTATGAATCTAGAAAGTCAGGAAGAAATAAAGCCTATGTATTGGGGGAAGGAAACTAGGCTCACTTTTCCAACTTTGTCTAATGTTAAAATTTGTGGGTTTTTTTTTAACACAACAAAAATCCCCCAAAAGTTTCTTAGAATTCATTTCCCTTAAACAGTTTATAAAAGGTCATTAACAGAAAAGAGGTATTATTTGTCCTTAACCATGACAATATGATACTAAGATTGTATTTGACACCAGTTTTGTTGTTTCTTCATGTTAAATTTTTTTTCCCTAATGTCTAGAAGTTTCTAAAACATAGTATGTGCTTAATAAAATTTTGGCTTTTTTAAAATTTTATAATTAAGTTAAATCTTTCTTTCCCTTCTATCCCCCACATTAAAAAAGAAAGAAAACCCTTATAATGAATATGCATAAGCAAAACATTACTACATTAATCCATGTCCAAAAAAAAAAAAAAATCCAGGTCTCGTGCTTCTTGAATCTTTTACCTATATTTGATTTTATATCATCATGATAGTCTCTTGGATTTTATGATCTTCTATTCCATGTTATGAATTTTCCCCCTCTATCCATAATTATGAAAGATAAAACTTTTCAGTCTCCTAGATTTTTAAAGATGACATAATGTTTTATATTTAGATAAGGCCTTGATCAAGACTTTTTAAAAAATCAGATTGTTTTCTATTCTTACTAGCAGTTCTTTTCAAATGAGACTCTTCCCCAATGTTATATGCTTTTGGGTTTATATAGCATACTATGTGCTCTCTGGAGCCAAAAAAAATTTTTTTTTTTTTTTTACAATCTTCTTTCATATGACATTCATTTGCTTAGAAAATTGCTATTATGTTCACTCTAAGTCTTCTTCAGGTTTAACCTTCCTAGTTTTTCTGGCCAATCAATCTCTGTTTCTCTTCCTCATCTTTATCCTACATTGAGATGCACTCTGATTTGTCAAAGTGTGACAGTGGCACATGTAGTCCAAAGGCAAACTGGTGATTGTACAGTTCTGGAATGATAGGACTGTCAAGAGTTTGACAAAAGGAAAACCAGAATCTGTAACTCCTAGGGTTGTAGATTTAGAGATGGAATCAATCTTTATCTTCTGATTTCAAATTCAATGCTTTCTCCATATACCATGTTAGCACTTTCCAACGATCACATGACCAGTTAATTCTGGAATCAAGACTAAGAACTCTTGTCTCCTGACTTCTAGGCCAGGGTACTTTCCGTTGTTATATACTACTTTTCCTGAACAGTATTTCTGCCCAGCAGCTTCCTTCAGTTTTTTGCTTCTCTTCTTCACTATCTCCTTCACTTTGAAGGTCTTGTGCCCTAAGATAATAGTACCTTCTGTCCCGTCCTCCCCTTTCCTTTTTTCCTTTCCCTTTCAACAGTTCAAATCTCCAAAAGCTTTCTTGTACCTCTAGGATAAAATAATAATTAAGAAAAAAAAAAGCCTAGTGTTTAAAGCCCTCTATAGTCTTGTATCTACCTACCTTTCCACTTTTTTTCCTGTTACCTCTCTCCCCAGAATTCTCCATTCCATTCAAACTGGCCTGATAGCTGTTCACCATACAGGATATTGAAACTCTTAGCTGTGTGCGTTGGCACAGGTTTTTCCCATTCCACACTTCCTTTCCTTATAGAAAATCCTTGTAGAATCAGCTGAGGTGCTATCTTCTACAAAAAAAGCCTTTCCTGATCTCACAGTTATCGTTCGATTGTTTTTCAGGCATGTGAGAGAAAACTCTTTGTGACCCCATTTGAGATTTTCTTGGCAAAGATTCTGGAGTGGTTTCTCCTCATGTATAAAACTGAGGCATACAGGGTTAAATGACTTGTTCTGGGATCACACGACCAATGTCTGAGACCTGGATTTGAATTCAGGAAGATGAGTTTTCATAGGCTGTTATATTTAGAGTTAGAAAGAACTTTATTTTGCTCTTCCTTTTGTACTAGTCATATCTTTACAGCAGAATGTAAGCTATTTGAGGGTTTTCACTTATCCTTTTATTTCCAGCACCTGCATATAGTACCTTGAATATTGTGGGATAGTTGATTAATGGTTTTTTTTTTTAATTATATTGAACTGAATGAGAAGAAAGCCAAGATGAAGAGCTTGTCTTAAAGGAAAATAGTTTTCCTTTTAGAGTTCCACAAATATTTCCAAAGTGAGTCAAAAAAAATACTAAATATTAGTTTTAAAAATTAATTGAAACTTTCTATTTCAATACGTGCTTTAAATTTTAAATGTGGGAAATTGGAGGCTGCCCTTTTGGCTTAAGTATATGTCTTTCTTTTAATATTTCTTCTTGCTTCCTCCCTTAAGAGAAAATCATTGATATTTCTTTGAATGTTACCAATATTAATCTACCAGGCAGTTGATTTCTTTTATATGATTCTGCTAACTTTTTGCCCTCCAATAAACAAACCTCACCCCACCCCCAGTCCAAACCCTTAAATTTTGAATAGTTTAAAACTTTAGTTCTTTGATTCAGGAGTCTTAGGTACTCTTGCTGTCAGCCAGTTATTGGAATCATTTTCCAACCCAGTAATGGCAGCAAATTAAAATCAGGATGTGTGAATCATAAACAGTGTCTCTGTCTATATATTGGTACTTTAAAGAGTTCTTCATCTGGTGAAACTGACCTTTAAATAGTTTTAAGTCCTTCAGTTTTTGATACTACCAGAGAAATGAAAAAAAAAATTGCATATGTATAGATAGCTGGTATGGTCATCCATTTATTTTAATTTTTTTTTTTAAGGGCACAGATTTTTACTTTTGATGACCCCCTCCCCCAAACAATACTTCACCCTTTAGATCCCCTCCCCCTGTTTTTATTCCTTTCCCCTGATTCTTCTATTTTCCCCTCTATTAGTTTGTCCCTTACTTTTCCTCCTTTTCCTCCCACTTCCCTCTAGCAACAGACAAGTTTCTATGTGAAATCAAATGTCTGATATACACTTTTAGAGCCCAACCTGATGAGAGTAAAATTTACACAGTGCTCATCTCCCTCCCCTCTTTCTCTCAATTATATTAGGTTTTCTTTGCCTCTTCAAGTGATTTTAACCTTGTTTTTACCTCCTTTTTTTTTTAGATCTTATTTTACCACTTTTTCCCTCTTTTCCCCAGTATGACAACATTTTCCCCTCTAGTTCTCTTTTTCATATTATCGAAGTAATATCTAGTTAATTATACCCCCAAACTTTGAGTATCTCCCTACTAGCAATAAAGTTCTCAAGAGACCTTTCCTTTTTACCTTTTTATGCATCTCTTGAGTTCTGTGTTTGGGTGTCGAATTTTTTGTTCAGATCCGGTCTTTTCATTAGAAATAGGTGAAATTCACCTATATCATTGAATGACCATCTTCTTCCCTGGAGGATAATGCTCATTCTAGCTGGATAGGTTATTCTTGGCTGTAATCCAGGTTCCTTTGCCCTTCGGAATATCTGGTTCCATGCCCTTCGATCCTTCAGTGTGGAAGCTGACAAATCCTGTGTGATTCTAATTATTGAACCTCGGTATTTGAATTGTTTCTTTCTAGCTGCCAGCAGAATCTGTTCCTTGGTGCTATAGTCCTGAAATTTAGCCACGATATTCCTTGGGGTCTTAATTTTGGGGTCTCTTTCAGGAGGTGATCGGTGAATTCTTTCGATGGTGATTTTGCCCTTTGATTCTACAATCTCAGGGCAGTTTTCTTTCAGGATTTCCTGGAAGATAGTGTTTAGATTCTTTTTTTCATCATGGCTTTCAGGAAGTCCAATAATTCTTAGATTGTCTCTCCTAGATCTATTTTCCAAGTCAGTTGTTTTTCCTAGGAGATATTTCATATTTTCTTCTAATTTTTCATTTTTTTGTTTTTGTTTGACTGATTCTTCAAGTCTTAGTGAGTCATTCACTTGCATTTGTTCAATTCTTATTTTTAAAGTGTTGTTTTCTTCAGTTACCTTTTTAAGCTCCTTTTGTAACTGGCCAATTTGTTCCTTGCACTCTTTTTCCACTTCACTAATTTTATTTTTTAATAAATTGGTGTCTTTTTCATATCTCTTTCGCAGGGCATCATATCCTTCTTGCACTGATTTCAGTTTATTTTCCCATTTATCCTCCAGCTCTCTTTTGAGGTTCTTTATGCAGTCTTCCAGAAAGGCCTTTTGAAAAGGGGACCAGTGATGGTCCTGGCTGATGTTCTCTGGATTTTTGTCTAAAGGAACCTCTGGCTCTGGGGTCGTTTCTTTGCCTTGATAAAAGCTGTCTATGGTGAGAGCTCTCTTTTGCTTCTTCATCATATTTTTTTTTTTTTTTTTTTAGACAGTGTGGATATCTCTTTAAGGTAGGGAAAAAAAAAGCGGCGGCTGCAAAAAGCTTTGCCCTGGGGCACTTCGGCGAGTTGACTTAAGGTGCTGGGCCGGTGGGGGCTAGGACTAAGTCCGAATTACTCCTTAAACAAGGCAAGTCTGCCAGAACACCTGCCCCCAATCAGGGCAGAGTGTCCCGAGTGCCTCAGATAAACTCCAGGTGTTTGGAATTTGGAGTTTGGAGTTTGGAATTTCTTCCACGACGAGCTGAGCTGAGTCCCACCCTCACTTCCGGCCTGCGAAGTTGTCGTCTATTTATCTCTCTGTCCGAGTCTGACTAACCTGATATGAAGTTATCCAGAGAGCTGTGCCCAAATATTTCTGAGTTCCTTGACTTGAAGATCAGTTCGGAGGCTTATTTTATTGTTGATTTGAGAGAAGATCGGAGGAGAGGCAGAAAGTCACCTTTTCACTCCGCCATCTTGGCTCCGCCCCTCATACCCAGCGCACAGATTTTTAAAAATTCTTTTTTTTTTCAGTTCCAAATTTTCTCCCTCCCTATATTCCTATATTTTTCTACCTTTTGAGAAGGCAAGAAAAACAAAACCCCATTAAAAAGATATATAGTCACAGAAAACAAATTTCTGCATTGGCTATGGTGTTTTTGGTTTTCTTTTAAGAAAGAAAAAAGATATCTTTAATCTGTACTCCAAGTTCATCACTTTTCTATCCAGAGGTGAATAGCATGCTTCATAATGAGTCATTGGAATTGTAGTGGGTCATTTTGATGACCAGTCTCTCAAGTCTTTCAAAGTTGATGATCATATTATATTGCTAATTGATAATCTTACAATATTGCTATAACTGTGTAGATTGTCTCCCAGTTCAGCTTGCTTTGCTTTGTATCAGTTCATATAGTTCTTCGTAGTTTTTTCTGAAACCACTTTCTTAATCATTTCTCTACCTCATTCATTTTCCACAGCTGATTCGGCCATTTCCCCAAATGATGGGCATCACCTCAGTTTCCAATTCTTTGCCAATATTGTCTTTAATTTTTTTTTTTTTTTTACTGAGGCAATTAGGATTAAGTGACTGGCCCAGAGTCACACAGCTAGGGAATGTTAAGTGTCTGAGACTAGATTTGAACTCAGGTCCTCCTGACTTCAGGGCTGGTGCTCTATCCACTGTGCCACCTAGCTGCCCCATCATCTTTAATTTTAAAAAAAAATATACTTTCCAATTAAGTGCCTCTTTTTTTCCTTCAAGATAATTTCCCCTTTGTTCCTTATCCAACAATATGTGTAACAGATTCACTGTTTGGGTTGGACTACCGGCACAAATTCTGAAGTGAAAACATGAGAAGTTATCTTTGGGTTAATTGCTGATATGAAAGACTTCAGATTCATAGATTTAGTGCTAAAAAGGGCTCATAATTATGTAGGCTTCTCATTTACAGACAATAAGAGAGAATAAGTGATTTGCTTCAGTCTCATAAAATCCATTTGAATCCAGGTCTTCTGACTCCAAACACAGTTCCCTGTCCCATGTTGCTTTTAAATACTGCAAGTCTTTAACATGTTTTGTGGGAGTGGAATTTTATCAAACTGAATTGATTTCCATACTTCTGACTTTTCCAAAGTTGGTATATAAGTCTTTCTAGGTAAATTAGCCCATGAAAAGAAGCTAAGTCTCAGGCTCCAATCACCCCTCTAACCTTAATGGATCTTTTTGCACATCCTATTTTCAGTTCCTCTGTCATTCATCAGAGAATTTTTCACTCAGGGCTGGAGGCCTTTACTAGTGAAATTATATAGGTCTAGTCTCTCTATCTTCTTCCCTTTTATAGTCTGTATTTAAGCCAAGTTGGGTACTACAAGCTGTTCCCTGAACTCTGTCCACCACCTAGAAATTAACATAAACTATTCTCCTTGGCTAGGGAAGATGGACTTCTTCATGATCTTTTCCTTGTCTTCCTTCAGGAATCAGTTCAGGTGCTCATTCTTGGAAGTCTTCATTTAAACTTTCAGTTACTTGTGTTCTTTCATTTATGATATAATTGTCTGTAAACATATTGTATTTTTCCAGTAAGATCCTTGATGCCAAGGAATTTCTTTCTGTTTCTTTTTTCTTTCCTTTTTTATCTCCAGCATTTAGCATTGGTGCTTTGCAATAGTATATGTTCAATGTTTGTGAAATTGAATTGTCTCCATTTGTATCTGCTCTATCACATTCAATGCAAATTGTACACTAAACAGTTATTTTGTTGTTATCTATCGAGATCAAGAAAAATCTTTTATGTCATTGTTTGGGTATAGTGAATTCATTGTAATTAGATCAACCCAAGTTATTGTTACAATGGAACATATAAATTGTTTTATTTTAGGGGATGGCTTCTTTGAAGTGGTATTCATTGTAATGGAATATAATAACTATTTCTGTTGCTGCTGCAAATGATTAAATGTGTGTCTGCCACATGTCAGATGTCTCTTTTGCCCCTATGATACATGATAAATTCTTCTGTTTGCATTTTAAAGCCCTTTACAACTTGGCCTCAATCTGTTTTTCCAGTTGTGTTGTATATTAAAGGGTGATTTTATTAATATCTTATTACATTTAATTTGTGTAAAAAAGTTTATTATGCATAAAGTTAAAAACTAATTAGAAGTTCACAGTTTCATATACAATCAGTTCTGTTTTAATTTGACATGCGTTCCCCCAAAACACTACAAAATTGTGCAATAAACCCCACAGGGTTTATGAGGAAAACAAGAGACACGATGCTTGAACATTTTGTCAGTGATACATTAAAAAAACAAACAAACAAAAAAGATTCTTAGGACAGAGACCATGGTGATGTATACCAGCCCTCTTCTGCCCACAATTCCTTCTGCACCATAAAAATACAACAAATACGGCATTTTGTCTTGCAAAAGACCCGAAGTGTATTTGTGGAAGAGGACATCAGAAGGGTTACAGATTGTAAATTATATATTGTGACACGGCAGAAGAAATCGCACGTAAGCAAACCATAGTTTGCATTATGCTTAACATGTTCCCTAATATATCTATCAGTTGTGTTGGAACAGATTCATGTATTCAAAACAAGCCTTCTAGCAAAATTGTCTTTGCAGTCCTTTTGTTTGTTGTATATTGGAATGTTTGTGTTCAAGTTTTCAAAAAGAAAGTTTAAGAAACAAAAGGAAAACACATGGGAGTAATTTAAAGGACATATCTAAGTGTACAAATACTAAAACATTTCTGTTTAATAAGATAATTCTCTTTTCCCATTCCTACTGTGTCTTTTTACTACCACTCCCTGTGCTTAGAACAGTTCACACTCCCTTAGGGGTTGCTAAGTAGGAGCTGATATTTTCTAACTGGAGGTAAGAGATGATGTTTGTATGGGCTGTTAGATTCATCAAAGGGTCAGCAGTGAATCTTTGACTACTGCTGACTCTTGATGGTCTTTGTGTCCTCTCTTAGATGGTCTACAAGTTGGCTCCCATACAAGTGTAGAATATAGTAATGTTTGGGTGAGACTAGCATATTAGACAGAAGGGTACAATTCAGAGTGACTTTGCTAGAATTCATGAACTATAATTTGAGTATTTTTGCAGAATTATGATACTGATGTAGCTGCCAGCCTGAATAAGAAAGGACATAGTTATACTTTACTCTCTTTCTCTTTGAACATAGGTACCCTCTAAGTGTCAGAGAAGGAAGAAAAGCAGGGAAGGATACTTAAATAGACCATATGTTCATTGGACACTTTGGTGATTTGGGGGATTATGTGAGTGAATGCACACATAGGAATGTGCTGTGTGTGTGTGTGTGGGGGAGATCACAGTGGGAAACTGGTAGGCTAACTTGCCTTTCTCTAAACTGGAAAGTTTTGAAAAGTGCTAGATGGAGGAACTTTATGATTATGATCCTGATCTTTCTGAGAAGGAAGAACTAAAGTAGGGAAAAGTCAGACTCTGCTGTCTTAGAAGGAGGGGAGAGCAAATGAAGCAGCTGACAGACATTTAAAAGGATATGATTTATGGAGATTTTAGATTTCTTCTAGTTCATGCTAATCTGCACACACTCAGGAGCAACTGACCAACCTATATCTTTGTTCATGAGATTTTTTTTTTTTTTTTTTTTTTTTTTGTTTTTTTTTTTTGCTGAGGCAATTGGGGTTAAGTGACTTGCCTAAGATCACACAGCCAGGACATGTTAAGTGTCTGAGATCAGATTTGAACTCAGGTCTTCCTGACTTCAGGGCTGGTGCTCTATCCACTGCGCCACCTAGCTGCCCCCCGGGTTCATGAGATTTTCCTGGGGAAGCAGTATCACAGGATTCTTTCTTGTGTCACAGGATATGATCTCTTTTAGAATCTGTGTGGTCACTTTGAACTAAGCTCTTAGGAATTGGTGCCAGAAGGATGGCATTTGGAAAGGATGCTGGGTTTAACAGGAATGTTGATACATCCATGAAATCTGATTGTTTTGATGTGAAATTAGAGTTTGTGTGTCCTAGCAAAACCAGCAAGTGTGGATTTGCTTTCCCTAAACATAACGTGAGAGTGACTCAGCCTTAAAGGAGGCATCTCATGGAAGAGCTTCAGATTTTTACAATTGGGGCCAACTAGTGATGACAATCCCAGGTTACCTTTGTTAGCCCTTGCTTTTGTATGTAAATATGTTGAATCTACTAGTTGTCATTATGTCTTTGAGCCTTGATTTCCTCATCTGTAAAATGAGATAGAATTCTGACTTTTAAGGAAAATATGACTTTTTAACCTTTCAGCTTTAAGTCTATGGACCTATGATAGACACAAGAGTTTCTGGCTGACTCATGTTTTAATGCTCTTCTTTTTGAATTCGGGATTTTAAGATCCTGAGTTTAGTACTTCAACTTTGATGTATTCTCTCAATCCATTTGTGCTTCTCACTCCCTAGCTATAGCTTATATTAGTTCAATTTTTTTGGATGAAAATCTAGTGGAAGTGACTGTTTCTGTTGCTTATATGTGCTGTTGGTAGTTGTTTGTTTGGATATTCCAAAATATAATGATCATGATGTTTGCAATATTTCAGAATAGAAGACAGACAAACAGTGAGTTAGAGCAGTACAATTAAAGTCTAGGGCCCTGGTTTTGAGCCCACTAGGTACAATTACTAGCTGGATGATCATGGAGAGGGAACTTAAACTCTTTAGTATCCTCTTAAGTAAAATAGGGTTAATAATAATTCTTACAGTGTCTTTTTCACAAGGTTATTGTAAGAAATGTTCTTTGAAGTGCCAATACGAGGAGGTAGTGGTCATATTTGCTCTTTTGATTATTTCCTCTTCTCATAATTTATAAATGTTTCTCATCCTCATCTTCCCTTCTTATCCATCCTTAGACTTAATGAGAAATCTGAAGCTGAGAAAGCTCCTGTACCAGCAAGGGGCTGGGGGCGAGGGCGGGGCAAGGAATTCAACAGCCAATACAATTGTTTTTCTGAGCCTGAGCATGGGACTTGTTCTCCAGTCTTCTTCATTTAATTTCACAGAGAATAGAGTCACTACTTACACCATAGCCCCATGCCCTGAAAACAGTAACTCATGGTTTGTTTATACCGTTGGCCAAGTGGAAAAGTGTAGTAAAAGAAAATAAGGGCTGGAGCTGAGGAAACCATCATGTGATTTAAGTTTCCATTGGCTGCCTTCTGCCTGGATGTGAGCTATGTGCAAGGTCAGCTCAGGAAGCACTTGCAAACCCAGTGCTGTCATTTTGTTTTCCCTTCCAAAGAGGGCTATTTTCTTTAGGATTACTGAAGTAGGCAGAGCCAGAGGTATTAGATGACTCTGTGGAATGCATCATGCTCAAAACACTTAGCAGTCAAGATTAGTTTAAGAAAGCACTTGCATCCTAATGGGAGTATGATTTTTTTTTCCCTTCCCTCCACCCACTAGTGCATTGAAATGGAATATGGCAGCTGCTGGACTGCTGCTTAGCAACCTTTCCCTCACAACAATCCCAGACAAGCAATGGACATGAATCCTGGGACCAATATAGACTTAAGGGGTATTTTGATGAGGAAAGTTCAAATTGGAATTGAGCCAGCTCCTTAAGTGTGAAGAATTTCAGTAGCAGCAGGGTTTGGATCCTTTTTTGAAGCAGATTGCAGTGTAATCTCCAGTATAGTCCAAGTGATCAAGTTTTATACATTGAATCTTTCCTGCCTGACTAGATCTTAATCCTGAAATAAACACTTCAATGAATATTCCAGGAAGTTTTATGGGGAGGAGAGGGAAAGTTTTATTTTAAAGGCTGCTTGTTCTGTTACTTTACTATACCACCATTCTTTTTAACAATGAAAAACCACAAGATTTTTATTTATGCATAAGTTAACTAAGTCATCATTTCTCTCCTCTCCCTCCTCCCAAGAACGTTACTGTTTACAAATGTGCTTTGTGCCCTGGGCTTCTTACTTTAATGAGTCATATCTGTGCTTCATTTTCTGTAACTTCAGCACTTATGGAATGAACCACATATTGGGATAAGAGGGTTGGGTGCTGTTATTACCCGGAGCATTTGGATGAGAAGAGAAACTTATTAAAAGCTGTAATGTAATGCATTCAAATATTTTTGATCTTAGGATAAGGAAACCTGTGTGGGGATCAACAACCAGAGCTACATATGTGACACAGGACACTGCTGTGGACAGTCTCAGTGCTGCAACTACTACTATGAACTCTGGTGTAAGTTCATGCTTTGGGGGTATTTAGTTTCTTATAGTTCATGTAGACTGGCTCTGGGGGGCTATTGGGCTCTTTCTAGATTCTCTTAATGAGTGTAGAATGGGGGAAGGGTTGTCCCAGTGGGATGTTTCATGCACTTTGGGGAAAGGTGTTTTTAAGCTATGTAGACAAGGCTTGTAGAATCTCTTTGTCACATTGAAATGATTCCATAACTACTAATGACATAGTGATCAGAAAGCTGAGGGAGAAAAGGAGGAAGTCTGCCTTAGGAAACTCTACTTTGCCTTAGAATCTTACTTTGATGTTTTGATGACTTGTACTACAAAGACCAGTGGCCTACCTGAAAACCGCTGCTAGTTTTGTACATGATCTGATATCCTAAGCTTCCTAGTCTCACTGGGAGATAGAGGGTGATCATGATTTAATGGCTTCTGTTCTCAAGAATGGAACTACTGACATGTACAGAAGACTATGGAGGGGCCCAAAGGCAGGATTTTCTCCATGGGATTGCTCTTTTTTCATCTACAAGTGTCAGCTTCACTTTCTTTCATTGGGTAAGGGAGGTCTCTCACTCAACTGCAGGTAAGGATCCCCACAGCTTGTGTGGATTATACATCTAAGATTCCCCTACCTTACTTGAGAAGTGAAAATAGAGTCTTTTGTTAGTACAAGAGCTGATGATACTGTTTTGATTGATTAGCAAAGTAGAAAATGTATTATACGGTTCACTTAATTCATCTGTGTCATCAGTTGGGTTGGAAAGAGTTTACTACTGTCAACTGGGGACCAAACTGGCTTCTAACCTGTGGATAGCTGGAGCTGAATACAACAGGCTAGAGAGTTAGGAATCCAACAAAATCAAACAAAAGTTTAATTTCAAAGTGAGAAAAATGGCTTGCAAGCAAGGAGGGGATCTAGACACATGTGTGGGGCCCTGCTCCTAATGGGGGAACCCAAGACAGTATGGGGAGATCTTGATACTTATAGCTCTGACAATGAGGGATAACTGCAATAATGTGACAAGTTTGATTCATAGCGGGACTTCATGAGCAGAATTTGTCCTAACTTGACTGAGCTCAGAGAACATCTGATGCTAGTCAAAGCAATACAGTAATGATGCAGATTTGCCAGGTGCTGCTAGGAAGGGATTATTGTGATGCACACTCAAGGTAAAGCTTGCCTGCTGGTCCTTAGGTTTAAAAAGCAGACATTACCTTGATTGAACACCTTGGGTGCCATCTTCAGATTTTGGGGCCCTTTTAAAAAGATGTTTCCAATAGGTAAGAGTATAAGAGAGATGATCAGTATAGTCAGTATTTAGTTAGAAGAATTCCTGACGTGGAGTCGGGGGACACCTAGCTTACAAATCCTTTTAATTGCTTCGCCCTTAAATGCTATGTAGACTATGGGCAATTCACTTAACTTTTTCTGTGCTTCATTTTCCTCATCTATAAGGTGGGGGTAACAATAATAACTGCTTTAGAGGATTGCTTTGAGGAGCTAATGAGATAGTGTTTGTGAATTGCTTTGCAAACCTTAAAAAACTATTGTTATGGCATCCTTTCAGTTGGTGGAGTAGAAAAAAGTCTGGGAGTCAGAAAAATCTCATTTCTGTTCCTGTATTTGGTTTCTACCTTGCTGACGTCACTTTTTTCATTGTCAAATGAAGAGCTTGGGCTAGATCTTGATTCTTCCCGGTTCTAATTTATATGTCAGTAAAAAATTTCATACATTTTAATTACAGTGAGTTAAATTTATTGGTCTTGAGAATTTGAATTACTAGCTTAAATATATATTTGGTAGTACTAGTTAAGACTTTTCTCTCCAGAACTATCTATGAGGGTTGTGTAGCTTGTGGGCAGATAGAAAGAAGAGGGATTTGTTTGACCCTTGGGGTGGTTGCATCAGTGCCTTATTTACCACTTACCTAATTTTGAAAGGCCATCTGCTAAGGGTAACTAGCTTGAAATTCTACCTCTGCTTGACTCTGAACTCTACCGATGCCTGAACTGGAAACTTTATATAGGTTCTGCAGAATGTTCCTTCTGAGGGTGAGTAATTTCACTCTCCCATCCCCTGAAATAGAGAGGCCTGTGAAAAACCCTGGCTGAGTTTGGAGCTGGTAGATCACCTGGCTGCAGTAGTGCTGTGCCTGATAGTCTTTCATTGGCTGTGTGTCATGTTAGGGTCTCCCCTTTCTTGCTTATCTTATCCCAGAGGCCTCTTCTCAAGGGGATTGTCATTACACACCCAGGAATCTCACATTTTTAAAAAATTAAATGTTTTATTGATGCTATTATTTCCTCTTTTAGTTTTTGATGAGTAGGTGGTCTTTCTTCTCAAGGCACACCTGTCTATATGTACTTTTAATTTCATGCCCTCCCATTTTCTCCATCAGATTCCACCCTACCTCAGCCCTTGCTCCTGTCCTTTTCATTCCCATACTCTAATCTTCAGTCTTTTCCTATCTCCTAGTTCCTTTCCTGATGACTAGACACTTCAAGGTCTTTCCAGTCCTTAAAAATCAACCTTGATCTTATCATACCTGCTATTGATTCTCCTTTCCTTTCTACCTTTCTTAGGGAGGCAGTTTTCTCTACATTTCCTTTAAAAAGTCGTTTACATTGTTGCCTTTGCTTTATGCCCTCTTAGTCTCTTCAAAACTCTGTAATCGAGTTTCTAGCTTTATCTCTCAACCAGAACTTTTCTCCAGAGTTGTCAGTGATCTCTTAGTCAACAAATTTAGTGACCTTTTTCTCATTCCTTATCCTTCTTAACTTGTTTGCATCACTATTGACCACCCTTTCTTCCTAGATGCTCCCTTTAGGTTTCTCTGACTCTTCTTTTTTAGTTTATCTCCTGCTGTTCTGCCTTCTTCCATATTCTAATTTTTGGTGTATACCAAAGCTCTTCTCTTCTTTTTTCTGTACACTCTTGTATTTGATGACTGCATTAGCTCCTTTGATCCCAGATATTAAATTTTGATGCAAATGACTCAGAAATCTTAAATCCATCTCTCGGCTATCTTAGCTCCAGTTATACACCATAAATTACCTGTTGCGTATTTTGAGCTGGATTTTTGTTTTGTTTTTCTGAAGCAATTGGGGTTAAGTGACTTGCTCAGGGTCACACAGCTAGGATATGTTAAGTGTCTGAGTCCAGATTTGAATTCAGGTCCTCCTGATTTCAAGGCTGGTGCTCTATCCACTGTGCCACCTAGCTGCCCTTATCTGGGTGTCTTTTTTTTTAAAAGCTTTTTATTTGTATAACATATGTATGGGTAGTTCCTCAGCATTGATCTTTACAAAGCTTTCCATTACAAATTTTACCCCCAGTCCCCTCCCCTCCCCTAGATGGCAGGAAGTCCACTATATGTTAATAATGTTAAAATTCTTGACAAGTTGTGCAAGAAAAATCCTATCTACAAGGTAAAAAAAGAATCAGAGAAAGGAAACACAATGCAAGCAAACCTCAATAGAGAACATGAAAATGTTATGTTGTGGTCCATATTTCATATCCCTCTCTCTGGGTGTATATGGCTTTCTTCACTGAACAATTGAAAGTTATTTGAGGCAATTCTTTGTTGCAGAGAGCCATGTCCATCAGAGTTGATCATCATGTATTATTGTTGTTGCTGTGTATAATGATCTCCTGGTTCTGCTCGTTTCACTCAGAATCAGTTCATGCAAGTCCCTCCAGGCCTCTCTGAAATCGTCCTGCTGGTCGTTTGTTACAGAGCAATAATATTCCATAACATTCATGTACCATAATTTATTCAGCCACTCTCCAATTGATGGGCATCCATTCAGTTTCCAGTTTCTAGCCACTACAAAAAGAGCTGCCACAAACATTCTTGCACATGTGGGTCCCTTTCCCTCTAAGATCTCTTTGGGATATAAGCCCAATAGAAACACTGCTGGGTCAGAGGATATGCACATTTTGATAACTTTTTGTGCATAGCTCCAAATTGCTCTCCAGAATGGTTCTGGGTGTCTTTTAAGCAGCTCAATTTTGACATGTTCTCCTTAAACTCATGGCTGTCCCATATTTCCCTATTACAATTAAGGACACCTCAATCTTTCCAGTCTTTCAGGCTCACAGTTTCAGTGCCATTTTCAACTCCTCATTCTCAACCCACATATCCAGTTGATGGACAGATCTTGTTTACTTTTATGTCTGTGCTCACAAAATAACTTCTAGTTGAGGCCCTCATCACTCTCATATGGACTTCCATTGCGGAACTGTAGCTTTCTAATTGGTCTCCCTGTTTCTGGCTTTTACCCATTTTGGTTTACACACCTGCCAGTAATTTTATTTAAAATATGTTCATCTGCTTTGATCAGTGAACTCTAGTGGTTCCTTATTATCTCCAGAATCAAATGTAAATCCTCTTGATTTAAAATATTTATTTATTTATTTTTATTTTGTTTTAGATCAACATTCTCTCCTTCCCAATTTACCTTCCTCTATTAAGAAAGCAAGAAAAACAAAACCTATTGCAAACACATATAGTCAGGCATAACAGATTCCTGCACTAGCTATCTTTTTGCAGACTTCTACAGCCCTTCTCCATACAGTTTCACTTCCTACCCTTCCTCTGTTATACTTCACACCTCTTCACCTGCTCTTGATCCGCCTTCACTGCTCTTCTCACTGTTGCTCATACATGACTCTCCTCCTCCTGACTCCACAACTTTCCATTGGTTGTCTTCAGTGTTTTCCTGTATCACTTCCAACTCCTGTCCTTCCTGACTGGTTTCCTTGAAGACTCAGCTCAAGTAGCACTCTATTGTGAGGCCTTTCCTATTCCTAACTATTAGTACCTTCTCATTTAGATTACCTTCCATTTACATATTTATCTTATAAGTACACAGTTGTTTGTAAGTACACATTTTATCTCCCTCATTAGAATGTAAGTTCTTTTAGGGCAGGGACTGTTTTCTGCCTTTTATTTAGCACAGTGCATGACTCATAATAACCTCTTCATGCTTGTGGATTGACAGAAGGACATTCTACAGGAGGAATTTAATGGTTCTTCCCCATCACCTCTGCTGAAACTCCCCCACCAAACCTTCCTCCCTTCTCCCTACTAGTGCTTTCCTTCCAAAGTGAATTTTTGTTGTTACTCATCCTTTTAGTCATGTCTGACTCTTTGTGATTCCATTTGGGGTTTTCTTGAGCAGAGATATTAGAATATTTTGTCATTTCTCCAGTTCATTTTCCAGATGGAGGAACTGAGGCAAACAGGATTAAATGACTTGCCCAGAGTCATGCAACTTAGTAAGGGTCTGAGGCCATATTTGACCATAGAAGGATGAATCTTCCTGACTCCAGGCCCAGTGTCTTAAAACTACTGTCACTGAGCTAATCATAATGTAAATGCTTTTGTGATCTTATCAAAAAAGAGTGATTATCTTAGTTAATAGAGCATCTAATTACCCTACCTACTTTGTATCAGTTAAGTACTTATTAGTGTGAATGAGGATCCTTTAAAGTGGATACATATATTCCAGTTTGCACTATTCAAAGTTATAATTTTGTAAAATATGGGGATTCTAACCCAATGGAATTATGCTTACAAATTTGAATAATGGGACCATTTCAAGAGATTAATTATTTGAACTAATTAAGCCTAATCTCCTGTCTCCCATGTTAGAATTATAAACTCTCTGTGGCCATGGACTGTTTGGCTTCTTTTATTTTGTATCCCCTTGCACCCAGAAAGTACTTAGTAAATGCTGATTGACTGTTGATTGATGTCTTCTATCCAGATATCACAGCCCTTTTCTACTCTTTCCTTCTAGACTGTACCTACCTTAAGTGACAAAGGAAAATGATTAATGACTTACAGCATCAAGTGACAGTATGTAAAATATTATGGCCTGGTAGCCTTTCCTGGTTCTGCTTTGGGGGAGGGAGAGCTATTTTTCATTAGCTCTTCTCCAGGACGCTTAATGGTTTTTCCATTATTTAAGAACTTAGTGATTTTTATCTATTTCAGTGTTCTCTTCAGTTATTAAAACAAAAAGATACCTTGCTTTGCCCATTTGGGTTATCAGTAAATGGGTAATCTGTGGGTGAATGAATATCAGGGCATCCCAGTAAGCAGTTAATAGGAAATCAGTCCTGACCATGCCACTTTTGGTGGTATAGGATGTTTTGAGTCCTTAGTTGTCATAGTATAGGTTGTCATAGTATATCAGGGGTAAATTAATACTGAAAAATTATTTAATGTTTCAGGCGTACTGGCCTTCCACAACTTAGATGAAGTAATTCCCGATGCTAGAATTTAAATAGAAATTTTAAATTTTATTTTAGATTAGCCCACATGAAGAATGGGGAAAACCTTATGGGAACAGAGGGAGAAGTAGAAAATATTCTGCCCAGGGAGGTTATAGGTAATGAAGTAGGTTTATCTAACCTGTAATTGTGGCTAGCTGTTTGGAGGAGTGAAATCTGTAGACCATCTTCCCAGATGAATCTGTACCTTCATTTCTTCCTTCCACTTGGAAACAGTCCTCTAGTATATTTGGGGGAATGGATGGGGAGAATTTGTTTGGCACTTAGCATAATGCCCTAGCACATAAAAGCACTTCTCCACTTCCTTCTTTTTCTTTTTGCCCCCTCTCACTGTGTTGGGGAGGGAGTTGGCTTGCAAGGTATCATTATTTGGAATAGAAAGAAAATTAAGCTCTTGGCTGGGATATATAGCCCTCAGACACCCATATCTTGTAGCCTATGGGAGTGGTTCCTGCAATCAGGACCTCTTCCTGTTGCTTCCCCTTTAGGACTGATGGGAGAGCAAGCCTGGAATTTCCAGGAGAGTCTGTGTGAACTACCAAAAGCCAAGAGGGGACAAGCTACCCCAGGACAATTCCTATTATACTTATAAATAGGAAGCAAAAAAAGAGGAAACAGTTATTATGAAGCAGGTACAAAAATTGTATTTAAATGTTTAAAATGCAGCTCCCTCTCTGGGTTCATGTTCTTCTACCCTGACACATAAAACAGAAGTCTTCTTTCAGCTTGGTTGTTTTTCTGGGTGTCTCTGACCAGGTGTAGCAGGCTCTGAAAGGAGTGAATGAAGCTGCTAATCCCTTTCAGGTAGACCTTCCAGGAGCCGTGGCTGCCTAACAGAGTGAGTCCTTTATACACAGAATTCAGCTCTCAGACCCAGATAGGTGGAGATAGTGGCAATGAAAGGTCACGGCACTGAGACAAC
Organism: Myrmecobius fasciatus; assembly: GCA_023553655.1. Lineage (NCBI taxonomy): Eukaryota > Metazoa > Chordata > Mammalia > Dasyuromorphia > Myrmecobiidae > Myrmecobius > Myrmecobius fasciatus. Next base: position 131,938 of record JAJPUD010001105.1, read on the forward strand.
TAGCCATAGGGCATTTTGTTTTCAGTTCTGGGGGAGATTTAAGGTTGAAAGATTTTCTTGATATACCTTCTCTGCATACATGTCCAGTGGTTCTCTGACCTTTTGATATTCCTAAGCAGCTTGCATCACTCCTGTGTACTTGGTATATAGGTTTTATATGACACTTAGCCTGTTCTATCTTTCCCTATGGTCCCCTGAAGGTAGGGACTGTGTCTCATTCATCTTTGGTATTGCCCCAGCAAGAGAAAGGAGCATAGTGTAGTATAGTTAGGAAGCCAGAAGACTTGTTTATTCCTCCAACATATATGGCGTTGTGACTCTGGGCAAGGCTTTTAAGCTAAGACTGTAAGTTGCAGAGATGGTGCCAGCCTGCATTAGTAGAAATAGTTATTTCCCCTGGGAGTGAGTTACTTATGCCAACCCTATGCCAATGCCAACCCTGTTCTCCTAGCACAGGGTCTTGCACAGAGTAGGAGTTCCATAAATATTTGTTGGATTGAATTGGATCTTTTCTTCCACAAGTTGACTGTGAGAGGAAAAAAAGAATAGGGCCAGAAGAGAACTAGGGCAGGAAGGAAACACTTTTTCTTTTGCAGGAGTAGCATTGAGAATTTGTAACTTGTACTGAAACTGACAAATGGCCAAGATGTGAGTCTTTTCTGCAGAAGATGATTTCTCTGTAGACTGAATATAAATCAACACATGCTATATTCACTCTCCCCCCTTTTTTTTTCTTTTTTTTACTCTTGTGGTTTTTCCCTTTTGTTTTGATTTTTCTCAACATGATTTATAAAGAAATGTGTATTTTTAAAAAATTAAGGTGCTTGTCTAACAAGAAAAAAAAATGACTTTTCCATCAATCACCTTATTCCTGGTATTTTACCTCTTCTCAGTGCATCTGCCAGTGTTGTTTCTCTTTAATGTTGTTGACCTCCCTTGATGAAGAAACATTGTACACAAACCCCACCCTAGGGAAAGAACATTGAATTTGGAATGGAGCCCCTAGTTCTCATATCAGCCCTTTGTGGCCTTTGCCATTTTGAACCAACTTCCACTTTTACCTTTTAGATTTTAATTGACATGGAGAAAGTGGTCAGGATTTTTTCCATTCTGATAACTGTGGAGGAGAAGGGGATAGGAAAGATTGAGCCAGGAAGTCCTTGATGGAGTGTATTTCTAATCCTTCATAATTGTCATTAAATATTGAACTAGCTGTAAGTCCCAGAAATCTTACTACTTCTTATCTTCCCCCATCAGTTCATCTACCTTAACTTTGAACAGTTAACTCCCTTCCTTTCTTCCTCTCTCCTAAAGGGCATGACTTGGGTTTCATTCCATTATCTTTAATTCTCCCTGTTGACACAAGGAAAGAAGGCATCATCAGTCCTGAATATATCTGTAACTCTGGCTTTAATAAAGCAGTGTTGGGCAACATGAGGTGAGACTTACTCAAGGTCTTTGGACTGGATGATAAATGTTTTCTTATGCCCCATCTTACTCAAATGAGGAAATCAAAACCCAGAAAGAGGAAATAACCAATAAACATTTAAGTGCTTATTAATGGACTAGGTACTAGAAATACAAAGATTAAAAACTCACCCAGTGATACACATAGATAGTCTTTTAAATCAGATTAACTTTGATTCAAAACCAAATTCTGTCACTACTTGCATGAAACTTAACCTTTTTCTGCCTCAGTTTCCTCATCTATAAAATTAGGGAATAGGACTAGATGGCTTTGCAAGATTTGTTCCAACTTTAAATTTGTGATCTTATGATCCAATGGTTTAAATCTGTGAAGAAATAGATAGGAAGTCTGCCTGAATAATCACAGAAAAATGCTCTTTGTAAATGGTTTTACCTTGATTTTCACATTAGTGTGAGAGTTGGGGATAGGGGAAAAAATGTTTCCAGGGAATTTTCCAAAGATTACATGAAGCATAGTATTACTACACTCATTTAATGACTATAGCCTCATTTCCTATTATATTTATCATCTGTTTGTCTTAAGTATGTCAGTAGGTCACTAGTGTTTACCTCAAAATTAGAATATTATTTCTGGGTCATTTGTGTATATCATTCTGTATCCAATTTTAGCCATGAACAGACCTTTGGTTGGTTTTCCAAAAGACATAGAAATGAGAAGTTGTTCTTGACTTAATTCTTTGTCAGAGGTGGTGATTTTTGTATTAGATTTTTAGGTAAAAAATAATTAAAATTTTAAAAAAAATTCCTTTTTGATCTGTTATCATTTCTATAATTTCATTTCTACTGGCAAATTGTTTAATGATTTAAGTGAAGTAATCAAAGCTCCTTGATAGTCTGAATTTCTCAAGAACTGACCTTTGGAGGGGAAAGGATACAATGGAGGATTATGGGTATCTACCTTTTGTGACAATTTGATGTGCCTTGCCCCAATCAGCATTGTCAGAAAGTCCTGCCTGCTTTTTAGTGGTATAACTTCACTATACTAGATATCAGCCCTCAAATCTATCAAGGAGAGGTATACTTTGGCATATTGCTCAAGAATTTCCCACCAGCAGAGCAGTGACATTTTCCTAAGTTTATAATGAATTCTGAGGTGCATGACTTGGTCCTTTACATTGAACTATGCTGACATGTTTTCCATTTCCCAAAGATGACAATATTCTCCACAATGAGGTCATAGCTTCTAAAGAGTCATTGAAGAAGTTAATTTCTGGTTTTTTTTGGTATTTTTGTTGTTGTTTGTTTAGTTTTAGTTTTCTTTTTTAAACTTTTATTTTCCTCCTTATTTGTGAAACTCTACTAGAAGGGAATTTCATGAGAAGTTTGCACAACTCCACAGGGATCAATCCTGACATTTCTCCTTCAAGGGAACAGTGACGCCAGTTTGACTTGGATGGGTTGCTCTAGTTAGTTTTGTGTGGGTAATAGCAGAATGTCTTCTGCCCTACTTCCCACGTATTTCTACTTAAGTAGAACCTGTTCATCTGTTCTGTTTCTCCACGTAGATTAGTGCCCAGTCATGCCACTAAACTGGCTTTACTTCTGGCACGGCTTCCCCCTCAAGTGTCTAAGAAACATTTTTGGTTGGCTTAACCCATCCTTGCAAACAGCTTCTGCTAACTCGCCTGAGGCAAGCAGTGACATGTTAGGGAACTGAAGAAGAATCTGGCTTCTTACTTTTTAACTGTCTGTGCTACTTCATAATAAAACAGATCAAAACAGTTCCTGTAGGGAAATGACTTGGGAGGGATCCGTTTGACAAAACAAGGCTAGGTTAACTACCAGTTGTCCCCTTCTTTTTTCTGACCTCCACATTCCACCTCTGCCATATCTTCTTCTCATACCACCTAGCTCATTTTCCTTTCTAATACCCTAGATAGCCACTCTGGCTCTGTGATTAGCCAGCAGTAAGTGCTTGGCCATTGTTTGGCCTTGATTAATTCAAAGAAAATGTAAATAGCAGTTGTTTCTGTCTTGGGCCAGAAATCCTGAGGGGGTGTGTGTGTGTGTAACTGAGACCTGTTAAAGACCCCTGAGGGTGTGTGTGTGTGTGTGTGTGTGTGTGTGAGAAACTGAGACCTGTTAAAGACCCCAGCTTAAAAAGGCCAAGGTTTCCTATTATATTCAGGGCCATTGTCCTAATCCCATATGTTTATATAGTACTTTGAGGTGTTAAAGCACTTTGCTCATAACCTTATGAGGTAAGAAAGAAGTTTTCCTTCCCTCTCCCCCTCACCCCCCCCCCCATTTTTTACATAAGGAAACCAAGATTCTGAGAATTTCAGTGATTTGGCCCTAGTTGTGATTGTTTAGCTAGGAAGTGTTATAGGTTGGAGATTCAAATCCATGTCTTCTGACTTGGACTCTGTTCTGTTGGTTATATAATATGAGAGGTAGATTTATCTTCAGAATTGACTTGTTAGATTTTCTTTTAAATATAGAAATGTGTGGCCTGGGAGATGATGATACCATTGGTTTTTTGATGGTGAAAAGATAGTCTGTACTTATGGTTCTATCTCTTGATGAACCTTCCTTCATCTCCTTATCTACCTCTTGACCCTTAAAATACCATCTAGCTATCTCATTGTTCAGCTAAGACTTTCAAATCAGTATTCCTCCCTCCTGAATTCTCTCTGTAGAATCTTTCCCCAGATGCCCTGCTGCACCTCAACTTTGTCATGTCCAAAACTGAACTGTTCTGTCTCTTCCCCAACTCTGCCTTTTTCTTTTGATGGCACTGTCATTTTCCCAGTTCCTCTCCTTCATATACTCTACATTTTAGACATACTGGACTACCCAGTGTCCATTTTCATTCTGCCCTCCTTTTATCTTCATGCTTTTGATCAAATGCAGTCAAAATCAAAACCACCTCTGTCTGTTTCAGTGTCTTCTTCTTCAGGTGTAGAATCTGTGTAGCCTCTTCACCTGACCAGTCCCTCCTCCCCTACTAACAGTGACATCTTAAATTTAATGTAGTTATATGTCTGCATTGATTAAGTCTCCATGAGGGAAGTTCTTAATTTTGTTTTGTATGGAGAAGAAGTAATTATACCAAGTGATACTTGGGAAACCCAGAATCCTTTCCTCTCCTACCTTCCTCGCCCCCCAGGACAATGCAACTTAGGCAACTTAGACATTAGGAGAAGACTTATGTCCAGAGAACACCAATTGATAATTGCATTGTGCTCTTCCCGGATCTAATCACATAATCAATGTGGGTACCAAATTTTAGGAAGGTGATGGATGACCTAAAGGAGGTGTGGAGGGTAGCGACAGGCCTCAGGTACATGCCACATGAGAATCAGTTAAAGAGCTAGGGATGTTTAGTTTGGGGAAGATCTAGGTGGGTGGAGAAGAAGGGAAGGAAGCGATCATAGTAGGTTTGAAGTGTTTGGAGTTCTGTCACATGGAAAAAGGATTAGACTTTTAGATTTGTTCTGCTTGGCTCTATTGGGTAGAACTAAGAATCATGGCATAATTTTTCAGAGAGTTATAAAGGAAGACATCCTAACTACAAAGGAAACCTATTATGTGGAAGAACAAAATCAAAATACTGTGGTCAAAGGGAACCAAGTTCACAGACTTCAGATTAAGAGCTCCTGCACTAGGGACACTCATAAGTTCTACAGCAATGGGACTTATTCCCCAATCTGACTCCATTGGTTGGGGCTGGGAAACCTGGCAGGTCAAAGACAGGGAGATGTTGTACCAGGATTCTTTGGAATCCTTTGCAGTAACTGAGAGATCATGGTGTATTGCCTTTTATTCATTGAGTCAACTTGGTGGAACAATGAATAAAGAAAGCACCAAGTTTGAAGTCAGGAAGACCCAAGTTCAGATTCAGTCTCACCTCATACGTTTACCACTGTTATGATCCTGGGCAAGTCATTTAACTTCTATTTGTCTCAGTCTTTTCAACTATAAAATGGGGATAATGATAGAGAGTATACCTACCTTGTAGGATTGTGGGAGGATTTTTTTCTCCCTGCAAGAAGAATTTTGCTGTTACTGTGTACAATGTATTCCTGGTTTTGTTTGTTTTACTCAGCATCAGTTCATGTTCCAGGCCTTTCTAAAATCAACTTGTTCATCATTTTTTATAGAATAATAACATTCCATTATTTTCATATACCATGACTTATTTAGCCATTCCCCAATTGATGGGCATCTACACATTTTCCAATTCTTTGCCACCACAAAAAGAGCTGCTACAAGCATTTTTGCTTATGTGGTTCCTTTTCTCTCTTTTATGATCTCTTTGGAATACAGACCCAATAGTGGCACTGCTGGATCAAAGAGTATGCACAGTTTTATAGTTCTTTGGGCATAGTTCCAAATTGCTGTCCAGAATCTGAAACCTTTTTTAACATACTGTTATAGTCAGCTCTGGCTTTGGCTACACTAAAGTTCCTTCCATGTTTCTTTATCTTTTTTATGACGTTGTAATGTTCTATTACATTATATGCCAACGTTTCTTCAGCTGTTTGCCAGTTATTAGACATGAAGGCTGTTTTCATTTTGGTTTGGTTTGGGTTTTTTTATTTTGTTTTTGCTATTACAAATAAGCAGGACAAACAGTATGATCTGTGTGACCTTTGACTAGTCACTTAGCCTATGGACTTCATGTGCAAAATGAGGGGTTTTGATCAGGTGGCCTTTGAGGTCCCTTTCAGCTCTGGACCTGTGATTCTATTAATAATTTTTTAGAACTAGGAATATTTTTGTGTTGATGGGTCCTTTTTTGATATTTTAAAGTTTAAAATCCTAGCAATGTGTGAAAAGGTATGATCAGTTTGGTTTCTAAAATAGTTGTCAGTTTATAGTTCCATTAACAATTGCCAACCCTGTTATCTTTTTTGAGGGAGCGGGGGGAGGGGAGGGAAAGAGGCTATATTTGCCATTCTAGTATGTATAAAATGACATCCTGTGTTTTTCTTAACTTTTACTGATTATTGAATAATTTGAGCATGTGATTATGGTTTTCAAAATTATTGCTACCCTTCGACCTGCAGGGAATAATCTTTAGGGATATAGTTTAGCCTTTCTCAAAAAGCAGAGCCTAATTATATTTCACATTCACGTAACACTTATTTGAAATTTACAGAATGCTTTCCCCACAATAACCTTGGGTGCTATTAAAGGTTATTTCCATCTTACTAAGGAGGAGACTGAGACTTTGAGAAGTTCCCTGCCCTCCCCCCCATCCACCCACCTACCCAAGTAAGTTTCATAACTGAATTGGAATCTGCCCAGTGGTCTTGCTGCCATGCTAACCCTACACTGGGTGAAGACTAGAGACTGAGGCAATATCCCTAGGCTTCCTTTTTAATGTCAAAGAGAGGAGGCCAACTATCCATTAGTAAAAATCCTCTCCCCAACCTGGGGATGCCAGGCAGAGAAAATTTGATTCCACACTGACACCTGCTGACGATTTAAATGTTCAGACAGGCTTCTTCCCCAGGGCCCACTGACAGCTCCTCTTTATTGTTGTCCTCTTTGGGTTTTCAGATGGGCAATTTCCAAAAGAGGCTTGCAGAGGAGAGAGAAAAGGATCTTCCAGCAGCTCCTCCCTAAAATGCTTTAACAAATATTTTAGTGTGAATAGACATTTTCTGCAGAGAAAGAATCTAGTAACAGGGCGAAATCGATCCTTTTTTAGAAGTCTCTCCTTCAGACAATGCCAGTATTTGCCTCTTTTAGAGGAATTAAAAATATACCTTTTTTAAAAAAAAATTCAGTTATATTTTCAAATTCTTTCGTCTACCTTCCTCTTCCCAACCTATTGAGATGGCTAGAAAAACAAAACCTGTTACAAATATGAATTGTCAAGCAAAACAAATAAGATAATATTTCTTGATTTAGAACAGGGTTTCTGAACTTATTTTTTAAAATATTTTGATAACTATGTTTTACTAATAGGTTTCCATTGTAACTTGACATATTTGATACCTTTAAAAACAATGTTCTGAGAAGGGATCTGTAGGGTTATCAGATTGCTAAAGTAGGCTCCCCAGTACAAACAAGGTTCATAGCCTCTGATTTATGGTGCTAAATAGGACATTCTGAATTTTTGTTTGTGTAGCTTAGGCTTTGTTGGGTAAAATCTGAAAATAGTAAGAACAACAGGAAGTGAGTTGCCCATGCAGGAATTTTTAAGGAAAGCTCCAGAAGGCCTGTTGTAGACGTGCTTCTAAGCTCAAAGGGCCCAGCCTCTGGTGAGAGTTGGAAGGAGAGGATGATAGGGCTATTGGCAAGCCAGGAAGAAGGAAGATGATAGAAAAACATTACTGCTACTGGACAGTTTTATTGTCCAATCAGAAAGAAGAATCCATCTAAGGAAGAGCTGGTTCTGGGGCAAGTGAGACCTTCTTGTTTGTAACTTGTGGAAATCTGCTCTGGAAGGTCCTGGCAGCTGCCTGGTGGAGCGGATAAAATATCAGGCTCTCCAGACCTGTTTTGTGACCTTGGGCAGGGACCTTAATTTATTTCAAAGTTTGAAAGAGTTGTATTGAATGCTAGTTCAGTAAGCTATATCATTAAGAAAAGCTCTCGATTTTTGGAGACTTTGGAGTAGCTAGGTAGGATTCTTAAATTGGGAGAGAACCAAGACTCTGAAAGGTTAGATGTGCTGTGGGTTTTAGACTTGATTTTTCATTTTTAATGAGCATTTTCTATATCAGTTATCCATAAACTTGTTTTTTGTTCTTAGTGTGATTTTTGAGCTATCAGAGTTTAAAACTGCACAAAGACTTTTGGTACACTTTGTATTTTTATAACTATTATAATATAATTGGTTTCTTTCTTAATCCTTTGTATTTTGTACATTTAAAATGTTATTCTAGGAGGGATCTGTAGCTTCATTAGACTGTTAACAGAGTTGTGACACCAAAATAATTTTAAACCCTGAGTGTACACATTAACTGTTGAGGACTGGGTTTGCTCAGACTTCAGAGGAGAGAGAAGGGATGAGGGGATTTGGAGAAATCTTACTGGCCTTCCCAACATTTCTTCCTTCCCCTTCATATACTCCACACCCCCTCAAAAAGGGAAGGAAAGAACATCATGATAGAGTAACAGGCTACAGATTTAGCAGATGACCAGTGTTAACTGCTCATGGAGTTAATGTTCCAAGGCATTATACCAAGGATGGGAATATTAAATGAGCCATCTTAGCATGCTTCCCTTATTCCAGAGTCCAGGGTGAATCTGGCCAGGTATCCTTATCTCAAAAAGCTATTTGTAGTGATTGACCTTTTTTGGTTCCTCAAAGCTAATGGTGGTTTTTATACCCCTCTGCTCTTCTGATCAACATGACAAGAGTTTTTGAGGTATTTCTCTGTATTCTGTAGAGTCACTAGGTGGTCTACAGAGTCGATTTTCCTCTAGTTGATCTTGGGCTCTGTTCTCCCTGCCAGAAGGGGTTTGTAGCTGTGACATATGTTGTTTTGAAAGTTGCCTACCTTTTGCCAATATTCATTGTGTGCATGGCTGTTTGCCTCTCTCCCTCTTTCTCTCTTTCCCACCTTTGCTCCCAGGGTTCTGGCTGGTGTGGACTATTATAATCATCCTGAGCTGCTGCTGCGTTTGCCACCACCGTCGGGCCAAGCATCGCCTGCAGGCACAGCAGCGGCAACATGAAATTAATTTGATTGCCTACCGGGAAGCCCATAACTACTCAGCGCTGCCATTTTATTTCAGTACGTACATCGAAAATCGATTTCACATCACCGCCTGGGGTCTCCAGGAGCCCAGCTCAGAGGATGTGGTGTCTGGGAACAAGGGGATTGTGGGGGGAGTGGGGAAAGACTCAATGCACAACAGCAGCAGGGGTCTGCATCAGGGAGGGGGGACTGCTCCTTCCCCACAGAAAGGAACAAGTGCCTTGGACACAGCTCTCAGAAACCCTGGGGTCGATCCAAAGCTAACAGTGACTGGTACTGATGAGCAGTGGTTTCTCATTAGACCTTTATTCCTTCACTACATTTTGGGGGAAATTTTCAATGAGAAGGTGGTCATCTGAACTGGGATTTGGGAAAACTGGAATTTAGAGCCCAAAGCTTTCCTTGTCCAGTTATCAGCCTGATCCTCAGCTCTAGCCCCAAGGATTTTCATATCTCTCTCTGACCCTGTTCCATGAGTAAATCAGGGTTCTGGACACTATGGACTAGTTGGCCTCTGAGCCTCGTAGAACAAAGAAGTTTGGTGACTCTTTTCTAAGAGGATGCACCTATTTTAGTTAAGGCTTCTCATGTGGCAAATAAGAATGGCTGACCAGTTTGCTCCCAGCCCACCTTACAGTGCTTTAGAAAAGAAACAAAAATTAATTGTTTGAATCTCAAGTTCGGAAAAGACTCATCTAGTTCAGGCTCTTGCCCTTATCATCTTGGAAAGAAAACTCTTTTTCCCTACCATTTCTCTCAGCATCAGAGAGAAGGGAACAGTTTGAATTTCTAAGCTCTACATCCCCTGTACCTGACATTTTCCCAGATCATGGGCTCCTATATTTAGGAGCAGGGCAGAGAATAGAAAGGGAGTGGTCTGAGGAACCATATGTTGGAGTTCCCACTCCAAGCCCCAGACTTAAAAGGAAATCTTGGCTCAAAAACGTAGACCCAGTGAGGATCACCTGACTGATGCCCATGTGGAAATGGCTGCATTTAAATCAGCTGGTATTGTGCACTTGCTGAATGCACCCTTCTCTTTTGCCACTTACTACATCACCATCAGGACTTTTGGGGCTGGGTGGGGTCAAATGAAAGGACCAAGGGATTTCCTTTATTCTCATCTCAGCCCCCAGAGCTGTGTCAGGCAGGGCCTTTAATACCTTGAAAAACCAGATCTCTTCCCAACCTTCATCCCCAGTTTTCTTGCTCTATACCAGATTGCCCTTGGCTTTCTCCTCCCTCTCACTCCTTTTCTCACTCTGTCTCTCTCACACACAAATATGCAAGCATTTGCACTCAGCTTGTACTCATATCTTTCTCTCTCTCTCTCTCTCTCTCTCTCTCTCTCTCTCTCTCTCTCTCTCTCTCTCTCTCTCTCTCTCTCTCTCCTTTTCTCTCCCATCCTTTTCTCTCCTTTCCACCCACACCTCTGAACACTGTAGACATCACATTAGGGGTGGGAAATGGTGCACATGCTCTTTTCGTGTTGAGCTCTGTCCTGGAACCATTGCCCATGCAGTAATTTCTCCTCCCTGCCTCCCCGTTTTAGGGTTTTTGCCAAACTATTTACTACCTCCTTATGAGGAAGTGGTGAACCGACCTCCAACCCCTCCCCCACCATACAGTGCCTTACAGCTACAGCAGCAGCAGCAACAACAGCAGCAGCAGCAACAGCAGGTGGTCCCTGTCTGCAATAGCCCCTCAGGCCCCGACCCCATCAGGGGCCTTCAGGAGGCACAAACCAGCCCATTGTCCGTGCCTGGCAGCAGCAGGAATAGCATCAGATCAAGCACTGACGACCCTGAGCCCTCCACATTGCTGGTGGACCAAGAGGCTCCCAAAGCCCCAGGCATGGAGCCAAGCAGCTCTGGGGCTTGTTTGGGGGAACTGGGTGACCCAGGGTCTTTCCTAGATAAGGACTCAGAGTGTAAGGAGGAGTTGCTGAAAGATTACAGTTCTGAGAGCTTGGAGCACAGCAGCGCCTTTCCTGACAGCAAAGACAAGACACCTGGGAGGCACCGACGCTTCACTGGAGATTCTGGCATTGAGGTGTGCATCTGCAACCGAGGCCATCATGAGGACGACCTCAAAGAACTCAACGGGCTTCTTGATGATGCCCTGGACAGCACCCTGGACTTCTGTGATAGTTGCCAAGCAAGGCCTCCTGGGGATGAGGAAGAGGGGCTCTACCACCTTTCTGAGGAGCAAGCCCGGGAGCACGGCCACCACCACTTGCCCCGCCAGCCAGTGTGCATCTTGTTGAATACGATCAATGAGCAGGACTCCCCTAATTCCCAGAGCAACAGCTCTCCCAGCTAGAGCAGGCTAGCCTCCTTAGAAAATTGACAGGAGAAGGGCAAGGGAGGGTGAGCCAAGAGGGGAACCTTTAATTGGTTGGTAAAGAAAGTGCTGCTGCTTTTTCTTCTCTCTGTACTTCCCAAGATGTAATTGGAGGTAGGATTGCCTCTCTCCTGCAAAAGCCTGGGTGTGGATGAAGGGAAAGGGTATTGATCCCCTCACTGTATTCTTCCCTGCTCCGTTTGCCCCTCCTCCTCCCTTCTGAGCTTTTTTTTTTTTTAATTACATCTCACCTGCCTGCCCATGTCAGGTGGTGTGCATTTAGAAAACTGTATCTGAGGGGCCAGGATGGAACCCTTCTCTGGTTTTTGGGATGGAATGGGATCTGCTCTTAGATTTAGGTTTAGAGACTCATTACATCCCTCTTAGTAAATAGGCAACAGGGTTCTACCACTGGGAAAATTAAAAAGAAAAAAACCTGGCCTGGGCTCCATGTTGACCCGAGGCCTGGGTTCTCAGTAGTTACAGAGCTGGAATTTGATCATTTCTTGTAAAAGTCATGTTATTGGGGGGATGGGTTGGGGAACACAGTTATCTGGGATGTTTGTGGGGTTTGTCTGATCAGACTTTCCTAAGTGAATGATCAGAGCCAGGTGCCTTCTTAGGGCAAAGCCGCTTTCCTAAAAGGTTCTGGCTGTTCTCAAACTAGATTATCTTGAAAGGGTTCTGCTAGTTTTCTTTCTTCAAAACAAAACCACATCCAAACTTAGCTGAATAATATGAAGGTACCCGAGTGGGCAGCATTTAATTAGGGGCAAGTGTAGGGGGCAACTTTCTGGTTCAGGCCTCTGAGGACCATGACTGCACCTGAGCTAATAGAAAAGCTCTTCCATCAGGGAGATTGGAAGGTGCAGGAAGAGGTTACTTTTGGATTACTGAGGAGGTTAGGAAAGGGGCTGCAAACTGTTACATGTGGGAGTACTGTGACAGATTGAAGGGGGATGCATCTGCTCTAGGTAGAGTAGGGTCTTGCCTTCATTTTTAGTAACCACCCTTACTAAGGTGATGATTAACATCCTTCCTTCCAACCCCATCTTTGCATCTTCTTCACTTTCCCCCAGCCTATGGCCTTTGTGCCTTCACACTTCACCAGTATGCCGAAGAAACGGACAAAGCAGGCTGAGTGGCTCCTGGGAATCAACCCCAGCTCCCCTCAGCTTGTTCCTTAGGCAGTATTTTTCCCGTGGATTCCAAGATCCATTTTTTTATATTGACCACTTGGAAGAAATAACTGAATTGTTTGGGTTTATTTTTCCTCTCTTTCTTTATTAAATGGTGATACTTTGCTAGCATCACCTATGTATGGCCAAGTGCCCAGCTCAGGTCTGAGTGGTTGGCTTCTCAAGGAGTGGGAGACCTACTGTCCTCTCAGATCATTATTACTGAAGTTTGATATCAGGTAAACTGAGAGTTTTCTTAAGAGTAATCTGAGCAGATAAGGCAAACCAAAAGCTGAAATTAACATTCCCTGACTCAGTCCTGTCCATATGAAGAAGGGTTTGCCTTTTTTCACCCCTTCTCTCAAATGTTCAGATTATATCACTGACATTATGGGAAAAAAGGGGAGGAGGGAAAGGCTATGGGGGTGAACGAACACCCTGACTGTATTTGATAAAACCAAAATCCATCTTTAACAAGGTGAAAATCAAAATACACTGACTTTTTGAATAACCTGTGTGTGTCTGTCTCATTGTGTGTGAGCCACGGGTACTAAAAGCCCTGTGTTTCTGTGAATATACTTTGAAGCAGCCATTGTGCGCATCTTAACCAAAATGTTTGGAGCAAATTTTGGCTCTCCCAAGGGAACTTTAAGCATTTACCTGTTTACTGAGCAAAAGCCCTAGGCAGTTCTTGTATGCCTGGGGGTGTTCAGCAGAGCCCTCATTGGCAGCCCACTGTTTTTGCCAGAGAAACTTTGCTGGATGTAGAGGTTTTACTCTACCCACGGTTGCAATTTGCACATCACTGCATTAAACCCTGAAGGTCTGTGTTTTGTTTCCAGTAAATGGAATCCTGCTCTAGATGTGTCTGCATGAGCATTGTTTGAAGAGCTCCTGTCACCTCCCCGTGCTCCCCCTTGTCGCTCTTAGTCCTTGGCTTACGGGCCCCAGGGTATGTGGTGCTGATGACTACGAGGGACGCAAAGCAGGCCTTGAGTCGTAGCTGAAGTCGAGGTTGGATTGTCAGCACCAAGCATGGCCTGGTTGTTGCCAAATGTCTGCCTTTACCTGGAACTGCCAGAAGAGTTGGCAGAATCTCCTGTATGGAGTGCCTGTCACCTTGGATGAGGCTTGATCACAGTTGAGCAAGTATATAGATGGAGCCATGACAGGTCCTCAATTGCCTTTTCATCTTTTTTCCCCCCAAAGCAACTCACTAAAATGTCTGAACAGCAAGCAAGTTTTACCAAAGTGAATCCTGTTTCAGTCAAACAGGATATTGGGATGCACTGTGGTCTCCTTGGGCTTTCTCCTCAGGTTGGAGTAGGGAGCTAGAGTTTACTGTTGACGTCTCTACCCTAGACATAAGAAAAACAAAAATCAAATGGTGAAACTGGGCTTGATTAATCAGCCATGACTAGATATGATCCAGGCTTCAGAGCCCTGTCCATCCTGAAGGGTGAGCTGGTTGATGATAGAGTGGGAGTTGGGGTGGGAAGAGGGAAGGAGGTTGAACTTACTAACCTTACCTGCTTCCTCTTACCTCCCCTGGGTAGAGATCTCAGTTTTCCTGGTGAATGAGGACAATGGGTGTGAGTTGGGTTTGGTGCTACAGTTAGATTAGCCAAATGCTGACACATTCCTGTGTGTTTGCATGTGTACAAGTGTGTTTGGCACATTGCCACTTGTTGGGTGTTGTGAATATGTGTATTTTAAGCAATAAGATTCAGCTGGTCAGACTTCTCTGGACAGCCTTACTGACACTTTTCCTGTGATGTGATTGTTTTGAAGACAGAGTGGCTCCTACCACTGTGAGATGCCCAAATAAAAACCAATCTAAGATCTGTTGCTCCTTTTTTTTTTTTTTTTTTTTTTTTTAATTCTATAGATTTCTATTCATTCTCCTCAGGGAAAAGTCATACCTGGACTCAGAAATGGTAAAAACATTTCCTGACCCCACACAGACACCTGGTGGCCACATGGCCGAGGGGAAACTATTGTAGGATGAAAAGTAAACTGTATGCTCTAGTTGTTTTGACTCTTTTCCAAAGGGATCACTTTAAACACTCCATTTAGATAGGGGTGTGTAGGAAACAGATATTTCTGATGTGTGCATTACTTTGCAAATGTGCATGAGCAGGTTAAAGCCAAAAACAAGTAGACATTTTGCTAGTCCAAGCTTTTGAAACATGATATTGTAATAAAAAAAAAAGGAAATAAATGTTTGGATTATTAACTTGTTGGAAATTAACAAGCATGTATTAAAGCATCTTTTTTCTGGGACACTTCTCCATGTGAAAGAAAAAAATCCAGTCGGACCTTCAAGGATTGTATATTTAAATAAGGAAAGAGCTTACTCCTGAAGTTCTGCTCAATTAAGTCTTCCCACTGTTTACCCTTTCCTGTGCTAGATATTCTGGGTCCTTATCCCTACTATCTGTTGTCTTGTGGAGTTTAGCAGTTGGGGAAGTAAGATATTTTAATGTTAAATGGTTAAGAACTCAAGGCCATGATTAAGTATCAAAGAGACTAGAATGGAGAGTAAGATCATAGGATTTAGAGCTGGATACATCCTTAGAAACTACTCCATTCCTCTCATTTTGCACACGAGGAAAATGAGAAAGGAAGTCAAACATCTTATGTGGCAGAGTCCATTTCCGAATCCCCTGCCCTTTCCAGTGCACCAATGCAAAATGTGAAGTTTTTGAGAGGAGGATAAATATGTACAGAATAATCATGGAGAAGGGGGATAGCATTTGAACTACATCCTGAAGGATGGGTAAGATTTGACTAGACCGAAAGGAGGAAAATTTTTCCTGCATGGGCAACAGAGTGTGTGCAAGTAGGAATCAAGCTGGCAGGAGTATTAGTTTTTGTAGCCATTAAGGCTTCTTAAAAGTGAAATTCTGTCTTCCCACTTTGACTGGAAGCTATCTCGGGAATTTTGACACTAGTGCCAGGTACACAGAGTATTGGACCTGGAACGAGGAAGACCCAAGTTCAAATCTCAGCCACAAACATTAATTCTGCGACCCTTTGTCTGCTTCAATTTCCTCATCTGTAAAATGGGGATATTAATAGCAGTTATCTCAGAGTTGTTGTGAGGATCAAAAAAGATAATGTATAAAGTGCTTTGCAAACCATAAAGCTAAACTCTGGCTATTATTTTTCATTCCTCATCTTTTTTTTTTTTTTTTTTCCTCCTAAATAAAATCTTAAAATCCATTCTCAAGGTCTTCCAGTAAAGGGGCTGGGACAAGATTCTTAATTCTGGCCCTTATCAGCTACTTAACTACTATGGGTAGATACAGTGCCATATTGCATGAAAGTAATGACTTGGAGGACCTAAAAGTTCTAGAAATAGGCTAATATGTATAGCATTTTGCAAACTTTCAATCTCGTTATAAACAATGGTGGGTTTTTTTAATCTTTTTTTCCCCCTAACATTACCTCCTCTACTTCCATTTTCAGCAGTTGCGGGAATAGAATAGGCAGAGAAATGAACTGAGTCAGCCAGAGATATGGTTGTCTGGGAGCTAGTCTGCCCTATTGCTGAAGATAAGACTGGGCTGTTCTTTCTGTTCTTGGTTCCTAGCGCCTAGTGCCATACTGGGAAAACTGGAAACAATTGGGGTGGAGAATAAAGACCAACCTTTCTGAGAGAAGTAGTACCATTTAACTTCTAGGTCTCTGTCAGTGTCTCTGCATAACAAACGCATCCTGTCCTTGCGTTCTACAAATCAAGTAAATGCCAGGCACTGCAGAACACTGAGAAAGGCTCCCCCCCAAAAAAAAGGGTCCCTTTCCTAAAGGAAGGGAAAGTAATGGGGATACAACCAACAAATAAGGTTTTTAGGTAGATTATATCAGAAGGAAAGAACTGACACCAAAGGAGGCTGATAAAAATCTTACAGAAAGACTTTTAGCTGAGATGTGAGAGTAGCCAGGAGATGGAGAGGAAGGAGAGCTTTCCAGGCATTGGGAACAACCTCTGAAAATGCTTGGAATCACTGTGGGGAGGAAGGGGGAACATCATGGACAATGAACAGCACAGAGACCAGTGTCACCAAATCGTAGAGCACTTGGAGGTTACTGAAGTATAATACGTCTGGAAAGAGTGAAAGGGACCACTTTATGGAGTCTTAAAAGCCAGAGACTTTTAATCCTGGTCTTAATGGGAAGTCACCAGAGTTTATTGAATGAGTGGGAGAGGGAGGTTAATAATCAAAAGAATGCCTACTGTGGGCAAAGTTCTATGGAAGTTTTTGCCTTCAAAAGGCTTATATTTTGCTGGGAGAATATTATATTTACATAAATAAGTGCAAGATAATTTAAAGAGGAAGAGAGTATTAACGCAGGGGGTCAGATAATAAGGGGAGCAGAGAAGGGAATACAGTCCAGGCAATGAAGACAATCTGTGCCAAGGGTGCAGAAGATAAAATGCTCTGAGTTCAAAGAACTGTGACTTCAAAGAATCATGGCTGGCCAGCTTGACTTGCATGTGCTTAAAGGAGAAGGATGTAAGTTCTATCTGGAAAGGAAAACAATGGAAGTAAGAGAGAAACGGGACTCTCCCAGTATTTTTAAGTGACGTATACTATGCTTTACAAAGGCTTTTGACAGTAAGAAGAGTAAGGAGACCAATTAAAGATAGCTATTGTCAGGGTCTCTGAGGACCTAGATTAGCAAAATGGCTTTGTGAATGGTGGGTGAGGAGAATGTAAAGAGGTCGAGATTTGTAGCAATGGAAAGAAGAACCTTTTTTGTTTCCTCCCCAAGTCTGAATTGGACAGGATTCTGAAAGGGATTGCCAAACTATAGTTTAAGATTGTTTATGTTCCTGCCCATATCTTGCCTCTCTTCCCTTCCTCCTCAACTCTTCTACCATTCCCTTTCCACTGCAGCATTATGGAGTGGAAAGGGCATGGGACTTGTGCCAGAAAACCTGGGCAAGTAGTTTGTGAAGCTGTTTCTTCAACTGTAAATTGGAGGTGAGCATGTCATTACAGGGGTGTGAGGAAAATGCTTTGCAGATATTATAGTTCTAGCTGGGTATGTGTTAGTATGTTCTGTCATTACCACTGAATCTCCAAATGAAACATTAGGACTAGAGAAGTTACCATGGACCTGCACTATGACCCAAGATACCATGAAACCTATGGTGGAGAGGATGTAGCCTATAATCTGAGCTGGCAGCAATGAGGGATTGCTGTCTTAATCCCAACTCCCCTTCTAATCTCTACCTCCTCACCCAAAGGTTAAATCTGTGGAAACAGCAAAAGTAAAGGCTATTTTTGACTTTATATCTTCTGGTGAGAATTTTTTTTCCCTTCTTGATAAAACATAATGTTTCTTAGTTTGTGAGGGAGAGAGAGTGTTTTAAACATCAAATTTTCCCAGCCCACACAATCGTGGCCCATCCCCCTCTTTATAATCTTATGTTTCTCCACTGCAACATCTGAAGAAGCCAAATCCTGCTGGAAAATATTACACAGCTCTCACTTACGTTGCAGTCATTGAGGAGCTATTCTCTATCTATCTCCCAGCTGTTGGTTAGCAGCAAGGGACTCTGAACCTGGAGAAGGATGCCCAGACATTATGGGAGCCCCAGGACAAGTAGGCTGAGGTGTAATTTATTCACTTGCCCACCCAGAATACTCCCTCCCCTGGCAACAGAGTCATATAAAAAGGCCTAAATTCTTTCTTTTTTGCTGAGGCAGTTGGGGTTAAGTAACTTGCCCAGGGTCATACAGCTAGGAAGTAATAAGTGTTTGAGGCCAGATTTGAACTCAAGTCCTTCTGATTTCAATACTGGTGCTGGCTTATTCTTTTGAAAAGGATGTATTTGTTATTATATATCTGGATAGTCTGAAGAATGCCCATGTAACATGCTTCCAAGTATTTTCAGTATACATTATTTCCCTTAATTATGGGGTAGACAACTGTAGGACCCAGGGAATGAAAGGACTTAACTTGATCACACAACTTTTATGTTGGTGGTAGATTCTGGGTTGACTCATGAGCTAGGGCTCTTTCTACTATCCCTCCCTAATTTGGAGAGTCAGATACCATCCCTGAAACATGACACGATAAATGCTGTTCTGTTTGTGAAGATGATGGGCCCAACCCACCATTGGCTAGTCAGACTGGTACCAAGGTGCACTGCATTATAGGACTTCTTTAGCTCCTTGTGAATAGACACTTGGGTGAGATTAGTGACACAGTCTCCAGTTAACAGGGGATGGGGGTGGGAAGATGAGAATTGTCCTAATTGAGTTGTTAGTTGACTTGCCTCATTATCTCAAGCATTTCCTCAAAGAAAGGTGCTTCAGAGGCCATCTAATATTCTCTGAACTAGAAAGCCTCTCCACAATGTACCTGATCTGCATCTGATGGTTTTGAAGACCTTTAGTAAAGGAACCTGTGCCATCCAGAGGCAGATCCTTTCACTTTGGTTAGACTTTCTTTTCATCAGATTTAAATCAGCTTTCTTTGTTAAATAAACAAAACAACCCTGTGAACTCTTTAAAACAGAAGAAATCCCAGGTCCAAAAAGGAGGATCTGGAGTGGGCCAAAGGGTGATCATAGTTTACAAAGATTATAAATGCATTTTTTTTTTCCCTGAGAAGGAGCTTTTGAGCTGGAACAGTGAGACAATGTTCTCATCTATTGGGAAGGGTGATGTATTTATACTTTTCCAACAAAGAAATTCAGGGAATTGGGGAGAAAGGTGGAAACTGTGGAGGTCCTAGAAAAGAAAGGGAGTGGAGAGGAGGGGAAATCCAGAAAATGGGGAGAGAGGGAGGAATTCTAGGTGGCCCTTTGATGCACAAATCAGAAGGCATACTTGGTGATAAGTGCAAGACTTAAGCACAATGAATAAGATAAGGGGATGTCCCCCCAAACCAGAAAGCAGGGTATGTCTGAGAGCTCCTTAGCCAACAGTTAGGGGAATCTCTGAATATAAGGATGTATCTTGAAACCACCAAATGGCTCAGGGTCCACTTCAAACCTGGCCTGAGCTTAATCGGCTTCAGAGTTGTTGGCTTTCTGTACATCCAGCTGAGTTTCCTCTCAGTCATTACAAAGGATTGTTATGTCAACCCTGTATCATAGCTAATACAGCCAGTTCTCATACAGTTCCTCTTGGTAATCTGGATAATTGGGGGACTCAAGCAAATCAAGATAGCCAGCATTTCCATTTTCACAGTTCTAAACCCTGACTCCAGCTGTTAGAAAGGAATTCTATTGTCTCCACTTAAAATTAATCTTGTAAACCATCAATAGCACAAATTCGCTAATTCCAGCAAACACTTATTAAGAACCTATTATGTACATGGCCCTATGCTAGAGCTGAGCTTGTGAAAGATTGGTTCTTCTTGGAGTAACTCTGGAGATATACCCTGGGATAAGTTTTGAGTACTTCTAAGGGGCTCAGAGAGCATCATCTGATGCAATTTTTTAAAAAAAATAACAATAGCCTTTTATTTTTCAAAATACATGCAAAGATAGTTTTCAACATTTGCCCCTCAAAACTTTGTGTTCCAAATTTTTCTCCCTCCCTTCCCAACTTCCCCCTTCCTCTAGATAGCAAGCAAGATATTCTAATATAGTTAAACATGTACAGTTCTTCTAAACATATTTCCACATTTATCATGCTGCACAAAAAAAATCAGATCAAAAAGGGAAAAAATGAGAAAGAAAAAACAGACAAACAATAACAACAAAAAAAAGTTGAAAATACTATGTGGTGATCCACATTCAGTCTCCACAGTCCTCTCTCTGGATGCAGATGGCTCTCTCCATCACAAGTCTATTGAAATTGGCCTGAATCGCCTCATTGTTGAAAAGAGCCAAGTTCATCTAATGTAATTCTTAAGAATGCCCCATATCAGTTAACTAATGCTTAAGTGCCAGGCACTGGAGGTACAAAAAAGGCAAAAGACCAGTCCCTGTTCTTAAAGATCTCTTAGTCTAATGTGGAAGATAGCATGTGAACAACTATAAAACAAAGGGACAAGCTAGAGGATAAATTGTGGTGATAATCTCAGAAGGAAGAGCAGGTAGGTGACAGTGGATAGAATCAGGAAGATCTGAATTCAGATCTGGCCTCAGACATTATCTGTGTGACTCTGGGCAAGTCTCTTAATCCTGTTTACCTCAGTTTGCCCATTTGTAAAATGACCTGGAGAAGTCAGTGGCAAACCATTCTAGTATCTTTATTAGGAAAATCCCAAATGGGGTCACAAAAAAATCTGACATGACTGAAAAAAATGTTTGATGCAATCTCAGAAGGAAGGCACTAAGATAGAATTATTTCTTTTTCTGCCTCCACACTAGCTGGGTTTCTGTCACTTTTTAGAAGTGAGAGAACAGCTAAACCTACTCATCAGCTTCCTCCAAGAAAGGAATAAGCCCAGTCCAGTCCCTGTGGCAAAGAGAAAGGGAGGAGAGAGAGAAATTGTTGTCTTGTGGACTAGTTTTTCAAGGCTACTAATGATGAGAGATATCCAGTTGCATCAAGGCTAGTTTTAAAGAGGCTTTACCCCCCTCAGACCTCATGATGAAAGCAGGTGGGAGGTCAAGGTATGGAGTCCTCAGATTTTGGGCCATCTCCATGGGATGCATAGTCTGGAAAAAGTGTTAACTGGCGTTTATTTAGTGCTTTGGGAAATAGCACACGAGCTAGGCTTGAAGGAATAAGGATTATAGCAGGTGGGGTTGGAACGTTTCAGCCTGCTGAATGAAAGAGAACAGCAAGCAAAAATTCAGTTTGATTTAAAGGTATAGGATTTGGAGGGAGAGTCAGTCAACAATGAGCATTTTTTAACATTAAGTGTTTACTGGAATTAGTGAATTTTTACACAGCAGGTATCAGAGTTTAGAACCCACCCCCTTTCAAGAATGCAGATTTAGATTTAATGAAATTTTTTTAAAAAGCTTTCCAACAATTTTAAGTAAAAAGAACTGGCTCTGGATGGAAAGATTCCTCACTAAAGGTCTTCAAACAACATCTATGCAGGTATATTGCAGAAAAGCTTTCTTGTTCAGAGGATTAGATGGCTTCTGGAAGGCTGAGAATATGTAGATTTTACAGAGAAGCCGGTTTTAGCTCAATATAATGAAAATCATACAACTAATAAGTGTCGGGAGCAGTAACTGATCCAAGTATTCCCGACCCCTGGAGCAGCAGGCTGTATTGTGCCTCCAGAATTCTGGTCTCAGTCCTCAGCCTTGATGTCTATTCAGAAGCCAATTCTGTAACTACTTTGGTTTTTTTTTTAAATTCATTTTATTAAAAGCTTTTTATTTACAAAACTTATGAGTGATTTTTCTACACTGACCTTTGCAAAAACTTTTTTTTTCCCAAGCTTTTCCCCTCCTTCCCCCCACCCCTCACCCCTAGATGACAGGTAATCTAATACATGCTAAATATGATAAATTATATGATAAATCCAATACATGTATACATATCTATACAGTTATCTTACTGCACAAGAAACATCATATCTAGAAAGAGAAGAAGAAAAAAACAATCTAAGAAGGAAAAAAAATTCATGGAAATATTCACAGAAAGTGTTATAATGCTGTGTTGTGGTTCACTCTCAGTTCCCACAGGCCTCTCTCTGGATGTATATGACTATCTTCATCGCTGAACCACTGGTTTGAATCACATCATTGTTGAAGAGAACCATGTCCATCAGAATTGATCATCATGTAATACTGTTGTTGCTGTGTATAATGATCTCCTGGTTCTGCTCATTTCACTCAGCATCAGTTCATGCAAGTCCCTCCAAGCCTCTCTGAAATCGTCCTGCTGGTCGTTTCTTACAGAGCAATAATATTCCATAACATCCATATACCATAATTTATTCAGCCATTCCCCAATTGATGGGCATCCTTTCAATTTCCAGTTTCTAGCCACTACAAAAAGGGCTGCCACAAACATTTTTGCACATGTGGGTCGCTTTCCCCCCTTTAAAATCTCTTTGGGATATAGGCCCAGTAGAAACACTGCTGGGTCAAAGGGTATGCACAGTTTGACAACTTTTTGAGCATAGCTCCAAATTGCTCTCCAGAATGGTTGGATCCGTTCACAGTTCCACTGTTGGTCGTTTCTTACAGAACAATAATATTCCATGACATTCATATACCATAATTTATTCAGCCATTCTCCAATTGATGGGCATCCTTTCAATTTCCAGTTTCTTGCCACTACAAAAAGGGCTGCCACAAACATTTTTGCACATGTGAGTCCCTTTTCCTCCTTTAAAATCTCTGGGATATAAGCCCAGTAGAAACACTGCTGGGTCAAAGGGTATGCACAGTTTGATAACTTTTTGGGCATAGTTCCAAATTGCTCTCCAGAATGGTTGGATCCGTTCACAGTTCCACCAACAATGTATCAGAGTCCCAGTTTTCCCACATCCCTGCCAACATTCATTGTTATCATTTCCTGTCATTTTAGCCAATCTGACAGGTGTGTAGTGGTATCCCAGAGTTGTCTTAATTTGCATTTCTCTGATCAATAGTGACTTGGAGCACCTTTTCATGTGACTAGAAATAGTTTTAATTTCTTCGTCTGAAAATTGTTCATATCTTTTGACCATTTATCAATTGGAGAATGGCTTGAATTCTTATATATATGAGACAATTCTCTATATATTTTAGAAATGAGGCCTTTATCAGAACCTTTGGATGTAAAAATATTTTCCCAGTTTACTGCTTCTGTAACTACTTTGAAACAAACCTGGGTCTCTGATTTCTGTAACACCAAAGCTGGCTCCCAGCAGGAGTACTGGGGCCAGATCAAGTGAGAGATTAACCCCCCCACCACAGCTGCTTAATTCCCAAGGGAAGTCTAAGCTTCTCCTATTCTCTCCCCTTCTACCTCTCATGGCCTCTGAATGAAGGAGCCTGGAGATGGAGGAATTATTGTTATCGACTCATTGCAGTGAGTCACTTTGGATTTTCCCTGGCAAAGATACTGGAGCAGTTGGCCATTTTCTTCTCCGGCTCATTTTACAGATGAGGAAACTGAAGCAAACAGAGTTAAGGGACTTGCCCAGAGTCACACAGTTAGTGTTGGAGGCCACATGTGACATCTTGAAGGAGGGCCAGGGATAAGTCAGCCCACATCCCCAAGCCGAGGGGCAGGCAGTGCTCGTGGCCTTCAGGGTCAGTTCCTTTTGTCTTGGTCTGCCTCATCAGGGCAGTGGACAGACAGTGGGCAGAACTCCATCCAGGCACTGCCAGTGGGAAGAGGCTGCAGTCACTCCACCCAGACCTAGTACCAGATAATTCATATTCTGTTGTTAAGCAAGGGACCAACCGTGCTAACAGACTATATTTTATTTTCATTGTCCCTTTCACCCCTGGGGCTCTGTTAGGGATTGGTGGGGGATTTGGGGGCTTGGGGGGGAGTAACAAAGACTCCAGGTAGTTCAGATAGAGTGTAAGGGAGGTGACAGGAAAAGCCTCCTCTCTGAAAGTGGCCACTGGAGCTGAATCTTGAAGGAAGCCAGGGATTCCAAAAGGGAGAAGTGAGGAGAGAGAACATTCTGAGCAGGGGGCACAGCCAGAGCAAAGGCTTGGAATTGGGACACAGGGGCCATGAGTGAAGAACAGCAAATAGGCCTGGGACTCCAGAGTGCCAGGAAATGAGTAATGTAAAAGAAAATCAACAATTTTCTCCTTCCTTCAAGCTTTCCTCACCCAGGCCCCATACAGGCTGATCACTATGTCTGGGGTCTCACAGCAATCATTTCAACTACAGATGTGCGTGTGCCGGCTGCTTCTCTATAGCAGCTACATGGCTTTTTCCAAAACAGATGGCCTTTAAAGTTCCTTTCAACTCAAAATCTATTATTTAATAGGAACTGGAGAAAGATGAAACTTTTTGTTTGGATTAGCCTGAAGCTACCTCTCCATTAGAATTTTTAAAAAAATTATTGATATCTTCTGTTTAATACCCAATTTACCTAATTTATGATTACAATACCTAATTTACCCCCTGTATACTTCCCTCTGTGCTCTCCCAGAAAGCCATCCTATAAAACAATTCTTAAAAAGAAAAGTGTTTTAAAAAATAAGCAAAATTGATCTAGGAATCTCCAAACTCTCAGTAGGCACATAGAAAGCCATGGTCATTAGCATGGGTCTGCTTTTGTTCACTAAGCAATGAACCCACTCGAGGGGCTTTCCTCAGGTGATCTACCTAAGGGTTACAAGCTTCCCTGATAGGAATTCACTTGAGCAAGACAGTTGTTTGGATATCCTGAGATTCCTTGAAGGAAATTGGGTCCTTGGAGGAATATGACCCATTTCATATCCCAGAAGTTTCCCAGATATGACACATATGAAGGCTTCCCTTGTCATAACTAAATGGAAGATGAATGGAGAGCAGCTGCTCCATGCTGTCTATATTCAGTTTGAATTGATTAGGGTTCATTAATCAGATATGTCTTATAGGCTGAACAGGAGAAAGAAAACTGAGCCAGTGCATTAGTGTATCATTGATTGGTACAAGATGGCTAAATTCATAAACATTCATGCATGGATTCATTGACCAGCAAGCATTCTAGTATTATAGGGATAAAAGTCAAGCCATCTGTGAAACACTGGAGATCTTTCAATGTCAGGAAAAGGGGAGTCAATAGGGAACCTCTACAGCTTGTCAAAACAGCCAGAGGAGAATAGAAGAACTTTTGAGTTGGAAGATGCTGTAAAGATGTTCCTTATCTCTAGATAAGGAAACTGAGGCCCAAAGTTAATGATATCCTCAAATCTCAGGCAAAAGTGGTAATAGAACATGAGATCCGAAGGCCCAGGGAATCGAAGACAACAGTAGAGATAGCCCTTTGAAGGTGGTAAAAACCACATGGGATCCTGATAATATTTGTAGAATGCCAAAACCTGGAAGCTCTATCTGAGTGGGATCAGGAGGCTCAGATAGCTGGAGCAGAAGTCTCCTGCCCATACTAGGCTCCAGACCTGGGATGGGAAAGAAAGGAGGTGATTGTGGCTGGTGTGGCAAAGTCTAGTCAGGAGTATGATGGCAAAGGTTTTTTAAGCAGGCTCTCCCCAAAGTTCCACATTCTTCTAAGTTTAAAAAACATTATTAATACTTTCCCCCACCTTTTTCTGAAGCTTAGACTACCAACAAAACAGTAAATCAAGACCTGATTTGTAGCATTTGATGATTTCTGGGTATAAATGTTTGCAATGAAAGTTTAACAAGAGCTGTTTCCATTGGCTCCAGCCCACCCCTGGACTGTCCAGTATTAAGAATGGTTGTAACTGCAATATATGTTTAAGGTAACAAGTAGCCAAGGGATCAATGGGACCAACAGGCCATGGTTCTCCCCTTCCTGTCCCTCACTGACGGGATCTTCTGCCCAGGGTGTCTGCAGATTGCCTCTCTCTCTCATCCTGCCAATGCAGGGTCTTGTTCACAAGGGACTTAAAAAGACTATGTGGAAAGTTTAGTGTAGACCCTCTCCACTATAAGGATGGTGTTTGGCCCCCTTCCCAGCCAATGATGGATCAGAAACATCTTTGGAAGCAGAGAACAGTATGGGTTG
This sequence comes from Myrmecobius fasciatus, assembly GCA_023553655.1. Lineage (NCBI taxonomy): Eukaryota > Metazoa > Chordata > Mammalia > Dasyuromorphia > Myrmecobiidae > Myrmecobius > Myrmecobius fasciatus. Next base: position 158,192 of record JAJPUD010001105.1, read on the forward strand.
TATCTTTGCAGGGTGGGCATGTGACTCTCCAAGGTAGGGTGGAAAGAACACAATCTTGGGAATCAGACCGTGTCCTGTCAGGTAGGTTGGAAGCAGACTAAGGAGAACCTACTCCGATCTTGTAACCTGATCTGATAGGCTTTGGAAGTAGGAGCCCTTTCTCTGGAACATCCAAAACTGGGGTTATGGTTTGGGACCAATTGCCCCTTTGGACCATCCCTCTTCAACCAATGTTTTCTAGACAACATTCCCAGGAGGGAAGGGGGGAGAGGAAGATCTCCAAAGAGCAGGTGGGAGAATGACCACATCTGGATTCCCTGTCTTATGGTGGCTGGTAGATTCTCTGAGGTACATACACCTAAGGCAAGAGTCCCACAGGATGAGCAAATAGGTATGAGTTGGGAGCTCCTCTGTGTGTGTGTGTGTGTATGTGTGTGTATAGGAGCTGAGGGAGCTTCTAAATTGATGAGATCCTCATTTCCTTTGGTTGTTTCATAACAGAGCTGCTGAAGTCAGCTCTGACCCTTCTCTAAAGCTGGCCCACATAAAAGGGAACATTCTATCCAGCTTGGCCTATCTACTGGTCATCACACATGTGCAAAAAGCTTTATTTATTTCAGATTCTGAGGACATTTGAAATGCTTCATTCTACCCCTCCCTTGCCTTCCAACTCACCACCCCCTCACAAACCCTTTATCCTTCCAGACAAAGAACCTGGTGGGTGGGGCAGCTGACTCTGGAGCTGGTTGAGGAGTCAGGCTGGAGGATGGACTGATTCAAGGGGCGGTGGTTTGGTCCCTTCCCAGCTGCCCCAAAAGAGAGGTGTCCAAGCTGTCTCTTTCAGCACCTTCCAGCAGCCCTCCCTCCTAGCTAAGATCCTGAAAGTGCCTGAGAGGAGCCTTTTCCCAGGTAGATTCCCAGTGGTACTGTCAGCAGTGCTGAACCAATTGTGTTTGCCCAGATTAGTCCCCCATGGTAACCAAAAGTTGGCCCCAAGTTTTTAAATACTTTGCTCAGATCTCTAAGCTGCTCTTGGACTTGAGGAAGGGATTGCTTCTCCAGGGAGGACTTGGAGATCGAGGTTGGGGGAGCCATTACTAGATTTTCAACCCTTCCAAGACCCTTTCAACAAGACCGTGACTTGGAATCAAGAAAGCAGGGTTTAGTTCTCCTGCACTCCCAGAGGCAGACACTCTCCTGTGGATGTCTCTCTCTAAAGGCAGGATTATTGGTATCCAGTCTCTGTCCAGTTCATTACAACTAAATCTCTAAGGATGCTCCTATCACCTAGGCCCTGACCTTGGCTTCCCTCCAGCTATTCTGTAAGACTTGCCTCCTTTTGATCTGACTGTAGTCTCAAATATCAGAGGGAAAGGTTTGGTGAGCTGAGAGTCCAGTACTGGTCAACAAAAACACATGTGCTTGACTCTTTCATGGATTGAAGACCCATCAAGAATAAGGATTACTTTTTTTGCAATAATAAATTAGCTCAAGGAGAGCTGGGAGCCTTGAAATCTATCTCCTGAAAAGACTTGAGCATCCAAAGGTGGGGTGGAGAATCTTGTTTCCTAGGCTAGTGTTGACTGACTCTTCAGCAGAGGCTTCAGTTACGAGAGTTCTGTGTTTTTCTGGGGCTGGAGAAGGATCTCAGGGCATATGAGGAAGAGCTGGTTTAAGTCTTGGTCTAACCTTCAGGGAGACAAGAACACCAATCTAGGTGGTGCTGCTAGTAAGCTTGGTGCCACCTGGACTTTTGAGTTTTAATGAATTACAACTGGGATGCAGAACACAGGCAAAGAATGCCCCAAAGGACTGGACACAAACAGATCACAGGTAGAGGCAGCAAGCCAGGAGGACAAAAATCATCCAGGACAAAAACCCCTGGCCCCTCTGTTGGAGCTGAGGCTGATGGAAGGAAGAAGCAGGATTTCCCAGAGTAGAGTGGATGTAGGAAGGAAGGGAATGTAGGAAGTAGGAAGGCAGGAATTCTATGCTAGAGGCAATAGAAAGCTATCTCCCTGAACTTGAAGAGATGGGGCCAGCTTTGGAAGGTCTCAGGGCATGGGCGTCAGCTTCCGATTAAGGCTATTCCACATCACTTCTACATTTTGTTTGTGGTTTTTCCTAAGCTAAAATGGAGGAGAATCTGGCTATTCTCTAAGCACTGAGCTGAGCCTCCCTCCAGGCTTTCCGCAGCTTGAACTTTAACTTGAAGGGAATGATCTGATATACCACCCCATATTCTCCTTCTAAGGAGGGTAGTTCTCCATCATCAGGGACTTCCAGGTCAAATCTTTGGAGGATCCAGGCCAGAAAGAGAAACAACTCTGCCCGAGCCAAGAACTCCCCGATACAGACTCGAGGTCCACATCCAAAGGGAAAGTAGCTGGCAGTTGGCAGGATGAGCTGCTCCTTATTCTTGTCCAGGAATCGTTCTGTGGAACAATCAGTGAGTGGGTCAGCAAGAGGAAACTATTTCCCTCTGGAAATAAAACATTATGCCAGATGCCTTAAAAGCAGACCACATTTGAGGAACTAGTTTGAAGAGGCAAACATAACCCTTGGACAGCCCTTGGACTAAGGAAGTGACACAGCTTCAACCTCAAGGAAGAAGAATATGGAAAAATACGTGGCTTCTTACCTCACAGAAATTTGGTTTTGATGTCCTATGGGTTCAAGGAGCCCCTTGTTTGGGGACTTTTGCTCTTAGCACAGTGTCTAGCACACAGAAGATTCTTTTCTTAAATTTATTTTTTATTGAAGTTTTTTATTCATATGCAAGGATAATTTTTCCACATTGACCCTTGAAAAATCTTGTGTTCCAATTTCTCCCCCTTCCCTTCACCCCTTTCCCTAGATGGCATGTAATCCAATATATGTTAAACATGGTAAAATATATGTTACATACAATATAGGCATACCTATTTATACAATTATCTTGTTGCACAAGAAAAATCAGATCAAAAAGAAAAAATGAGAAAGAAAATAAAATGTAAGCAAACCACAACAAAAAGACTAAAAATGCTATGTTGTGATCCCCACTCAGTTCCCACAGTCCTTTCTGTATTTGGACGGCTCTCAAAATCACTAGATCATTGAAACTGGTCTGAATCATCTCATTATTGAAAAGAGCCACATCCATCAGAATTGATCATTGTATAATCTTATTGTTGCCATATTCAATGATATCACAGGAAGATTCTTAATAAATTACTTGATGATTAACTTGACTTACCTGGATTAAACTTTTCTGGCTCATCCCATTCTGTAGGGTCATGGTGGATGGACCACAGGTTGACGTAGATCCTGGTGCCTTTGGGGATGGTGTATTCTCCAATGCTTTGAAGAAAAGATATATCATTCCACATGGTACTGTCCCTTCTTTTTTCCCTTCTTTCCCATGCTTAGAGTTCTCTGCATACTGTGAATGTCTGTTTTTTTAAACTAAAACTGACCTTTTCAAGATCACTAATGATTTTCTAGTAGCCAAATAGCCAAATTTAATGTTCCCTTCTCAGGCCCCCCCTTTCTCAATCTCTCTGTAACGCTAGACACTGCTGACCCTGACTTCTTTCTTAATACTGCATCTTCCCTTGGCTTCTATGACTGTATGCCTATGATTTTCACCTAATTCTGACAGCTTCCTCTCTATTTTCTTTTATTTCTCTTTAATAACCATCATCTTTTAAATGTAGGTATCCCATCAGTCTCTGTCTTTGACTCTCCTTTTCTTTCTATACAGTTATCCTTTCCACCTTGTAACTTTCTCCATTACAGTTTTGATATATCACGGTTTGTCATAAGAAATTAAATGAATACTAAATAGATGTCTACTTAAATAAATATCTTAATTTTTTAAAAAAGAAATTAGGTGGGAATTTTTTGGGGAATTTTACAGAAGCCACAGAAAAGTTGGAAATTAGAAATGCATAAAATACATATAGTATTGGATAGTATCAACCCAAATTTTACAACAGGGTACTGTTGTAAATACCTCATACAAGAAAAAGAAAAAATGTAGACATCTTCTTTAGTATGGAGGATCAAAAATATTTACTCAGATTTTTTCAGATCACAAGGTACTACACCCGTACTCCTGAGATATGGAAGGGAAAACTGTATTTTGTCCTTTAGTGCATTCATCTGCTCTGTTTCAGCTATCAATTACATTGATGACCCTCAGATCCATAGCTCTAGCTCTAATCTCTTTTCCCAATCCATACCTACTTTTCCAGATGCCTCCTGGACATCTCCACTCTTAGCAATTCACTTGAATCCCTTTTCTGTACTACAGAATGACCAGTCCAGATCCCTTATTCTATCCTTCTTCCTTCTTTTCTTACTTTCCCCCTCCTACTTCTACTATTAATCCTATTATTACTACACACCCCTATTAGTTAAAAAAAAGTTGCATGGTGATGATGGGTGATTTTCCCAGTGGCACCTTCAAGGCTATTGTGGTTAGATGTTAAGTTAACTGCTCTCAAAGGCTGATTGCCAGCTCAGAAGAGGGGAGATTGGAAGCTTGCACAGCTGAGAACAGAGGACTGATGGGAGTGAAGGGTAGTTTTGATTGTTTTGGAGACAAGACTTATGAATGACTGTCATGGGCTGGGTGGAATATAACCCATCTTCCCTCTCTCCACTTGTCTGATCATACACCCCTTAGGGTCAAGCTACCCCTTCTATGAGGGCACACCACATCCCTCACTTTGGAGACCATTGACCTGGAAAATACATCCATACCCTTCCATGGTATTCAAAGGGCTCCACGATCTGTCCCCAGCTCACTTTTCCAGCCTTATCCCAACAGATTACCTTTCACTTACTCTTCAGTTTCTTTCAGTTCTTTCAGAACTCATTTTGTCTTTTCTTGCCTTCATATATTTCTCACACTATTTCTTATGCTTATAATACACTCCAACCTCACCTGCCTCTTGCAATAATGCTTCCCAATTCAATTATCTTTTCTTCCATGAAGTCTTCCTTGCTCTGTACTGCCAGAAGTGCTCTCCTCCTGCTGGGCTGACTTAATAGGATTAAGTCTATATTTCCCCTATGCATTTATCACAATCTGAATGGTATCATAGTCAAATGTGTCCCTTGCCTTATCTCCCTTATTAAATCATAAACTTTCTGAAATCAAGGATCATTTCTTATCTGTCCTTGTACTCCTTCTCAGAGCTTAGCACAAGGTTCTGAACCTGGTACACCTAATAGATATTTGGTGAATTCATTTGGAGGAATTGCTTAATCCCTTTCTTCACTGGGACTTGTTTCTCCCTTTTCCTTTATCTCTTCTTTGACTTCTATAAGAACTAGGTTCAACCCATTCTCAGTCCAAAACAAACATCTTTAAGACTTGACATACTCCACCTGTAAAGTAGGAGAAGTTAGACTGACTTCTTCTATGTTTTTGGAAAATCAGGGAGCTTTGTAAAGATTTTTCCTGTCCTGTGAACTTGATATGGGAAGGAGAATGTATGTCCATATGAAGGCACATACATGGGTAACTATTTCATTTTTTACTTTTTTTGCTGAGACAATTGGGGCTAAGTGACTTGCCCAGGGTCACACAGCTAGAAAGTATTAAGTATCTGAGGCTGTATTTGAACTCAAGTCCTCCTGTCTTCAGGCCTGGCACTCTATCCACTGCATCATCTAGCTGCCCCCATACATGAGTATCTGTGTGTACAAATGCTCTGTGATGGTTGTGGCAATTGGACTATGAGCCTCTGAACACCTACCCCAAAGCTTTCTGTCCTAAATCTGGGGCTATGTTTATCCATGACAGTGGAGGTGGGTTGGAAGTTTAATACATACGTGTGTGTGTATGTGTGTGTGTGTGTGTGTGTGTGTGTGTAGGTTAATTGTTGGGTAGACCATTGGGTGAATTGAGAAAGAAGGGGTGGATTAGTTAATGGCTTGATTGATTGGTCATTGGGTGATTAGGAGTATTGGTGGTCTGCATTTCAGTAAGTGGATAAGGGAATTGGACATACCTACTGTCAGCACATGCCATGTGAGGGATGAGCAAGGGAGCCACTGGCCGTATGCGGAGTACCTCACGTATTGTGGACTCGAGGTGGAGAAGTTGATTCCTGTCACTGAGTACAGGTGTTCGGCTAAAGCCAATTTTCTGGTCAATTTCCTTCTGGATCTTCTCCTTTACCTGGGAACCATATGGAGATTTATATATGTGATGGGACTTTTAAGCTTGAGCTAGATGCTGTACCCTTGTGAGATAGGTGGAATGGGGTCAATGGAGTGCGTACCCATGGGTTACAAACCCTCATGGTCCAGGGCAAACAGCAGGGACGTGAGCACTTGGACATGAGTCCTAGGGGGCTTGTCTTCCTGGGATCTCTGGTCAGTGTTTGGAGAGGGATGGGGGGGGGACTTGTTGCTTAGATGTCTACTCAAACAGTTGGTTCCATGTGGTATAACACAAGCAGCCCTAGTGCTGGAGTCATTAATCACTGGCCAGAGCTTCTCACTGAATATTGGTGACATTTCAGGAGAGGTGGTGGTAGGCAACAGACTTTCCTGCACTCTTTCTGGGGACCATGGTCTAAGCACAAGGAGATGCTGAATGACGGTCTCACCTGAGGATAGTGCAGCAGGTAGGCAATGCACCACTTGACAACACTACTGGTAGTCTCCACACCAGCTCCAAAAATGTCACCCACCGTCATCAGGATGTGCTCATCTGTGATCTCTGGCTCTTGGGTCACTTGGCCATTGCAGTTCATCTTGGCTTTCAGTAGTGTATCCAGGAGGTTGTTGACAGAATCTATGTTGAATTTCTCCTGAGATGATGGGAGTGGGAAATGGATGAACCTTCTCCAGAACCCAGAGCTCCTTCCCCTCTTCCTATTTTTCTCCTCTTAGCTCCTACCCCCATCCCAAAATCCAGGTCTGAGAACCTGTGCCCAGGAGCAGGAACATAGCCAAGGTATTCTGGCATTGTCATCAATGGACACAGAGAATGGGGGTTCTTCACAACAGCTTCACCCTTTCTTCCAACCCCTCCAAAGCTTGCGCTGTTCTGTCATGTACCTTTTGAATTTTAAGTTTTTTCTCCATTAGCTTGTTCCGTAACATGACGCTCTCCTTCAGCAGTGTCAGTTCTTTGTTGGGGAACAGCTAGAAAAGTGAGAGGGATAGAAGGGTTGCTCTTCAAGGTAGATCCACTCCTTGCCCCCCACTCTAATCTCCCTCACTTCACTTTACCCACCCTCCCAGACTTGGGCCCTTGACTCTGTCCCTGCTCTTCTATCTCCTCAGGGAATCTTACCCTCTGGATTCCCTCTTTATTGCATACATCCCACCACCAAACAGTGGAGTCACATGAGGACCCGCTAGGTGGGGGAGTGGCTTGGTAGGCCCCTTCCCATCTCTAGCCAACCACAAGTGTGTGGATTTTTTTTTTAAATGTGTTCTATGTCCATCATTGTCTTTGCCATCAATTGGGGGAGGGGGATTAGGGGGAGAAGCAGAAGATGTCAATAGCCCCTCCTTATGGTTTAGTTAGGCAAAGAAGCACAAGCAATGAATATTCTATGATTCAGGGCTGGGCTCTGGGACTCACACCGTAAGAACTGCGTTATTTCACAGGAGGGAGAGATCACGGGGTGGATTTCTGCAGTCATGGAAGGCTTCCTGGAGGAGGCAGACTCAAGTTCATCCTTGATGGGAAAGATGGCGACTAGGAGACTAGGTGTCTTGACCAAAATGTTCACAGGGTGGGAGGGTGCAGCGAGGGGAAGCGAGTGCTTTTTCCTACTGCAGAGTGAAACCCCAGGGCTCTTACCTGAACCCAGGGAAAGATGTCAACCAGACTGTCCTTGGCCAGAGTTTTGATGATGACGTCGCTGAGGTTCATCAGGATCTCTATGTCTTTATCGTCTTGCTTCCAGGAGCTGCTGAAGCAAAACTGGCAGATGACATTGGTGGAAGCCAGGAAAAAATCCAGAGCTGGGTCCATGGTCTGTCCTTGCGTGGTGGCCAGGGACTTACATAGGGCAGTGGCTTCCTGGCAGACTGGGGGGGGGGGCGAAGAAAGGAAAGGATGGCTAAGGGAAGAGGGAGAGGGAGAGAGACCCAGCCTCCTCCCCTTCCCCTCCCCCCCAACTACCACACCACCCGTCAGTCAGTCAGAGGACGGCCACCAGGTGGCAGCAGCAGTCCGGGATCATTCTGGTCACCCCTTTACCCTCTCATCGGGGGCTGCTGCCAGGCTCGGAGCCCTGGCCCTTCCCTACTGATTAGTAGCCCCCGGTCCCGGCACTCACTGATCTTTTCAAAGTTCTGGGAGCGATCCTTAAACAAGGAGAAGGTAGATTGCACCAGCTTCCGATACATTCGCCATTGGGGACCATACTCGCTGAAGGCGATCCCCTTGCCCGAGCCGCTCAGGATGTCTGTGGTTACCTTTGCAATTAGGGGAGGATCGGATTTAGGATGAGACACTCTCTATTCCCTTCAAATTGCCCTCATTTGCCCTTCGCAAGGGGAGATGGGAGGCACCGGCCGGGATTTCCATCCAGGTAGTCAGAGTAGTTAAAAAAAAAGATTCAAAACTTTGAACCCAGGTGCACTACATAGGTGCCCTTGTCATCTCCCCCCCCCCAAGTCTACCAATTTTAGCTTCACAATCTCTCTCATCTATGCCCCCTTCTCTCCTCCAACAAGCCCCATCCTGTTCTAGACCTTCATTTCCTACCTGAATCACTATCATAACTTTCTAGTTGGCTTCTTTATTTTTTTTATTAAAACTTTTTATTTGCAAAACATATGTATGGGTAATTCTTCAACATTAACCCTTACAAAGCTTTCTGTTTACAAATTCCCCCCCAGTCCCCACCCCTCCCCTAGATGGCAGGAAATCCACTACATGTTAATTATGTTAAAATACTTGACAAATGAATATATGTATACATATTTCCTAATTGGCTTCTTTAAATTAAGTGTCTCCCCCTACTCCAATCCCTCCTCTATTTAGCTGATAAACTGATCTTCCTAAAGAGCAGGTCTGATCATGTCACCCCTTCCCTCCTGCCAAGAAATTCCCTTTACCTCCAGGAACAAAGATGAAATCCTGTTTGTCATTCAAGACCCTTCATATTTCTTATTACATCTTATTCTCTCTCCCTTCACACACACACACACACACACACACGAACTCTCAGAGATCCAGTGAAACTGGCTTTCTTGCTCTTCCTCCAGCAAGACAAATCTGTCTCCAGACTGGCTGTCTTCCATGCCTGGAATGCATCTAATTTATCTCTGTATCTTATCCTTCCCAGCTTCCTTCAATTCCCAGCTAAAATCTCATTTTCTACAAGAATTCTTTCCTAATCCCTCTTGATGCTACTGCCTTCTCTTGCTTGATCATCTCTAACTTAGCCTGTTTATATCGTTTGTACTTGGTTTTCATGTTGTCTTCCCCCTTTAGACTTTGAACACCTTGAGAGTAGGAACTTTTTGTCTCCCTTTCTATCCTTGGCACTTAATACAATGATTAACATGTAGGAGGCACTTAATACATTTTTTTTTTTTTGCTTTTTGCTGAGGCAATTGGGGTTAAGTGACTTGCCCAGGGTCACACAGCTAGGAAGTGTCTGAGACCAGATTTGAACCCAGGTCCTCTGACTTCAGGGCTGGTGCTCTATCCACTGCGCCAACCTAGCTGTCTCATTTTTTCAAATAAAATAAATTTTATAAAGGCCTCATTTCTAAAATATATAGAGAATTGTCTCATATTTATAAGAATTCAAGCCATTCTCCAATCGATAAATGGCCAAAGGATATGGACAACAATATTAATTTTTGTTGTTGTTTATGTTTGTTTCAGTTTATTGACTGACTGGACTGCACTATGAATTAAGAGATATGGCACTAAGCCACTGGATAAACTTTGGCAAATGATTTCCCTTCTCTGGACTTAATTCAATCCAACAGATATTTATTAAGTACAATTTTTTCCTTTATAAAATCATGAAATTGGATTAGATGCTTTTGATCATGCTTTCCATCTCAGGCATATATGAGTCTGTAAGTCACTTCATCTCACTAGTTCTTTGTCTGCTCTTCTAAAAATGGGCAGGCTGCAGAATTTCTCAGCCTGGGCCCAAGGAACCAGAGAAGGAATTGTTTCCCAACATCAGCTGGGTCCCAACTTGTATGGGAAGAGGAACTGAGGCACACAGGGTAAAATGACTCGTCCAGGTCCACACAGCTACTAAGGGTCTTCCACAAATTTGAACTTGCCAAGCTAAATTTTCCTGACTTCAGACCCTGTGCTCTGTGGTGCTGCCTATATCCTCAGAGATCTGGTACAGACCTTAGAGATGATGTAGCCCAATCCCATGATTTAATAGATGAGAAAACTGAGGCTCATAAAGAGGTAATTACTTGCTAGAGGACACACAAGTAATTAATTATACAGATAATTAAGTAGCAGAGCTGGGACTCTGGCCAGAAGTTGTCAGGAATTCTGCCTCCCAAATTCATTGCTAGATACTGAGTGTTTGGGGGGGAGAATACTGTTTTGGGGAAGGTATCTGTTCTTAAAACTGTTGGCATCCCCAGGAAGGGAAAGGGTTGAGAGGAGGGTATCCAGATACCCCTTCTCCTCTCTTTCCTAATTCATTTCCTCCTTTTTTTCTGCTTCCCTGTCTTCAATTCCTCCTCTCTTTGCTATTTTCTAGCCCTGATGGATGCTAATTTTCATGGATAAACTCTGGAAGGAGTTTCTTCTAGGATCCTCCAAGGCTGAGCTAGGGAAGAGAAAGATGAGCAAGGCTGGAGCTGGAAACTAGAGAAAAAGGGAAATTGCCATCTGGAAAAGACTGAGAAAAACTCTGAGGAAGAGAAGAGAATGTGTCAATTTTCATGCTCAGACATTAGTTGCTCCCAATTTGCAGACAAGGGAGTTGAAGCCCAGAAGGTCCGACCATTTGGCTGATGTTGCTCCTTGAGTCACAGACTGAAGGAGGGCTAGCACCCAGCCTACTCTGTCATGCTGCTTCTCACCCAAGTCCAGAAAAAGGGACACATGTCCCCTCTTGCCCCAGGAAGCAGCACTGAAGCTCCCACCTCCCCGATCCAGCCTGGGCATGGCTCTTCCCAGGAACCCTTCCCATGGGGTACTGGCATTCATCACAATCCTTACCATTCGGGGGCGGCTGGCAAAATCCTTGCCCTTCTTGAGAAGCACTTCCTTGGCCAGAGAGAACTGGTTCACTACCACGGAGTACGAAGGCCCCAGCCAAAAGGCATAAATGTGGCCATACTTCTCCTTAAGCTTGGTGAAGAAGATGTGAGCTTGGTCAGAGGAGTTCATATAGGGAAGGCTGCCCAGGATGGGCAGATGGGGCAGACAAGTGGGGTATTTCTTGCCCAAAGTCCCCAGCTTCTGACAGAGGTAGTATAGCAGGGTCAGCAGGGAGATGATGAGGAACCACCACATCCTGATTTGGGGATGGCTAGAGAGAAAGGCTCTGGGAAGTTTGAGCCAGGCTGTGATGGATATCGGCAGCAGAAGGAGGCACACTGGGGCCCCACAGCACTCCCACTGGCTTTTAATGTTGGCCCCGATCATCACCTTGACTTTCAGGATGTTTATCTCACTCCTGATGAAGGTTTCCCTGGAACTGGACAAGGTTTGGGTCCTATCCCTTGATGAAGTAAGAGGAGGAGGGAGGGTGGAGGTTTTCACTAATGGGGGTCAAGGTCCTGTAATCTCCCACCTGCCCCTTCCCAGTGAGGGGGGCCAGTTAGCCTTGGACAGTTCTCGGGTACCTGTAGTGAAATCCTGTGCAATCTGGTTTGAGGAATTTCCTTCTTTTTGAGGGTATAAATCAGATCTGAATTAACTATGGCAGTTCTCACTAAGGGCTTCCCCTGAAGGAACTGCTTTGTCCAATAAACCTTAAATCAACTAGCAGGTATATTTAAAAGTGTTATAATTATATGTGTACATGCACATATACACACACATACTACATATATAATATATATGCACATGCATAGACACACATACTATAAATCTCTATATATGTATAGATAGATAGATAGATAGATAATAGATACTAGTGCTGAGTATGCCCAGATCTGAGATTCTGAGAAAATGTGTGTCTTCCTTCTATCCTCAAAAAGTTTATAGTTTTTTGTCAAGTATTTCAACATTATTAACATGTAGTAGACTTCCTGCCATCTAGGGGAGGGGAGGGGACTGGGGGTAAAATTTGTAATGGAAAGCTTTGTAAAGATCAATGTTGGGGAACTACCCATATATATATTATACAAATAAAAAGCTTTAATAAAAAAAAGTTTATACTTTTGTTTAGGGGAACAAGTCACACACACACACACACACACACACACACAACCAGAATGATTAGTTGTGTGATTAATAAGACTGATTCACCTCCGAGGAAGAAGAAATCACTAAGGACTGATGATTGGAGGAGGCTTCAGCAGGACCCCGAAAGATAGAATTTAGAGCAGGGATTCTTGACCCAGGGTCTGGGAACTTGATTTTAAAAATATTTTAGTTTTTTTTTTTTTTCTAAGGCAATTGGGGTTAAGTGACTTGCCCAGGGTCACACAGCTGTTACGTGTCTGAGACCAAATTTGAACTCAGTTCCTCCTGACTTCAGGGCTGGTGCTCTATCCACTGCGCCACCTAGCTGCCCCTAAAAATATTTTGATAACTATTTCAACATAATTAGTTTCCTTTGCAATCTGAATATTTTATTTACCTCCCTAGTATCTTTCTTATTTATTTTTTGGTTACATTTATTGAGTTCTTAGAGGGGACAGTTGAAGTCCCCAACTAGTATAGTTTTGCTCTCTGTTTCTTCTTATAATTCACTTAATTTCTTTGTTTTTGAGAGGCAATTGGGCTTAAGTGTTCAGGTTCACACAGCTAATAAGTGTTAAGTATCTAAGGTCAAATTTGAACGCAGGTCTTCCTGATTCCAGGACTGGTCTTCTATCTACTGTGCCATCTAACTGTCCCCACTTACTTAAGTTCTTTAAGAATGGATGCTATACCACTTGATACATATATGTTTAGAATTGATATTGCTTCATTGTTGATGGTACCTTTCAGCAAGATATAGTTTCCTTCTTTATCTTTTTACTTTATTTTTATTTTTTCATTTAATTATTTTTATTTTTGGGTGTGTGAGTCAATTGGGGTAAAGTGTTTTGCCTAGCATCACACAGCTAATAAGTGTTAATTGTCTGAGGCTGGATTTGAACTCAGGGCCAGTGCTCTATTCACTGCACCATCTAGCTTCTCTCCTTCCTTATCTTTTTAAATTGGATTATTTTGCTTTTGCTTTATCTGAGATCAGAAGAGCTACCCCTGCTTTTCTTTTCTTTTTAGCATATATTTTATTTTTAAAAAATTTCCATATTAGTCATGTTGGGAAAGAAAAATCAGAAAAAAGATAAAAACCACATAAAAAAGCAAATATAAACAAAAAATGAAAATAATAGGCTTTTAATCCACATTCAGTTCACATAGTCCTTTTTCTGGATGTAGATGGCATTTTCCATCCCAAGAGTAAAGTCTATCATAGCTGATCATCACATAATTTTGCTGTTACTGTGTACACTATTTTCTTGGTTCTGTTCACTTCACTCAGCATCAGTTCATGTAAGTCTTTCCAGTTGTTTGAAATCAGCCTGCTCATCATTTCTCATAGAATAATACTATTTCATTACATTCATATAACATAACTTATTCAACCATTTCTCAATTTGATAGGCATCCCCTCAATTTCCAATTTTTTGCTACTACAAAAAGAACTGCTACATTTTTGCACATGTGACTCTTTTATGATCTCTTTGGGATACAGACCCAGTAGAGACACTACTTACCCCTACTTTTCTTACTTCAGCCGGAATATAATAGATAACACTCTAACCCCTTAGCTTTAATCTGTGTATCTCTGTACTTCTTGTAAACAACATATTGTAGGATTCTGGTTTTTAATCTACTCTGCTATCTACTTCTGTTTTGTTGGGGAGTTCATCCCATTTATTTTTCACAGTTATGATTACTAATTGCATATTTTTCTCCATCCTATGTTTCCTTTTATTTGTCTTCTCTCTCCTTTCACCCTTTCCCTCCTCAACAATGTTTTGCTTCTATCACCTCCCATAATCTGCTCTTCCTTCTATCAGTCCCTTCTGCTCCTCTTTACTTAATCTCCTCCCCTCTACTTTTCTGTTGGGTAAGGTAGATTTCTATATTCAAATGATTATGCATATTTTTTCCTCTTTGAGCCAATACTGATGAGAGTAAGTTTCAAGTCCAACCTCCTAAGTCCCCTCCATTGTAATAATAAGTATTTCATACCTCTTCATGTGAAATAATTTACCCCATTCTCTCTCTCTTCCTTCTGAACCCAGGGTACTTCTCTTTCTTATCTCTTAATTATATTCTATTACTGTCATTCCTTCAAATTCATCTTATACCCATAACCTCATTCTGTGTTTATTCTTTCCAAGTGTGCTATTATATATATCATTATGGTACAATAGTATTATATCACAATTGTATACCACAAATTGTTAGCCATTCCTCAACTGGTGGGCATCTCCTTAATTTCTAATTTATTGCCACCACACAATGAGCTGCTATAAATATATATCCATATATATGTACCTATATGTGTCATATACATATATATGTACATATATTTTCCAAAAAGGTAATTTTCTATTTTCATCTCTTTGGGATACAAAACTAGTCAGTAGTATTGCTGACTTAAATGGTATGCAAAATTTTGTAGTCCTTTGGATGTAGTTCCCAAATTGTTTACCAGAATGGTTGGACTAGTTTCCAACTCCACCAAGAATACATTACTGTCTAAATTTTTTCACATCCTCTTCAGCATTTGTCATTTTCCTTTTCTGTCATGTTAGTCAGTCTAATATATGTGAGGTGGTATCTAAGAGTTGTTATAATTTGCATTTCTATAACCAGTAGTGATTTAGAGCATTTTTTCATGTGACTATTGACAATTTTGATTTCTTCTTCTGAAAAACTCCCTGTTTATATCCTTTGACCATTTATCAACTAGAGAATGGCTTTTATTTTTATAAATTTGGCTCAGTTCCCTATATATTTTAAAAATGAGGCCTTTATTTTTAATTTTTAAATTTTTTTCAAATGCACACACTAGTTTTATTATTTAAAAAGAACAAGTTGCATATAATAGATTTGTAATTTCATGTGAAATCATTTTGTTAAAATTATACAATGTTATAATACTTGTTCTGTTCCTACAATAAAATAAACTCAGAATGAATAAAATTACACTTGTCAGATATTTCACCTGATATATCAAGTTTTACTATTTATCATTTAAAGTTATTTTTCATGTTGCAATAGTAATAAATTGCTGCCTCCTAAAGGAACCCCATCCTTATCACTCCAAGCACTAGAACTCTCTCTCCATAATTACTTTGCATATATAAAATGTATGTTTCTATTTATTTAAAATTTTTTTCTAATGTATTAGATCTGACTTTTTCTTATTACTGCTTTTTATTTCCAAGACATATGTATGGATAATTTTTCAACACTGATTCTTCCAAAACCTTGTGTTCCAATTTCTCCCCCTTCCTCCCACCCCTTCCCCTAGATGGCAAATAATCCAATATATGTTAAACATGGTAAAATATGTTAAATCCAATTTATGCATGCATTTTTTAAAATTTTATTTTATTTGCATAACATATGTGTGGGTAATTCTTCAACAATAACCCTTACATAGTTTTCCGTTACAAATTTTTCCCCCCAACTCCCCACCCCTCCCCTAGATGGCAGGATATCCACTACATGTTAATTATGTTAAAATATTGGCAAATCGAATATATGTATACATATTTCCAAACTTATCATTGTTGTGCAAGAAAAATCTTATCTACACAAACGATATATCAGATAAAGGAAACACAATGTAAGCAAACATCAATCAAGGCGTATGAGAATGTTATGTTGTGGTCCACATTTCGCATTCCTCTCTCTGGGTGTATATGGCTTTCTTCAGTGAACAATTGGAAGTGGTTTGAAACATTTCATTGTTGAAGAGAGCCATGTCCATCAGAATTGATCGTCATATAGTACTGTTGTTGCCGTGTATAATGATCTCCTGGTTCTGCTCATTTCACTCAGCATCAGTTCATGTAAGTCTCTCCAAGTCTCTCTGAAATCATCTTGCTGGTCATTTCTTACAGAACAATAATATTCCATAATATTCATATACCATAATTTATTCAGCCATTCTCCAATTGAAGGGCATCTATTCAATTTCCAGTTTCTAGCCACTACAAAAAGGGCTGCCACAAACATTCTTGCACATGTGGGGCCTTTTCCTTCCTTTATGATTTCTTTCTTTTTTTTTTTTTTGCTGAGGCAATTAGGGTTAAGTGACTTGCCCAGGGTCACACAGCTAGGGAATGTTAAGTGTCTGAGACCAGATTTGAACTCAGGTCCTCCTGACTTCAGGGCTGGTGCTCTATCCACTGCGCCACCTAGCTGCCCTCCTTTATGATTTCTTTGGGATATAAGCCCAATAGAAATGCTGCTGGGTCAAAGGGTATGCACAGTTTGATAACTTTTTGAGCATAGCTCCAAATTGCTCTCCAGAATGGCTGTATCCGTTCACAGCTCCACCAACAATGCATCAGTGTCCCAGCCCTCCCACAACCCCTCCAACATTCATCATTAACTTTTCCTGTCATTTTAGCCAATCTGACAGGTGTGAAGTGGTACCTCAGGGTTGTCTTGATTTGCATTTCTCTGATCAACAGTGATTTGGAGCACCTTTTCATATGACTATAAATAGTTTTAATTTCATCCTCTGAAAATTGTCTGTTCATATCCTTTGACCATTTATTGATTGGAGAATGGCTTGAATTTTTATAAATATGAGACAATTCTCTATATATTTTAGAGATGAGACCTTTATCAGAACCCTTAAATGTAAAGATGATTTCCCAATTTATTGCTTCCCTCCTAATCTTGTCTGCATTGATTTTATTTGTACAAAAACTTTTTAACTTAATATAGTCAAAGTTATCTATCTGGTTTTCAATTAAGAGTTCCAGTTCTTCTTTGGACATAAATTTATTCCATCTCCACAGGTCTGAGAGGTAAACTATATTATGTTCCTCTAACTTGTTTACAAAATCACTCTTTATATCCAGATCAGAACCCATTTAGATCTTATCTTGGTATGTGGTGTTAGATGTGGGTCAAGCCCTAATTTCTTCCACACTAGTTTCCAGTTTTCCCAGCAGTTTTTGTCAAATAGTGAATACTTATCCCAAAAGCTGGGGTCTTTGGGTTTATCAAAAACCAAATTGCTATAGTTATTGCCTAGTTTGTCTTGTGATTCTATCCTATTCCACTGATCGACTACTCTATTTCTTAGCCAGTACCAAATGGTTTTGATGACCGCTGCTTTATAATATAGTTTTAGATCTGGTACAGCAAGTCCACCATCTTCAGCCTTTTTTTCATTAATCCCCTTGAAATTCTTGACCTTTTGTTTTTCCAAATGAACTTTGCTACTATTTTTTCTAGATCTGTAAGATAATTTCTTGGGAGTTTGATTGGTATGGCACTAAATAAGTAAATTAGTTTGGGTAGTATTGTCATTTTTATTATATTCGCTCTTCCTACCCATGAGCATTTTAAGTTTTTCCAATTGACTAGGTCTGATTTGATTTGTGTGGAAAGTGTTTTGTAATTTAGTTCATATAGTTCCTGACTATCCCTTGGCAGGTAAATTCCCAAATATTTTATACTATCAACAGTTATTTTGAATGGAATTTCTTTTTGTATCTCTTGCTGCTGAACTTTATTGGTAATATATAAAAATGCTGATGATTTATGTGGATTTATTTTGTATCCTGCCACTTTATGCATGCATTTTTATACAATTATTGTGCTACACAAGAAAAATCAGATCAAATAGAAAAAAAAACCGAGAAGGAAAACAAAATGCAGGCATACAACAAAAAGCATGAAAATTCTCTGTTGTGATCCCCACTCAGTTCCCACAGTCCCCTCTCTGGCTGTAGATGGCTCTCTCCATCACAAGATCATTAGAACTGGCCTGAATCATCTCATTCTTAAAAAGAATCATGTCTATAGAATTGATCATCGTATAATCTTGTTGCTGTGTACAATGATCTCCTGGTTCTGCTCATTAAATGTATTTTTCAGTATGTTGTTTCCCTTATGAAGGAGGAGGACAGAAGCATTTACTAAGTTTTTTCTACATGCAGAGCACTGTGTTAAAAGCACAGAGGATATGGAGAGAAAAGTAGAGTCCATAGAATGAAAGGTCTTTGAGGGGAGAGAATGTTTCATTTTAGTTTTTGTATCTTTGGGCAGCTAGGTGGTGCCCTAGTGCACAGAATGCTCGGCCTGGGAGTCAGGGAGACTCATGTTCCTGACTTCAAATCCAGCCTCAGACACATTAGGTGTGTGATGCTGGGCAAGTTCCTTCACTCTATTTGCCTCAGTTTCCTCATCTGCCAAATAATTGGAGAAGGAAATGTCAAACCCCTCTGGTATCTTTGCCAAAAATCCTCAATGGGGTCACAAAGAGTCAGACAGAGCTGAACCACAGTGAATCCCCAGCTCTAGCATCTAGCATAGTGCTTAATACATCTTAAATGTTCTTAGCTGTTGAATTAAATCGAATTGGATCCATTGAGCTTTGTTTATTGTCTCCCTCCTCCTTTAAGATCTGGTATCCTCATTTTCTTGTTCTTTTGAAGACTAGTAAGGATATGAGTTCAAATCCAGTCCCAGACACTTACTAGCCGTATGACCTTGAACAAATTACTTCATTCTGCCTCAGTTTCCTCATCTGTAAAATGAGCTGAAGAAGGAAATGGTGAGCCATTCCAGTATCTTTGCCAAGAAAACCACAAATGGGTTTATGAAGGATCAGACACCACTCACCAATAACAATCATAACTTTATTTTGAGGAACTGATGGAGAATTTTGAATGGGGAAGTGACCTGCTAAAAACAGTACTTTAGTAAGATTTGTTTGGCATTGTGAATAAGGTATATTAGAGGAGAGTCTATTCATAATGCTATTGCAGTACTCAAGACAAGAGGTGATAAATTCTCCAGACCATGGTGTTAGTGAGAATGGAGAAAAGGAAATGGTTGTGAAAGACATTATGAAAGAAAAATCCAAAGGAATTGTTTTATTGTATAATGTCACATAACTTTCCAAGAAGATTGTACTAGTTCACTTCAGCAGTTGAATAATGCACCTGATTCTGCAGTCATAGCTACAATGAATTTTGTAATTTTTAAATATAATTGCCAATTTAATAGGCATGAGATTATATTTCAAAATACTCATTGCCATTTAAACCTTCAGTGAATCATAATCTTTTTGCTAGTGGAGAGTCTTGTCTCAGTGTTTATGCCTGCTGACTGATCATGGTGGTGGTTGCTGAAGGCTGGGGTGGCTGTGGTAATTTCTTAAAATAAAACAACAATGAAGTTTTCTGCATCAATTGACTTCATTTCATTTGAACACTTAGAAACCATTGTAGGAATCTTAACAGACTTAACAATGTTGTGTCTCAGGGAATAGAGAGGCTCCAGGAGAGGGAGAAAGATTGGGGAATGACTGGTTGGTAGAGCAGTCAGATCACACACAACATTTATCTATGAAGTTTAATATCTTATATGCAGTTTGTGAAGCCCCCTCAAATTTCAATAGTAACAGCTAACATCACTGATCACATTCACAATAACAGATATGATAATAATTTTAAAGTTTGAAATATTTTGAGAATTACAAAAATGTGACTCAGAGACATCATGTGAGCACATGCTGTTAGAAAATTGGCTCCAATCGACTTGATTGAGTAGGGTTGCCACAAACCTTCCATTTGTAAAAACAAAACAAAAACAAAAAAACACTGTCTACAAAGTACAATAAAGCAAAGGATAATAAAATGAGGTATATCTATATAACAGGCGTTGGCAACATATAGGTTGTGGCAGGAACAGTTGGAGGTAGAAAATAGAGACAATGGTACTTAAGTTGTGAGCCTGGGTGACTGAAAGTGGTGGTAGCTTCAACAGTAATCTATCAGAAATTTGGAAGTTTAGAGGGGAAAGATAAAAAGTTCATTGTTGGTCATGTTGAGTTTAAGATTCTTATGAGACATCCAGTTTGAGATGTCCAATTAGAAATTGGAAATGTGAGACCAGAAGTTAGTAGAAGTGTTAAAACTGCATAACTAGATCTGAGAATAATCAGCATAGGGATGACAAATGGACCCATAGGAGTTGATGAGATCACCAGGTATAATAGTGTAGAGGAAGAAAGAAATGGGCCCAGGACAGCCTGTGGGAATTCTCCTGAATTCTGAAGATCCAACAAAGGAGATTGAGGAGGGGGATCAGACAGGTTGGAGGAGAGCCAGGGGAGAGTAATGCCATGAAAATCTAAAAAGAAGAAAATATTAAGAAGAAGAGTGATCAGCAGTATCATAGGCTGCAGAGAGGTGAAGAAGAATGAGGATTGAGAAGAGGCCATTAGATTTGGCAGTTAAAATAAAGTTAGTAACTTTAGAGGGAGTAGTTTAAGTTGAATAGAAAAATAGAAAATGAAAAAGTAGAAACAATATACACACTATTTAAATAACAGTAAAATCACAGGAAAAAAGTTTCAAAAGGGGACACAAAAATTGATTATTATTTTTGCTGAGGCAGTTGGGGTTAAGTGACTTGCCCAGGGTCACACAGCTAGGAAGTGTTACGTGTCTGAGGTTACAACTGAACTCAGGTCCCCTTGACTTCAGGACTGGTGCTTTATCCACTGAGCCAACTAGCTGCCCTCATTTTGTGATTTTATTAAAGTTAATATACACAAAACATTTTAAAAATAGTATGCTTCTATTTTCATTTGATATTAAAAAATTTTCATTTGCATATTTAAGTATGTTTTTAGACTTATCAAGTATTTATTAAATACCTGTTATGTATCAGGAACTATACTAATCTATTGAAAGAATTGACCAAGAAGGATCTGGTTCTTTTTTTTTTTTTAAGTATCTATTTTTTTTTAATTAAAGCTTTTTATTTACAAAACACATGCATGGGTAATTTTTCAACATTGACTTTAGCAAAATCTTGTGTTCCACATTTTCCCCTCCTTGCCCTCACTCCCTCCCCTAGATGGCAGGTAATCCAATACATGTTAAATATCATGTTAAATATGTTTAAATATATGTTAAAGAGGATCCAGCTCTTAACTGTAGTGTAGATATTTCCCTCCCTGGTTCCTGGCTAAGCAGCCACTTGGAATATCAGAGGTTCTAGCCATGTGTGATCAAATTATTATGTGATAATGCCATCTTCTAATTAGCTGAGGAGCTGAAAGGATTGGTGATGCAGGATGTGCCAAACTAGAAGTGAATTAAAATACAAAAAGAACTAACCAATCTTTCCCTCTTTTCTTTTTGGTAACAAGTCAGGCAAAAACTGCTATGAACAACTGGATGGCAGAGTTGAAGTGTTTTTTGCCACTGCTGCCAGGTGGCCATGAGCACATTTTTTTTTTTTTTTTTTGTCACTTAAGTGAATGAATATCTTCAGATTTGGTAATTTGTTAATTGACAATTTCAAGGTCACTGTGACTTTATGAGTTTGGGAGATCTATTAGAGATTTCACCAACAACTCCAGAGTCAATATCAGTGTAGTAACATGAGTGGGAATGGTAGAACAGAAGTGGAAAGTTAATTACCTGAGGACAGGGATGGCTTCAGGAGTGTGACCCTCAAAGAAAGAAAGAATGCCTACAGACTTTAGAAAGAAATTGACATTTGAAATCCAGTAGAAAACTAACTAAGGGGAAAGGATTTCAGAAAGGGAAAAAAGACTTTCAGGGTCAAAATTTAAATAGAAAATGAAGTTGAGCTAAGCCTCATTCCTGTTAAGACTGATTTCCAGTTCCCTCCTAGGTAGTTAATGTTTTTCAGCCAACAACTTTTTTTTCTTTTTGTCTTCTCAGATGTACATATAAAGAAACATACAATTTTCTTAATAAAGATGTATATACAATTGTATTTTAAATATTTTTTCCAATTATGCATAAAAGCAACTTTTAATATTCATTTTTAAAAATTCTCCAAATTCTCTTTCTCTCTTCCATCTCCCCTCGCAGAGATGGCAAACAATTTGATATAGATTACATACTACAGTCTTCTTAATAAAGAATAACAGAATTCGTCAGTGCCAGAAGTTGCAAAGAGCCAAATTAAGACTTGATCTAAGAAAAAAAAAAATTCCCTCATGACTAGAGCTGGTCAAAAGTGGAATAGTCCAATTTGGAATGTAGAAGGTTTTCCTTCTTTGGAGCAAAGGCTGGGCATCTTTTGTTGGGCAAGTATGTGGGAAATTCTTGTTTAGGAATGAATTGGTTACTGAGTTTCCTTCTAACTCTGAAATTCTATAAAAACAGAGTTCCAGCCAAAGTGCTCTATAACAATCTGCAGAAAAAAGAGAATGCTTCCAAGTAAGAGGATCAGAGAAGACCTCAAGGGGCAGTGGCACCTAAGTTGAGCTTTAAAGGAATAGAAGAATTTCAATATGCAGAGTTGAGGTGAGAGTATAATCAATCAAAGTAAAAGAATTTTAACAAAATCTTCACCAATGTCAGGATGCAAAGGAACTGCTGAATGTGATAATAGTCCAGTTCGATTGCAATTTAGGGTGCACAAAAGAGATTAATGTCAAATAAGATTGGAAAGTTAATTGGTAACAGATTATAGTGGGCCTTACAGGCTAAGTAAGGAGAGTTTGCACGTCATCCTACAGGCCAAAGCTTCTTAAGCTTTTTCCTCTCATGACCCCAGTTAGCCCAGGAAATTTTTACATGACTCCTGTTTATAAAATAGGTATACAAATCAATCACAATTTTGCGACCTCCATATTCAGTTATGAGACTCCCTATGGGGTCACCAGCCACAGTTTAAGAAGCTGGGATGTAGGCTACAAGGAGCTACAGAAGTTTTTTTAAGCAAGGGAGTCATGTTTGTGAAGAGGGAAGATTGAACAGAAAGACCAATTACAAGGTTATTACCACGATCTAACCAAGGAGGGTCGGACTAATATCATAGGTGGCCCCCGGGTCAGCAGCGCCTTGCACAGGGGGAGGACAATTTAAATATGGAACTGGGCGGATCCCATCTCCAAGCCACCATCCTCTTCACGGCAAGAAACCTCCTAAGGTCACTTTCAGTTCAAACGTCCTTTAATCCCATAAGCCTAATGAAAAGCTTTAGGCACAGAACACTGGCCTTGAGGTCGGAGCCTCAGGCTGTGGGGGCCTGGACAAATGATTTAACCTCTCTGGGCTGCATTCAAGAAACTGACTTTAGAAGATCTGAGATCTTTCCCGCCTTCATTCACAAAATGAGTCATTTATGATAAATGATCTCTAGGATTGTCTCCTAAATATAATGATCCTATTATTGCCTGGGGGGGGGGAATTTAGCTCCTCAAGTTCCTTCCATTTATAAAGCACTTCCAAAATTTGCAAAACCCTTTACATAAATTGTCTCCTTTGATCCTCACAACTAATAAGGGATGGGTGCTATTGTTGTTCCCATTTTATAGATAAAACGGAGAGTTGGAGATTTGTTAGGGATCATCCAGGTCTTGTTCAACTCCTTATGATGGGTCTCTCAACCTGGATTATCTTCCCTGCCTTCCCATAACGAAGCCTTCCTCGAACCTACAATTTAAAGGTGAACCTTGTTATTGACTTCACAATATTCTGTCGGTCTCCTTTTGCGTTTACTGCACGCATTCTCTTTTGCATTATTACTAGACCGTACGCTCCGTGAGAGCAAGACTGCCATGTTTTGTCTCCCAGCATACCCCAAAGCATTGCACTTAGGAGACTTAATAAAAATTATGGGAATGTACTGTTAAGTTTTCCCATTACAGACACACGTAGTATGCGCGGTGGCTATTCACTCTGGCCTTGAAGGAGAGCTGCTGCTGCTTCCTCCGATTAAAAGAGCCACGACAAATTTGTCTGAGAAAGTTTACAAAACACAGCAGCTAAACCCAGCCGGATCCAAGCGCATGCGCTCCAGATCCCTTTTCGTTCAAATTGCTTTTCAGTTTCTCTTGGTCCAAGCGACTTTCCGTTGCGACAACGAAGCCACCGAGGAGCCGCTGCAATGGCGGCGGGGGTGCCCGATCCCCAGTCGCGATTCGGCCACTCGGTAAAGGGGCTGCTCACCGAGAAGGTGAATGCTTGTGGTACCGATGTGATCGCCCTCACCAAGCAGGTGTTGAAGGGTTCACGGAGCTCTGAGGTGAGACGGAAGGCTGCTGCAGGCGAGGGGTGAGGGGAAACCTTTTGGCGAACGCTGAAGCAGTGGGCGGAAGCCGCGTTGCATGTTGGGATTTGTAGTTTTTTTAAATGGAACTCGCTTCAGTATCTGGTTCTGAGTCTGGAGATTAAGTGGTGCATCCTGGGAACTGCAGTTCCTCGAGGCGTGAATGAGACGTGGTGGGTGTGGCTACTGCGTAGGTGTGTAAATTTGAGCATTGAGTTCCAGAATTGGAGCTTCAGGGGCCATCTAGGCTAATCTGTTCAGGCAGTAAGAGGATCATTATATTTAGAAGAAGATTCCACAGATTATTTATCGTAAATGACTCATTTTGTGAGTGAAGGCGGAAAAGATCTCAGATCACCTAAAGTCAATTTCATGAATGCAGCCAAGAGAGGTTGTCATTTATCCAGGCTGGAAATCCAGTGTTCCGACCCCAGGTCCAGCGTTCTGTGCCTGAAGCTTTTCATTAGGCTTATGGGATTAAAGGACGTTTGAACTGAAAGTGACCTTAGGAGGTTTCTTGCCGTGAAGAGGATGGTGGCTTGGAGATGGGATCCGCCCGTTCCATATTTAAATTGTCCTCCCCCTGTGCAAGGCGCTGCTGCCCATGGTCATCAAAGAGCAGGGCCTGGGCCCCCTGCCCTGGCCCATGGGAACGCTGTGCCTTCCCTTCCTGGATCTGATAAGGACTGACCGTCCCCTAAGTGAATCCTTCCTTTCATCTCCCACATCCTGCTCCTGTAATTCCTCTTCTCACTTTTTGCACCTCACAGGAAGGTTTTACGCCTTCCTGAGGATTCATTCCCTTTTCTTTGCTAAACTAAAATAACAGTTTACTGGCTTTCTCCCCTCCATCTTCAAGGGGCTCCTTGACTGAGGCAGAATAGTGTCCTAAGGGAACCTTGAACTTGAAGTCAGAAAAACTGGATTCAGGGCCCACAAAAGCAGGTACCACGTGCTTTGATTCTTTGATCCGACTCTGATTCTTAGGTCTCCTAATCTGTAAAATGGGGATAATAGTATTTACATTCACTGCCTCACATGGAGTACTAGCAGTACATTTGTTAAGTCTCTGCTTCATTCCAGACACTGTGCTAACACACTGGGGATACCAAAGGAGTAAAAGACAGACCCTGACCCTCAAGGAGCATACTGTCAAATGGGGAAGACAACATATAAATATACACAAAGCAGGCCAGACAGGATAATTGAAGAAATAATTTCCCCAAAGGAAAGGGGGGGGAAAAAAACCCGGGGGGGGGGGGAGATGCAGAAATTAAAAGAGGTTGGGGAAGGCTTCCTGTAAAAGAAGGGTTTTTAGTTGGGATGTGAAGGAAATCTGGGAGGACAGTAGTCAGAACATAGGGGGAAGAACATTCCAGGGGTGGGGTCAGCCAGAGAGAATGCCTTGGAGCAGAGTGAGGGGCTTGTTTGTGGAACAGCTGGAAGCCATTGCTACTGAATCAAAGATTATATGCTGGGGAGTGAAGTGTAAAAGACCTGGAAAGGGAGGAGAGACTCAGGCTATGAAGGGCTCTCTCTGAGTGTCAATGTATTTGATCCTGGAGACCATAAGAAACCAGTAGAGGGAAGTAATGTTATCATTAATATAATATGTCACACATTTATATTGAATTTAGAACTGGAAACTTAGTCGCCCAAGCTCACTAAGGTAACAAAGTCACCCAAATCCTTTCATTTCAAATATATCGTTCTTTTTACTACATTAAACTGAATAAATGAATCTTTTTAGCTTATGACACCAATCTTTATGGCTAGAAGAACTCTTCCATGGATAGTCTATTTCTAAGCCTGGAGAGGAGCTCAGAATTGGCCATTTAAAAGGAAGGAAAATGAGGTTTCAGGTAGTGGTAGTGGCTGTAGCATTGTAAAGTGCTTAGTCTCCTTGCACCTAGGAGAACATATAAAGGGAACTTTAGGGTTCATTTTTAATATCTGAACCCTCAGTGGGCTGAGTGGAAAGAGCAGCATGTTAGACCAAAATACTTTTGTATGTGCAGCCCCATACGACTTATGAGTGTCATTCAAAGGAACTAGGGATATTTACCTTGAAAAGGGAAAGATCTAGGGAACACAATTGTCTTCAAGCCTTAGGAGAGCAGTCACATAGAAATTAAAGGTTGGTGGGGTTTTTTTCAGATGCCAAGTGACACTTCTGTGAGCTTGAGGCTTTCTTTGGATATCAGTTTTTTTTTTCTTTTCTTTTTTTCATTTCTTAATAGTATTTTATTTTTCCAAATATATGCAAATATAGTTTTCAACATACACCTTTGCAACATTTTATGTTCCAAATTTTTCTCCCTCTCTCCCCTTGTGTTCCTCTTCAGGATAGCAAGCAATCTGATATGTCAAACACACACAATTCCTCTAAACATATTTCCATATTCATCATGCTATGTGAGAAAAATCCGATCAAAAGGGGAAAAAACATGAGAAGAAAAAATAAATAAACATACAAACAACAACAGAAAGGTGAAAGTACTATGCTTTGATGCATATTCAGTCTCCATAGTTCTCTCTCTGGATGTGGATGACGCCTGAGTTTCTTTATCTGAAAAATGAAGTTGGACTAGCTGGCCTCCAAGATTCCTTTAGACTCTAAATCTGTTATTGTGGGAACCTATAAGTTGCAAATTTTGACTTGGTGTAAGGGAAAATGGAAGAACTGGAGCTATCAAAAAGTAGAAGAGGCTGCCTCATGAGGGGAGGGTCATTCCTGCTCACTAGAGGTCTTCAAGGGAAGCCAAATTAGCATTTATTTGTCAGGGATATCCTAGGGGCGATTGTTGGCCAGGTGTTGAATGGACTAGATGGTTGGGTTTTGGGGTCTTTTCCAACTCTGAAGCTTTGTGATTCTCAACCTCACCTTTTGGCCTGGCACCCTCCCGCCCCCCACTCCCCCTAGTCTTCTGAGGAAATGGGAATAAGTCAGAGTCACCATCTCAGCGCTTGGCTAATGAGCCATGTGAAGAGCTCAGCAGTTTCAGAGTACTTCTGTTCTGAAGCATTGGCCTTTAGAACAGATGTCAAAACCGTGCCAGGCTTGCCATGGAGCCAAGGAAATGCATTCTTAACATGAACAAATGGAAAATTAGCCTCCATTACATCTTGAGTGTATGTGCACTGGGGAGGGTGCAACAGCTGCACTAGGAAGATTGCAGGAAGTTTGGAAATTGTGTTGATTATTACCATTTTTATTTTTGTCTTTCAGCTGCTGGGTCAGGCAGCTCGAAACATGGTATTGCAGGAAGATGCCATCTTGCACTCAGAAGATGTAAGAAGTGTTTTCTTTTAAGAGTCAGATTTTCTAAGGACAGTGTAACTCATGTTGCTGCCATGAAGTGGACAGTCATATTTCTGTGTTTGTTTTTGTATACAGAGTTTAAGGAAAATGGCAATTATAACAACTCATCTTCAGTATCAGTAAGTACGATGTAAACTCCAGAGCTAGCTTCTCGTGCCTTCATGTGGGTCTCTACTTAGTCATTACCCTTAGCTGCTCTCTCTGTTTTTGAGATTCTACACATCTCGTGTGTGTGTGTGTGTGTGTGTGTGTGTGTGTGTGTGCGCGTGCGCATAGGTAAGGGGTCACATCAGAGTTTATTTCCTGGAAAAGATGCTCAAAGTTACAGAGAAAGTTGGGGAGGTGGGAGAAGAAAATTGTCTGTGTCCCTTATGATATCCCCAGGGTAGGCCAAAGAGGCAGAAAGTTTGTTTTAGGAGCATACTGGCCCAGTGGGAATGATGGGAATGGAGCATTTCTTGACTTGGGACTCAGATATGTATACTGGGAAACATCATTGTGGTTCACATTGATGCAGTTGTGTCCATACTGTCATAAGCAGTATGTCCATGACATACAGGTCATGCAGATGGCTTTTAAAAATAGACATTTTTCTCCTAAGATTCCTCAAATGATCACATTATAGTTTTAAGAAACCTCATTTATCATTCCTCAGATTTGCTTCAGTTTAGTTTTTTATCTTTACAGCCTAGTCTCCAAAAAGGAAATTGGAGTGGTTAATTTGTGTCATTTATTTCCTTTTGAGTAATATTCAATTGTATTTGAACTTCTAATATGTTAATAAACAGTATTGTGCATGGTTGTTCTCCATATGGGTATAGATGTGCTGATCTGATACCTTGGATACCCAGGATTAATTCGGGCCTTGAATGTAAACTCCAGAATCTCATCCCATTAATGTGATGGATGGTACCAGAGAGACTGAAAGTTGGGAATCCATCTTTGTAGCTATATCCACTCACTTATAGGATTCCCATTAGTAGTGTAATCATTCCGTATGAAGGACAGTGTTATAGAGTGTGATAAAAACTAAAAACTTATTTTAGCTTGTATGCCTTGTCATGCATTCTAACTGAGTTAGAATATAATTTTTATTTTCCTCTTTTTTCTTACTGAGGCAAGAAGCTATTCAGAAGAAGTAAGTACCATTGGAGGCATGGGATGGGGAAAGTTTGGGAGAAATGGGGTAGATAGCCTGCAGAAACTCTGCAGCTGGGTCCTGCAGGCCTGGGAAATTTAGGTCAACCTACAAGTTGACTTACACTCTCTGTATCTTGAAGAAATGTCATTTCTTTCAGATAGTAACACAAATGGTTGTTAATGCAGTTTATCCAAATGACACCTAAAACCAAATTTAATCACTTTTAATTGGCAACATCCATTAACATACTACTGGACAATATACATTTGTTGAATTGATTCATTTAATGTATTCAAGTTAATTAAGTTGTTGGTTCTGTAAAGTCCTTGCCAATAGGAATTATTTCATTTGCTGTATATTCAAAACATTTAATGTAATACATAGTATACAATATATACTTAATAAATGTTTCTGGATTGATTGATCAGATGGATAACATGTCCCCTCTACAATTTTGTTTGTAACACTAATTTGTTTAGCAAATCTTTCCCCCCTTATTGACAGTATAAAGTTAAACTCTAAGGAACCAGATATGAACAATCACAAATTCTGAATAGAGTGTAGTCCATACTAATGAGAAGTTGATTGAATTAACATTTGAGAACTTCTAGTCTATATGGGGTTAAAGAAAAAGGGATATTATTCCAGGTACAGAGAATATTTTAAAATTAAAGTGGAAAAAAAGAAATATTGTTGCTTGTTTATTCCAAATGAATCTTTTTCTCTATCTGATTTGCAGTGTTGAGCTGTCTTCAAATCTACAGGACCAGCTGAAGCATTTGCTGAAATGAAATGACATCTTAAAGGCTCCCAAACACATTTCTCAAAGCTGCAGGGGAATAGAGCTCACAACCCCATCTTCTATTCTAGCAGTTCAATTAAAAGAGAATTGTGATAGTCTGTAGCCTCTCCCAGAATACAGGATTTTTCTCACCCTATGTAAAAATATAATTTAAGGCAAAACACAAACTAGATGGCTCAGCTCAGATGTACCATTTGGTTCTATGCAGACAAACCTGTTCCTCTCATCAAATTCTTTACTTACTCTGTATTAAAGCAGAATCAAGAAGAGTCTGTTATTTCTTTAGCACTTTTTTTTGAGCATTGAAATAATTTGTAATATGTAGAAAGTCATAAAGCATAAGTGTCATAATTTAGCCTATACTGTGTCATACTGTTTTAATTCAGAAACACCAGCTGGAGAGGTAGAGAAAGAATGATGATGAATAATCTATACGTGGGTTTTCCTGTTCAGTAAGATCAGAACTCCTGATCTTGATTCTTTTATTATTTATTCATCAAATGCTTTCTTATAGACTCACTCTGCTTGATATTGTGGCTCATACTACTGACATAATACCTGCTGTTTTCTTAGCTCACTCAGAAATGCTATTTACAGTTTTACTTATTATAGTTGATTTTTATATGTATAAAAGCAAAGAGTTGTTGACTAGCTGTGGCTTCCTCCCTTGACCTGGATTCTTAGCATTTTTTTGGTCTTTCATGATCCATGATTAAATGGCCTTGAATTCATTTTGTAATTCTGAAAGCTGTCAGCAAACCTGTTATTTGTGATGTGCTGTTCTTGCCAAATGCAAAGGAATTTGAATTACTTTCCCTTTGCAGTAAATGGTGGTTGTGAAAGTTTGTGTCATGTCAGAGACCTCTCTCTGCAATTGTTTTTTTCTTTTGTAGAAAGCCTTTGTGGAATGACAGTTTCGGGGCAAAAGCATTTTCATGTATATCATATAAAGACATCCTGGTATGTTTGCTAGAATTGTAAACTGGGCTTGAAGGACCTCTTGACTGATGTCATAGAGGTGAAACAGACTTTTGAAAAAACTCTACTTTATATTCTAACATAATTATCATGTAGTGGATATCCTGCTATCTAGGGGAGGGGTGGGGAGTAGGGGTGAAAAATTTGTAACAGAAAGCTTTGTAAGGGTTAATGTTTAGGAATTATCCATACATATGTTTTGCAAATAAAAAGTATTAATAAAAAAAAAGAAAAAACTCTACTTTAACTGTAATGCAAGAGTGCAGCAACAACCAAAAGACCAATTTATAGTACAGTTCTTATGAAATATCATTTGTATCTTTCAAGCAGAAGCCATTTTAGTCAGCTTCAAAAGCCAGGAGCACCGCTGCTCTAGTGCTTGCTAGTCAGGAGAACCAAGTTACAGTACTAACTTAGCTATTTTTAGCAGCTGCTTAATTAATCTCTGTTTCTGAATCTGTTTAAAAAGAGAATAGCATTTACCCAACCTAGTAGCATTGCTGTGGTAAAAGCAAATGAAATAATAAAAAAGACAATACACTGAAATAATAATAAAAGCTACATTTATGAAGCACCATAAACTTAACAAGTTAGAGTGGGAAGCCCCATGAGGACAAGCCTGAATAAATAAATACATATACACATTTACATATATAGGGACATACATGTATGTAAGTGTGTGTGTGTAGTGTATAAATAGATAGCTAGCTGGTCCAGTGGATAGAGTATTGGGTCTAGAGTCAGGAACACTCATCTTTCTGAATTCAAATCTGGTTTAAAACACTAGCTGTGTAATCCTGGGCAAGGCACTTGTTTGCCTCAGTTTCTTCATCTGTAAAATGAGCTGGAGACTCCAGTATCTTTGCCAAGAAAAGTCCAAATGGGGTTATGAAGAGTCAGATGTGACTGAAAGACAACATAAATGCATATTTAAATTTATATGTTAGATACAAATGTATTTGTATATGTATCTATAAAATACATTTTTAATATAAAATTTAATTTAATCTGTCTTCCTCAGCACCTATCACAGTACTCTGTTTACAGTAGCACTTAATAAGTGTTTGCTTAATTGTTTCAGTTATACTTTAACCATTGCATAATATTATAAAGCAACAACTCATGAACTACAGAATAATAGCTGGCATTTATGTAATGTGCTTTTTAGGGCTTGCAAAGTGCTTTGCAAAGCAAACTCAATGGGTTTTCATAAAAATCTAGTGAGTATTATTATTATGCCCATTTTTTAGATAAAAAAAGCTGAGATATGAAGGAGACAAGTATGCATTTCTATGACACCTGCTCTGTGCCTGGAAATACTAACCCCTATACAAATACCTCATCTGAACCTCAGAACAAGCCTGAAGTAGGACCTATTATCATTTTAGAGTTGAGGAAACTGAGGCAAACAGCCAAGTGATTTGCTCAGGGTCACAGCTGTAGGTGTCAGAGGCTGAATTTGAACTCCTGTCTTTCAACTCCAGGAAGCCCATCTCTCCATCTACTAGACCACCTAACTACATACAGATAGACAATTTTTTTCAGAATTTCTTTTTATTACATTAATGACAAGCATGCATTTTTTTTGTTCTGAAAACTGATATTTATAATTGAGTTTCTCACATGGCACATGACTTTATACTGTGTACTTGTTAGATTAAGATAATGATGTAGAACAGTATGAGAAATACAAAATCACAGACATCATTAAAATGGTTTATCCCAGAGTGCAGCCATCCCTGAAGTTCCCCAAGTTAATTACTAAACTTAAAAGGCAATCATTCCACAGAAAGGCAAAGACAATGCGAGACTGCTCATTTACATGTAGATATGATTTTTTAAAACCCATTAGTATGGGGCTCAGCAGCCAGTCACAACTCTTCCTTTTTGTGAGCGGTCTGCCTTTGCCAATTGTGCCCTCTCTGCTAATTAAAAATATACTAGTTGAAATTCTGTCTTCCCCACTTAGGACACAGTTCCTCGAGGGTATGTTGAAATAGTTCCTTGAAAACAAAGTAGAGTAATAAGGTGCTCTCAGCAATAGTGGGAAAAGTCTGGATGCAGTCATCCATTGCTCCTAGTCCGCCCTTCTTTCCTCTTCCATGGTCAAACTAAAGGTGCTGGTCCCTGGCCAGCCCGGGCACGGGATTCGGCCCTCTTGGGTGATGGAAGATGGGACAGGAATTGACCTGTCCCTAGTGCCTCTGCGGAGATAAGTTTTGTATGGAAAGAGCTGGCCGAGCCCTTAACATGGGAGGGGGCGAAGGAAGTAGTGAATGGTTGTATCCCTTTCTCAGGATCAAATCCAGCTGTCGTCTCAGGGTCTCCCCTCGCCTTCCTGGGGGAAGCCGGGTGTCGCTAAGACACTCTTCACCCAATTCCCGCCTCCCTAACTGTCCCCATCCTTTCCCTCCTTCCCAGCTGCCCCTTAGAGCATCCCCTTCCTTCTTGTCCCCAGTGACGGCTGCCTTCAGCGAACTGTAGATTTGACTGAACGTGCAGGTGAACTTCGACTCCGCGACATAGGGGTGTCCCTGGGCTAGGGACAAGGGCAGGGGCAGGGCCAGGCTTGGGGCTCTTGGTATCCTTTCTTCAAGTTAGGGGGCATGTCTGGGTAGGCGCTCAGCCTCGGGAGGGGGACAGTGTGTCTCGTATCCTCATGCCCAAGACACAGGGGCTCCGCTGGAGCCCGGCGCCCCGCACCTCCAATCCGGGCCCTCTCCATTGCAGGACCCTATGGGAGGGGGAGGATCTCGGCACAAAAGTCTGTGTGACGGCTGCCCGCCCCAGCGCGGTCCAGGTCCTGGGGGCTTTGCGCCGGGTACCTGAGGAAGAGATGTAAGCTCAACGTCCCGGAGTGCCGTGGAACCCCCATAAATGCGCTGCAGAAACCTGTGCCCCCAGTGCCTTACTCTGGTGCCATTGAACCTTCAGTGGCTCCTCACTCCCCTCTGGATAAAGAACAACTTAGCCTGGCCATTAGGACTAAACCCCGCTAAATATACAGCTTGATTAGGGGTTCTCGTGTCACTGGAACCTTCACTTTGCAACCAGACTTTGCACAGTACCAACCGGTTTCTTCCCAGCATTGGTTTATACTTTATTTGGGTCTGTTTTTTCCAGGCACTTAATTATTTCAGATTTATTGACAGATTGACTCTTTTAAACGTTCTTTTCCTCTCCCCAAATTGACCAGAGTGATTTCCATTATTCCCCCTCCAAGTCAACATTGTGCACAGCCAATGTCCCTGTATTTGGTGCAGTGGAAGATAGAGATAGGATCCCATCCTCATTCTAATAGCCGAAGTGACCATATTTAAGAAATTATTTTGCAATATAATCACCAACAAGCATTTATTAATTATTAATTTGTTAATTAATGTACCAGGCATTGTGCTAAGCACTGGAGAAATAAAGTATTAAGAAAAGGATAATCCCTGCTGTCAAAGAGTATGTGGCTGAGTGAGCTCTTTCTTAGGGAGAAATCACTTTTGCCTGGTAGAAATCAGTGAAAATTTCACGGAGAAGGTGGTATTTAGAGTGGACCTTGGACAAGTAGTCAGAAGTGAATAGAACTACATTTCCAAAACTTGTGAGCAAAGGATCTTGCAAAACTTTATGTTCCAATTTTTTCTTTCTCTTTCCCTTATCTCCCTCCTCTCTGAGACATCAAGCAGTCTGATACAGATTATACTTTTAAACATATTTCTATATTTATCCTATTATGCAAAAAAAACCAGACCAAAAGGGGGAAAACCATAAAAAAGTGAAAGTAAACAAACAAAAAAATGGTGAAAATACTATGCTTTCATCACCATTCAGTCTCCATCACATTTCATCCATCTCAAGTCTATTGGAATTGCTTTGGATCATTGCATTGCAGAGAAGAGCTATGTCCACCATAATTGATCATCACATAATCTTGATGTTACTGTATACAATGATCTCTTGCTTCTGCTCACTGCACTCAGCATCAGTTCATGTAAGTCTTTCCAGGCTTTTCTGAAATCAGCCTGCTCATCATTTCTCATAGAATAATAATATTCCATTATATTCATATATCATAACTTATTTAGCCATTTCCCAACTAATGGGCATGCATTCAATTTCTAATATCTTGCCACTACAAAAAGAGCTGCTACAAACATTTTTGATATGTTTTATCTCTTTTATGATCTCTTTGGGATATAGCCTCAGTAGAGGCTGGATCAAAGGATAAGTACAGTTTTATAGCCTTTTGGGCTGTCATAATACTTAAGAGGCAGTGCTCTGGGCCTTCTGATATAGTATCATATAATGCCTTGCATTATAACTTGAATGAATGAATAAATGACTACATTAAATTAAGTGCTTTCTATCTGCAAAGTGCTGTGCTAACTACTGAGAATACTGTTTTTAGGGAGCTCATATCCTAATGCAGGAGACAATACATGTGGACAGTTTCAGTTACAAGTTAGATGGAAAAATCCTGTGGTTCTTGAGGTGCTGCTGCCATTTCCTCAAGTTCATTTTACAAATGAGGAAAGTGAGGCAAATGGGTTAAATGACTTGCCCAGAGTCACATAGTTAATATCTGAATCTGTATTTGAATTCAGGAAGATGGATCTTTCTGACTCCAGGCTTTGTACTCTATCCACTGCACCATCCAGCTGCCTTACTCAGGCTCTAGGGAGAAGCTTTCAAATTACCAGATACTGTGGCTGTGGCACGGTGATCCCTGAGTGTTTGGAGAGTTGCTGGATTTTGGTCTTGGGTGTGGAAGTGGCAAAGGTTACTATGTCCCCATCCAGCTGGCTGGTGAGAAGGGATATGTCATTGGAATAGATATGACAGAGTCTCAGGTAAGGTTATGTGAGATTTTTTTCTTCCCAGGATTCACTTACACTTTATTTGGGAACACAAACAATAAATCATAGCATTAAAGATATTTATTCAGGTGTATGTAATGAACCT
This sequence comes from Myrmecobius fasciatus, assembly GCA_023553655.1. Classification (NCBI taxonomy): domain Eukaryota; kingdom Metazoa; phylum Chordata; class Mammalia; order Dasyuromorphia; family Myrmecobiidae; genus Myrmecobius; species Myrmecobius fasciatus. The sequence continues at coordinate 193,818 of JAJPUD010001105.1, forward strand.
GTATTTCCAAGGTATTAATAAGTTTGCTTAACCCAGCTTCAGAGTGACATCAGCTCAGGAGGAAAAGAAAATGTCTTATCCGACCCCTTTCATGGAAGTTTTATATTACTCCTAAAATAACTTTGGTGCCATCTAATCACTTTTCAAAAGCAGCCAGGTGGTGCAGTGGATAGAATTAGGAGGACCTGAGTTCAAATCCGACCTCAGACAGACCCTAGCTGTGTGACCCTGAGCAAGTCACTTGAGACTGCTTGCCTCAGTTTCCTCATCTGTAAAATGAGTCAGAGAAGGAAATGACAAGCCTCTCTAGTATTTTGGTCAAGAAATCCCCAAATGAGATGATAGTGAGTAAGATTCAACAACAACATTGATCTTCTACTCTAAACTCCTATTAGAGAGCTTACGTTCTTAGCAATAAATCACTGTTGACCTGATCTTGGATCTCTGGGGTCAGAAGGATCCATTTCCTCAATACTAATCCTTTAACAAATAGCAACAATAATGACCTTTATATAGAGTTTTAAATCTTGCAAAATACTTTACAAGCATAATTTCATTTCATCTTCACAAAAACTATATGAAACAGATGCCATCATTCTTATTTTATAAATCAGGAAACTGAGGCTCAAAAAGCTTCAGCCTCAACCTTTATGATTCACTCAGGGCCATGCACCCAGGGTTTTTTGATTCCGAATCCCATGTTTTTCCTCTCCACAAAAAGGCATTTCCCAGTATCATCTGAGTGCCAAGAGCCCCTCTTTTGCAATCCTCCACAGCGCCAAGTATTATACTATGAGCTGAGAATCCTTGACTCTCAGGGGCTTTCTTAACAGAGCAAAGAGTTAGAGTCTTGGTATGATGTAGAAATAGCATCAGAGTGATATCAGTGTACTCCCCTCTGCCCTCAATCTATCTTGCAAAGGTTTGTTAGAAGGAATGCATTTGTGGATGACCTTGGGGCTAGGCAGGAGGTACAAGTTCCCATGGATTGACCCATGACAGCAGGAACCCTGCATGCTCCCTCCCTCCCCCCCCCCCCCCCATGAGAGATTCAAGGCTGTGGCTCCCACTGGCTGAGAAAATATGTAGTATATTTTTCTTTAAGTATCCTACCTTTTGGTAGCTATAATTTTCTTCCCACCCAAGAGAAGTGACCAAGAAACCTTGATTATCACATGGAGAAGTTTGGTTTCCCACTCCTAATGTGAATTTTATTCCTGGCTCCATAGAGAAGCTGGGGGAGGCTGGAATCAAAGATGAGAATTAGGACATTGTCACGTAGGTCTGTTTCTCTGAGGGAGCAGGACAGAGGTTCAGAATGACAATCAGCCCGGAGTGTTCAGGAAGGCAGAAAGCTGATGAATGCCATTTACTGCAGGGCTTTGTGTCTAGGGATTGTAGCAGGGGAAGAGACCGTAGAGCTTAAATTTAGCAACAAGCTGCTGCAACAACCATGCTGATAAAGCCACTGTCTGTTTCACCTACTAGGTTACTTCTTCTTCTTCTTCTTTTTATAATATATGCTTAACTTGTCCAAAAATTAAGGTTCAAATCTTTCCCCTAATTGAATGTAGCCTCTTTGCTATAGAGTGTAGCCAAATCAAGCCCAGGTAATAGTCTTAGTTTATCTCTCTTGAATTTTGCTTTTAAGGTCACCTTGCTATCAATTGAAAAAGCATTTGTAAAAAAGTGCCAGTGTCTGGCACATAGTAGGCATTATATAGGTCCCTCTTTTTGTTTTCTCAAATGGCAGTAATAATAAGGTCACCTGGATTTTGTTTTTAAAGTATTTGTCCCATTATCTGTGGAGAGCAGAGTTTCTTAAGCTGGGGTCCAAAATTTTTTAAAGTATACATATATATATTTAAAAGCTTTTTATTTTTAAAACATATGCATGGATAATTTTTCAACATTAACCCTTGCAAAACCTTGTGTTTCACCACCTCCACTTACTCCACCCCCTCCCTTACATGGCAAGTAATCCAATAAATGTTAAACATGGTAGAAAGATAATATATTTTTAATATAATGTATTTCAACATAATTTGTTTCTTCATAATATTACATATTTTGTTTTATTCTTTTAAAATAATTATTCTTATGGATAAGGAAAGAATTTATGACCCAAACAGGAGATAGCATTATGGGATGGAAATGAATAATTTTGATTATATTAAAATAAAAAATTTTGCACAAACAAAACCAATGCAGCCAAGATTAAAAGGAAAGCAGGAACCTGGGGAAATTTTTATAGCAAGTTTCTCTAATAAAGACCTCATTTCTCAAATACATTGGGAACTGAATCAACTTTATAAGAATGAGTTATTCCCCAATTGATAAATGGCAGTTTTTAGAACAGGAAATTTTCAGAAGAAAAAAAAATCAAAGTTATCTATAGTTATTTGAAAAAATGCTCTGAATCATTATTGATTAGAAAAATGCAAATCAAAACAATCCTCACCTCACACCTATATGACTGGCTAACATGACAGAAAAGGAAATTGACAAGTGCTGGAGGAGATGTGGAAAAATTGAAACACTAATGCATTATTGCTGGAGTTGGGAACTGATCCAAACACTCTGGAGAACAATTTGGAACGATGCCCAAAGGGCTATCAAACTGTGTGTAACCTTCACCAATATCATTACCTGATCTATATTCCAAAGAAATTTTTTTCAAAAAGGGAAAAGAAGCTATTTGCACAAAAATATTTATTGCAGTTCTTTTTGTGGTGGCAAAGAATTGGGGAATGAGGAGATGTCTGTTGATTGAGAAATGTCTGAATAAGTTGCGGTATGTGATTGTGATGGAATATTATGGTGCTAAAAGAAATTATGAGCAGGGTGCTTTCAGGAAAATCTGGAAAAACTTACATGAAATAATACAGAGTAAAGTGAGAAGAATCAGAGGAATACTGTATACAGTAAGAGCAATATTGCAATGATTAACTATGAATGATTTAGCTATTCTTAGCAATACACTGATCTAAGACAATTCTAAAGAACAAAAATACTACGTACCTCCAGGTAAAGAAACTGATGGAGTTTGAATGCAGATCAAAGCATACATTTTACTATTTTTGTTTTGTTTTGTTTTTCTGTTTTTCCCCCAGTAGGACTAAATGGAAATATGTTTTGCATGACTATACATGTAAATTCTATATTAAATTGATTGCTGTCTCAGGGAGTAGGGAGGATAAGGAGGGAGAATATTTGGAGCTTAAAATTTTAAAAAGTTTAAAATTGCTATTATACATAATTAGAAAAAATAAAATATGAAAATAAAAAACTCACATTATTCTGAGAAGGGTTCCATAAGCTTCACTAGACTGCTATGACAAAAAAAAAAAAAAAAAAAAAAAAAAAAAACTAAGGGTGGTATAGACAGTGTTATCCCCATTTGATGGATAAGGAAATTTTAGCTCATAGGGTTTAAGAAACCTTCCCAAAGATGTTATGTAGTTGTGTCTAATTTTTTGTGACCCCATTGGAGTTTTCTTGGCCGAGATACCAGAATAGTTTGCCATTTCCTTTTCCAGCTCATTTTAGAAATGAAGAAACTGAGGCAAACAAGGTTACGTAATTTACCCAGGGCCTCACAGCTGGTAAGTGTCTTAGGTGGAATTGGAACTTATGAAGACATGTCTTTCTGGCTCCAGATCTGGTGCTCTAGGCATTAAGGCACCATGTAGTTGCCCACATATACCCTGCTAGTAAGTGGTAAAGCTAAAATTCATATTGGGGTGTTTTGACTTTAGTGTTCCACTTTACTCCATATTGTCTGTCAGCAGGAGAAGAAGCAGGCACCTAATTATTAGAGCCAACATCATGGTGGTAGCTCAGAAATGTGTGCTCTTTTTAAATACTGATATACCTCAGAGCTCCGATTGTCTGGGGAAAAGAAGTTGGAAAATGTTTTCTTTTTTTTTTCTACTTTGAATTGGGTCATTAATCTTGTGCCTACTAAAAAGAATATTCTGCAGGAGGTATACTGAGTGCTAGAGGTGGGCACTGAGTTTTGATGGCTAAGCATTAGTCATGGTCTCCCCTTCCCTTGAACTGTTTCTTTCATTTTCTTTTCATTTACTTCTGGGATTAAAAAGTGATGACAAGAGAGCCCTGAGTTCAGATTTGTTTTCAAGTTTATGAATGGCAATGAAGCAATAGTCAGTGTTCCTCACTGCCACCAAAGAATTTAGGAAGTATAAGAAGATGGGAAATCTTTCTTCCCATGTACTGCTGTGACTTTCTATCTAATGCAGTCCCTGGTGACCATAGTGATTTATCAAAGGAGGATCACAGTTGATCATTGTACAATATTGCTATTATTGTGTACAATGTCCTGGTTCTGCTCAATTCACTTTGCATCAATTCAGTAAATCTCTAGGTATTTCTGAGTGTCTTTCTCATCATTTCTTCTAGCACAATAGTATTCCATCATAATAATATACTGCAAGGACAAAGCTGTATGGACATGTAGATGTGAACCACATAGGATTTGTTCTCTGATACAGGATGTTTTGTACTAGGGTCATTTGACCAGTTCTGACTCAGGATCATCTGATGATTTAGGTTATAGATTGGTACAGAATGAGACATGTTATACACCATCTTGTTCATTCATTGTTTATCTTTTATTCCTGAAGAGGACCATGACATCAGGAAGGTTATGTCATGACTTGCAAATAAATTGGATTTAAGTGAGGGATAGCTGCACTAAGTCACCAGCCTCACTCTCTCCTCCAGAAACATCTGTCCAGTGGAGATGGCCCAGATGCAGTGGAAGACCTTGGCCTTTTTAAGCTAAGTTCTTTAAAAGTCTCAGTTTGGCTAAGGTAACTGCCCATTCAGTGATTAAGGCTAGGTAAGAAATGGGGCCTCTTTTACCTAGTTAAGAAAATAAGTCTGAGAGGGGTGGACCCTCAAGGTTTTTGGCCAAAACAGAAACAATTGCTTTTTTAAATTTACTCTGAGCCATCAGAATCCAAATTACTATCAAGGGAGGCTTGAGTTGGGACCTATTGTTGGCCAATTAATGAGAACCAGAGTGATTTGGGTTTAAGGCCCGATCATGTAAAAAGAAATCTAGTCTGTAAGCCCCAAAATCTATTGCCAGGTTTCAGCAATAAAAGTTTATATTCCTTTGGGCAGAGGACCTGCAGCTGAACAGAGGGAGAGGAAGGAGGGATGGAAAGAAGAGAGGAACGATGGAAGGAATGAAGGAAGTGTTGTCCAACTGGAACTGGACAGTTGAGTCCCCATTGGGACTGCTCTTCTTCCACATAGAGCATTGCATGTGCTTTGTTCTTTTTTTATTTATTAATACTTTTTATTTGCAATACATATGTATAGGTAATTCCTAAACATTAACCCTTACAAAGCTTTCTGTTACAAATTTTTCCCCCCTACTCCCCACCCCTTCCCTAGATGGCAGGATATCCACTACATGTTAATTATGTTAAAATATTGGCAAATCGAATATATGTATACATATTTCCAAACTTATCATTGGTGTGCAAGAAAAATCTTATCTACACAAACGATATATCAGATAAAGGAAACACAATGTAAGCAAACATCAATCAAGGAGTATGAGAATGTTATGTTGTGGTCCACATTTCGCATCCCTCTCTCTGGGTGTATATGGCTTTCTTCAGTGAACAATTGGAAGTGGTTTGAAACATTTCATTGTTGAAGAGAGCTATATCCATCAGAATTGATCATCATATAGTCTTCTTGTTGCCGTGTATAATGATCTCCTGGTTCTGCTCATTTCACTCAGCATCAGTTCATGTAAGTCTCTCCAGGCCTCTCTGAAATCATCTTGCTGGTCATTTCTTACAGAACAATAATATTCCATAACATTCATATACCATAACTTGTTCAGCCACTCTCCAATTGATGGGCATCCATTCAGTTTCCAGTTTCTAGCCACTACAAAAAGAGCTGCCACAAACATTCTGCATGTGCTTTGTTCTTTAAGAGGACCATGACATCAGGAAGGTAATGCCATGACTTTCAAGTGAATTGGATTTAAGTGAGGGAGGGCTGTACAAGGTCACCAGCCTCACTCTCTCCTCCAGAGCCATCTGTGTCCAGTGGCCAAATATAGATCAGGACAACTGTAGACCGTCCAACATTTACTCAAAGGAGGTTTATTTAATAGCTTAGAAAGGCTATTTAGCAAGGAGACAGAATTATTCAAGTAAGACAGCTTCCCGTGCCTTTACATATTACAGTGACACACTTGATTAAAAAAGTATGTCAAGTCCTCAACTCCTGGTGCCCTGGGCTTTAATACTTAGGCAGCCAAAAATCTATGTCAACTGGTTGAATCTTAGTCTCCTGGACCACTTTAGTCTCAAGGACAGTTTCATTGCCTGTTAGGGAAAAACTAACCAAGCCTACATGGAGTAGCTGTTTAGGCTCAGGCACCAAATGATGTGTTTTAGGAGAGCACCAAATTTGGGGGTTCACTCATGTGAAGAATTCACAATTGATGGTAGTTGGCTTGTGCCCTATTTGCAGGAATGCCAGGCTCCTTCCTAGATTCAGGAACAAAGTAAAAGAATTTCTATAACTCCTTGCCACAAAGACTCTGGCCAACAGCTGCAAAGAGCCCCATGGCTTTTAAACATTTTTTCTTGGAGTTGATTCATAATTTTCTTTTTTTTTAAAATAAAAATGTATTTTTTGTTTGCATATTAGTTTGATGATTCATCATTTTCATTGCAAAAAGAGAGTTGAAGACTGTGAACTTTGAGTTTGAACTTTCTAGATTTTCTGAGACCTTGGAAGGCATTTTCCTACCCCCTTGAGATAAAAGGAATCCTGAGCCCCTGGTCTTTGGAACTAGGCTTGTGAGAAAAGTCCTTTGTAAGCAGTGTATAAATATGAGCCGCTGTTATTATCACCATTCCTGTTATTATATGCTGTTAGGTTTACAACAGCCTGGCTAACAATGCCTCTGAGTTTGGGGACCAGTTGATCATCTTTCTTCAGGATATGGGAGTTCATGAGTGGCCACATTATTTCTTGTTTGTCCCTAAACTAAAATCCTATTAACTCAGCTGACTGCACTTGTGAAGATAGACTTCAAGTAAACATCTGAATATGACTGACAAACACAGGGTCAGAGGAGACTTTTTTGTTTGTTTTCTAAATTGTTTTTTCCCCCTCCCTCTTCCATTGCTTTCCTTTGAGACAGATACCAAACTTGGCTTTGTTTGGATCGACTAATTTCTCTTGTGACTTAGATAGGAATTGTACTTCATTGACGTCTATGGTAGCCTTGAATTGCCTGCAGAAGTCAGGGTAGGTTGTTGTTTTTTAAGGTAATGAGAAGAAAAAGTACAAACGATCATTCCAACACAGTGTGAAATCTTAGGCTTTGTATTGCCTTATAGGATGATTGTGAAAGTAAGCTGGAGACAGGATTTTTAAATTTTCTGGTCTTTTTTGATCATAAAGTGGAGAGACTTATCAATTTGAAATTGTCTTGGAGTGTTCACCCAGAAAGGCCATTAGTTAAAAGGTCCAGTTTTCTTCATGTCTTATTTCTCCTTCTTAGTCTCTTTCACTGATTTCTTCTTTCCCTAGACTCCCTCCCACCCCTCTACCTCTAAATGTGGGCACTTCTCAAGCTTCTGTCCTTAGCTTTCTTCTATGTAATTCTTTCCCATGTAGATCTTATCTATTCCCTTGGCTTTTGATGACTTCAGAATTTTTATCTTCAATCCTAACCTCTTCCCTAAACTCCAGATTGCACTTCCAACTTCCTCTAGGGTACTTCTCTCTGCCTGTATGACCCCTTCAGTACTTCAAAGTCAACACGTCAAGAATTAACTTCCTTATCTTCTCTGCTCAAACTTCCCCCTCCAGTCAACTTGCCTATTTTTGTTAATGGTGCTGCTATTCTCAACAATCAAAGAATTTGAGCACTAGAAGGGCATCTTTGATTGAAGGGCATTTTAGGGCACTAGCAGCCATCTAATCTGACCCACATAGAAAAAATTTCCATAATATAGGACCATCCACAATAGGCCACTTAGCTCCTACTTTAAAAGTATGGGAGGTTCACCAATTTTTTTAATTAAATTAAATTTTGTTTCATTTTCAGAGGCACATTTTCTCTCTCTCCCATATCTTCCCTCTTCCAACCTTCCACAGCTGAGAAATCAGAAAAATAAAATCTCTGTTACAAATGTGTATAGTCAAGCAAAACAAGTTCTTGCATTGACGGAATCAAAAAAAAATATGTATTTTTCAATCTGCCTTCTAATTGCACCCTATCAGGAGATGGGTAAGCATTTAGGGTTCAATCTTCTGGAATTGAAGTTGGTCATTTCATTGATCAGAGTTCCTAAGTCTTTCAAAATTGTCTATTCAATATTGTTATCATTGTGCAAAGTATTCTCCTGGTTCTGTTCAATTCACTCAACATCAGTTCATACATATCTCCTCAGGTTTCTCCGGAAGCATCACCTTTATCATTTCTTATAGCACAGTAGTATTCCATAATATTTATTTGCCATAATTTGTTCAGCCAATTGATGAACAACCCCTCAGTTTCTAATATTTTCCCACTATAAAAAGAGCTGCTACAAATATTTTAATATATGTGAGTTCTTTTCTTTTTTCTTTCATCTTTTTTTTTGTGTGTGTGGTATAAACTTAGTTGTAATATCACTGGGTCAAAAGGTATATACAATTTAATAGCTTTTTGGTCATAATTCCAAATTACTTTCCAGAATGGCTGGATCAATTTATAGCTGCACCAAAGGGGGATAAACAGTCTTGTTTTCCCAAAAGTCTTCATGTTTTTAATTGTTCTTTCTTTAAACTTTGCCAATCTGATAGGTGCAAGGTAGAACTCTAAAGTGGCTTAATCTGCATTTTTCTATTAGTGATCTAAGAACTTATTTTCACATGGTTATCGAGAGCCTGAATTTCTTTCTCTAAAAACTGCTTATGTGTTTTCTTTGACCTTTTATCAGTTATGGAATGAGTCACAACCATTTGAGACAGTCCATTTCATTTTTGGACAACTCTTCTAAGCTCAAAACCTCAAAATCATCTTTGACTTTTCCCACTCCCTCGGCCCATGGACAATTAGTTGCCAGGATTCTACTTCTGTGATCTCTCAATTATCTTTTTTCCATTCCTACTGCCAATTCAGGCTCTTATTCTTATTCAGACAAAAATAATTTCTTGTTTATTTTTGTCTATCTTTTACTCTCTAGCTACTCCTTATAAATGGATGCATAATAGTTCCTTAACAAATGTTTCCTGGATTTCATAGAATCTGTTACTTCCTATGTTTTGGGGAAAACCTGAGTTTTAACTATTTCCAAGTCTTAATCATTATAAAGGAAGAAGCCCTTACCCTCCCTTCCAATTTACTTGTTGCTATGCATTTTTTTTAGGTGAATGTTTAAAGGGAGTTCTAGTCTGGAAAGACCTCTTCATGTTGGCTGAAAAAAATTGGGTTTTGTATTCTATAACTGATCACTGCTAAACCAATCACCCTTGGAGACAAGCACCTGAAAGAAGCTATTGGTAAGAAACTACAGTATGGAGTGAAATAAATGAAAAAAAAAAGAATAATTTGAATTTTCAATTCAAATTAACAATTAAAATCTAACAAATTGACTGCCTGGTACATGTAGAATATAAGACTCTTGCAGATAGAGACTGTCTCACTTTAGTATTTGTATCCCTAGATTCTAGTACAGTGTTTGGCATGTGGTAGTGGTGAGGTTCTGGGTGCAGTTGGCAAAAAATGAAATATTGATGGAATTGCTTTCTAGGGGAAACCCGTCAGTTGAGCCTTGTGGTCCCACCTTCTGTGGCAGTTGTCTACTCAGAAATCCAAGTGATGTCAAATCCCTGAAGTCCACCCTCCATGGAGATTGTGGATAGCCCCACCTTGCTGTGTCCAGCCAAGAAATCCTAGTCATGTGCCTGAGGTTAAATTTCCCCAATAAATCTGCTTATGGCCCATGCCATCTTTGCCTCACCCTTTTGGGTCAATCCACCATGACATTCCGCCTTGTGGTGTCTTTCCCTTCACCCTTGCCCCATGCTACATGGTGTCTCTCCTTTCATCCCCCCACTATGTCTGATCTTTCTCCTTATGTCTAACTTTTTAGGGTGCTGCCAGCTAAGGGCATGCTCTAATGTCATGACTGTTTTTTTTTTCTCCCAGTTAATTGTGAGTTCCACTAGATAACTTCTCTTTCCGTCATTAATTATTAAAATTCCCTTTCCTTGCTATATGCTCTCCCAACTATATTTCATATTTACCACTCCTGGTATCTATTGTGTCTCATTATTTGGTCTGTAACTTCTTTTCCTAAATAAACCTACCTTTTGCCAAAGAGAATGGCTATTGTGAATTCTTCACATTACTGAACCCCAACATTTGGGCTCTCCTAAACATCATTTAGTGCCTGAGCCTACAAACCACATCATTTGCTACATCAGCCACATCAGTAGGTACTAAATAAATGCTTATTGGTCGATGATATGTGGAAAGTATTTGGTTAATTTTTGTTGAAATGGTACCAGAGTAAGCCATTGTATAATTCACATGTGTCCATCTTGCCTTCTTTCCCATGTCGTCTCTTCTAGGTTACTTAGAGACTCAATAAAACTCACTGTGGCCAATTTATAAATAGGAAGAAAACTGACATTGATGATGATAAGTAAGTTAATATTCAAACTGATGCATTGTTAGATATTAGACCTGATGGTCTTGAGACGACCAAGACAGGTTCCTCTTAAGAGAGGCTGTAGTTTATAGAATCTATGTATGGAAATCACTGTTATGAGATCAGGCCTGATGATCATGAAGCCATCATGATGGTCTTCCCTTAAGGAAAGCTCTAAGCTTATAGAACAAATTCATGGAAAAATACTGACAATAATATTTTTTGAAGATTAGTACAACTGTGTGCCCCAAATAATATTTTGTCTGTTACCAGCTTGTTTTTTCCATGATATGCAACCCCCCCCCAAATAATATTTTGTCTACCACCAACTGTCTACTCTGAATAGGGTCACATACCCTAGAATTAAGCCTGTTTTCTTTCTCTGATCCAATAAAAACTTACACTTCCCTAGAGGCATACAATCTTTGGTGGTAATGAGGAAGAAAGCAGATGATAAAATTAATTCTCACTAAAGTATGAATGACTATAGCATTAATATGTTAATCTTTTGAAGAGTATTTTCATTTTAAAAGTCTGTTAGCCCAAAGAAATGAATCTCCAATTTCATTTAGGCTCATTTACTTATTTATTTTAACAAAGGGTACTTAAACAATGCCTCTCAATTTGCTGTTATAGCACTAACATTAAACTGAAGGGTTCTTGTTGGGTAATAGTTTAAAATTGCCTTCATCTTCCTGTGTTCTTGGCCCTTAACTTCTGGTTTCCATGGAAATGGCTGTGGGAAAAGTTCTCCAAGTAAATTTTAAAAAATTAATCAACTTCATTGCTTTGTATAAAACAGTAAAAGGGCTTGCTATTTTATCCTAGAAAACCTTACATTTTCCATAGTATTTAAGTAATTTTTTACATATGTTATTTCATTTGTTAAAAGGTAATGGAAAGAGGTCTGGACTGAGAATCTTCAACTGTTCTGTCTAAGCTACTTAGGAAATGGGTGAGATTAGGCAAACCACTGAACCTCTTACTTTTCTTGTTTGCAAAATGGGTATATTAATAACTGATCACAGAGGTCAAGTGAGATAATGTATGTTATTTGTATGATGGGTCCCCAGAACCAATAGGCTAGATTGTGACATTAAACATAAGCACCGACCTTTTAAATCACCTTGGTACACCTACAGGAAGTCAGTTTCATTATTTTTTGCAAGGCATCACTTAAAGGCAATTTGGGACTGCCATTTTATTTCCATTACAGAGTTCTCCCTCCACTGAACTCCTGTTTACTCACATTAGATTTTATCCCTTAACCACACCACTCTAACTCTTCGGGTTTTTGTCTTGTTTACCTAACACAGCTGGGTACTCCCTGGGAGCAAGGTGCATAGTGTCTTGATTCTTTGCTTCCCCACAGTGCTTAGCAGAGAACTGAGCCTTCTAGGGGCGCAGTAAATACCTTTTCCATAAATGAGTGAATACATTTTGATTTTAGGTGATTGTCAAGTTTGTTTGGGCAACATTTCATCTCTTCAGACTTCCTAAGAAAGTCCTAGACCAAAGGTATCAGGATGTTTATAATGAAGAGATTTCTAGGCATGAGAAAGAATTGATATTTGATGCAAATTTCACATTGAAGGTGGGTCTCCCTCACCAGACCAGTTCTATCACACTTTTACCTCAGCCAAAGATATACCTTTATTCACCTTTTATTATTTTCCCTTTACAATTTTTTTCCACTCAGAAGCCTTACACAGATATCTTATTGATGAGGATTTTAAAGAATGATATGGGAAGGGACAGTAGGAAAAATATTACTCATTAATTACATTTTTAATTACATTTAATTACATTTTTTATTCATTGTTCAGTGATTTTTCCAGTGATGTCCCACTCTTCATGACCCCTTTTGGGGATTTCTTGATAAAGACATCAGAGTGATTTCCCATTTCCTTCTACAACTCATTTTACAAATAAGGAAACTGAGGCAGTGTGAAGTGATTCGCCCAGGGTCATGTATTAGGGTCTGTAACCAGGAGTCTTCTTGTCTCCAGAGTTGGGACTCTATCTACAATGCCACCTAGTTGCCCCTAAAAATGCTTTTTAGAGTCTAATAACCCTAATTGACATATCATCTTCTTTTTTTAGTGGTTTTGTTCCATAGAGCTCGATGTTGTTCTCAGGTGCCAAAGAGATCCTGATGGAAAGGACATTTCAGATACATTGAGAAAATAACCTGTATTATTTTTTTGTTAAGTGATTTATTAAAAACTTAGTATTGAATATCAATACAAAACTTCTTTAGTAACTCCTAAGAGAAAAATTAAGTGCATTAAATTGTCAAACAACTTTTCTAAAAGCAGGGTTCTTAACCTGGGATCTGAGGGGTCAGTGGATAGATTTGGTGAAATCTTTGAACTTGGATGCATCTTTGTTTAAATGTAAATGATTTCCTTTGTAATCCTATGTATTTTAGTTTATGCATTTAAAACATCCTGAAAAGAACTCTTTAGACTTTACCAGACTGCACATAAAAAGTTAAGAAATCCCTTTCTGGAAAACTATCTTTACATGTATTTTGAAAAATAAAAAGATATTATTACATATAAAAAAGAAATCCTTTTCTGGAATATCATAAAGTCTAGACCTGGCAGAGGCTTTAGAGGTCATCTATACCAAATGTTTCACTTTACAGATTCATCAGGATTATTTGTCTGTTCATTCTCATTCTCATTCCCATAGGATGGGAAGGCACAGTAGACAAGGCAATGGGCTAGGGATTGGGAAGTCCTGAATTCAAATTCGGCTACATGACTCTGGGCAATTCACTCAATCTGTTTATCTCAGTTTCCCCAGCAGTAAAATGAGAGAAATAAAAGTACCTATCTCTCAAGGTTGTTGTGAAGATCAAATGAGACAGCATTTGTGAAGTACTTAGCTCAATGCCTGGCATATTGTGCTCTTGTTCAGTCATTTTCAGTAGTGTTCAGTTCTTTGCAATCTCATTTGGGGTTTTCTTGGCAGACCACTGTGGTTTCCAGCTCATTTTACAGATGAGAAAACTGAGGCAAATTTTGTTAAGTGACTTGCCCTGGATTATGTATTTGAGTAAGTGTTTGGGGCCAGATTTGAACTTGGGAAGAAAAGTATTTCTGACTCCAAGCCCAGAACTCTGTGCACTGTGGCAAGACCTAGCTTCCCAATGTACCCTCAATACATTGTAGGTATTATAAAAATGCTAAGTACTACTGCTACTACTAATTCCATTTTATTGATTCTACTCTTTTTCTCTTTACCCTTTAGAAAGTTCTTTTTATCCTTTGTTGAATTCATCATACTTGTCTTAAGAGTCATAAAGAATTTTTTATCATTTTACATGAACTGATGCTGAGAGAAACAAACAGAACCAGGAATGCATTGTACACAGTAACAGCAAGAATGTGTGATGATCAACTATGAAAGAATTGGTTCTTCGTGGTTCAGTGATCCAAAGCAATCCTAATAAACTTTGGATAGAAAACACCATCTGCATCCATAAAAAGAACTATGGAGATTGAATGTAAATTAACACATCTTATGTTCACATCTTTTTTCTGTTGTTTTTTCTCTCCCGTGGTTTTTCCCTCTTGTTCTGATTTTTCTCTCCCAACATGATTCATAAAGCAATGCGTATTAAAAAACTAATCAATTAAAAGAATAAACTCACTACCATGCTGCCAAGAATATAATACAGAATTTTATCATTGATTTAACCATTCCCTTATTGATATATGAATTTTTTGTGATTATACATAGTGCTGCTTTGAAGATCTTTGGAGAGAGAGTTTTGTGGTTGTGTTTGGTGTTTTCAGGGCCCGTTCACCATGCTCCTATTCTTTGCTTTGCTGGCTCCTGGCATAATACCATGGGATTGGGAAGGATTTTAGGAGTTTACTGTGTAACTTTCTCATTTTATAGATAAGTATCAAGAAGTTCAGAAGTCTTTCTCTTCTACCTTCTGAGGCTAGGTTGAAAACAAGGGCACTGGGTGTGCTTGTAGATCAGAAAGGCCACTGGAAAAAATATTACAAAAGAACTGCATTATGAAACAAGAGAGGAGTTAGTAGCAAGCTCATGAGGGTTCCATAGTCTGGGAGTGTCAACTTTGGAATCCGAGACTCCACTGAATGGGAAGATTTCTGGAAAATCCCCCATCTCCCCATTCAGATCCCAGCTATTGCCCTCTCACTAGATTTGTTTCTGCTTCCTCTCAAGAAGAAGGAAGGGAGAATAATTGAAGGGAATGAAGAAATAATGTTCATTTTGAAGAATTTCAGGTTTGCTCCTAATTTTCTGATCAAACCACTAGGAGGGAAGTTGTCAATCCCTGGGGATGTGTGCTTTGGAATCACTGGTTTTGTCTGACTTTTTGTTTCCTATGTCCTGTGGAGAACCTGAATGTGGATTTTTTTCACCAGTAGGCTTGCCCCCAGGCTACGAAAATAAAGTCAATAAGATTCACTATGCTTTGCTTTTGACCAGCCAGGCAGATGTTATCTACTAGGCTGATTGAATGGATTTCATAGTTTTAAGTGCCCACAGTAGGAGATATGCTTTATAGAAAGACCACTTTCATCTTTTTCAATTTTGATGGTAGATAGAAAGTAGCTTTGAAAAAGAAAACAAATGGTAGATTACTATCTTTATTACATTAAAAAAAACCACATAGGTGAATCTGTTGTAAGAGCTTCAAGTGGCAAATACTAGAGCCACCCACTCATTAGGGATTGACAGAATTTTGGAGAAGGAAAGAGATTTTTAAAAGTCATCTAATCGAAACTTCATTTTAAAGATGAAGAAAATGGGGGTCCAAGAAATGTTTTTTATACTATTGGTAAATGACAAATGCAATTATAATTACTAATTCAGGAAAGTAGATGAACATATTTTTGAGCCAATGGAGTTGTGACTTGTCCAGATTCACACTGATATGATTTATAGGAACCAAATGATGTGATTTAGGAGAGCAATTGCTACACTGAATGATGAGATTGATGTAGGCACTAAATATTGGGGTTCGGTCATGTGAAGAATTCACAATGGCCATTCTCTGTGGCAAAAGGTAGGTTTATTTAGGAGAAGAAGTTATAGACAAAATGAAGAGATAGAACAGACACCAGGAATGTAAATGTATAATAGAGTTGGGAGAGCATAAGAGTAAAGAAAGGAGTTTTAACAATTAATGATAGAAATGACAAGTTGCCTAGTGAAATTCACAATTAACCAGGAAAAAGGGAATACCTCATGAAGTGGGAATGCACCATTGACTGGCAAGCTAAAAGAGTTAGCTCTAAGGAGAAAAGAATAGAGGAATGATGGGGGATGAGAGGAGAGACACAAGTGAAATGGGGAAGGAGGGTAAGACACCCTGAGACAGAGTGTCCAGGCACAGTGATTCAAAGTGGTTCAGCAAAGATGGCATAAGCCATCATTTATAGGGGAAATTTAGCCTCAGGGGTTTGCCCTAATTCGGATTTCTGACCTAACACAGCAAGACAGGGCTGCCCACTACCTCCACAGAGGGTGAGACTATGAGGCTAAAGTGGTGCCCATCAGTGCCCTTCCCTGTCTGCCCCAGGGAACAATTCCATCAGTACTTCAGTCACTTTCTGCCAGCCACACCCAGTTATTGAATTTGGATCTCTTCTGATTCCAGTGCCAGTTCTCTATCCACTACACAGCCTAGCTGCCCCTAGAACAACATTTTTTAAAAAAACAGATTTTTAACAATAAGAATTGAATTAGATAAACACATGAATTCATTTCCTGAGAGTTCAGTCAGTCAAAACTTTGCTGTGTTCTTTTTTTTCTTTTTTCTTCTTTTTGTATTCATTATTTTTGCAATGTCTCTGCTGATGGAACAACTTAGAATCATCAATTCCACTGCTGCATTCAATCGATTCAGTCCAACAAAGGTGTTGTTCAATCATTTTCAGTCATGTCCACTCTTCATGACGCTATTTAGGGTTTTTTTTTTTTTTTTTTTTGCACAGATAGTGAAGTGGTTTGCCATTTCCCTCTCCAGAAAACATTTAGTATATGATGAGTCTATCACCCCAGAACATCTTTTTTGTGGGGGAGAGATTAGATAATCACCCAGAATCTCTTATATTTGCCCTGTCTTTACCCCTCACAATGACTTTGATTAAGGCTTTTTTTTTTTCTTAAATCCCCTAGCCCTTGGATTATTGTAATAGCCTTCCAAATGGCCTTCTAACTTCCAGTCCATTCCATTTCCAACCCTTCCTATGTATAATTATCAAAATATTTTTTTTCCAGAGTACAGGCCTTACCATGGCACACTGCTGCTCTGAAAACTTTACCAGCTTCTTGTAGCCTCTAGGATCAAATATAAAGTCTTCAGCTTGGCATTTCAAAGCTGTCCAGAATCAGGCTTGATGATTTTTCCAGGCTTATTGTACAATTATTTCCCTTCACAAACTTGGTCTTCAGGCCAGAGTGGTTTACTTGCTATTCCTACAATCTCTTTGATTTTGCACTGGGATGTCCTCCATGCCTGGAACGCTCTTTCTCTTCATATCTGTCTCTCAGACTCTGAGACCCTCTTAAACTGTGGTTCTCAAGTTGATATGGGGTCTTGTAATGAATGTGGGAGTTATGAAATTATGATTTATTATCAGTAAATGTTTGATTTGTATACCTATTTTATGTACCTATATACTCAGGTCATATAAAAATTTCTTGGCTAAAAAGAGTGTCAGGAGTGGAAAAAGTTTAAGAAGCACTGTTTAGACTGCCTAGCTTCCTTCAAAGCTCAATTCATGGCTGTCTCCTCTAGGAAACCTTTCCAGATCCTGATCCTTTAGTTAGAACCCGTTTTCTCTTCCTCATAGTATAATGCATGTTCTTACTTGTATACATGTTGCTTTTCTCCAGTAGAATTAAAGTAGTTTCCTAGAACTCAGATATTTGTACCTCTCTTCCCCTTCCCCCATTAGTATAGTGCCTTGCAAATACAGGGCACTTAAAAATGAAAACAAATGAGCAGTTAATTAATACCCATTTTGTGCTAGGAACCATGCCAAAGGGCAGGCATACATTCAGAAGAAGTTAGCATTCTTTTTTATTAAAATGCAGTTTTATTTTATTTTCAGGACTTCATTCTCTTCCCCCCATCTCCTAATTGAAAAACAAAAACCCAAAATCCATTAGAAACATATTATTAGTTCATTGGTGTTTGATTCCTCATGAGTCCATTTGAGGTTTTCTTGGCAAAGACACTGGAGTAGATTGCCATTTTCTTTTCTAGCTCAATTTAACAGATGAGGAAATGGAGGCAAATAGGATTAAGTGTCTTGTCTTGGATCACACAGCTAGTAAGTGTCCATGAGGCCAGATCTGAACTCAGAAAAATGAGTCTTACATTTCTAGGCCTGGTACATTATACACTTCAAATACTGAACTGCCTAGAAACATGTATAGTCAAGTAAAACAAATTTCCCATGTTAAAAAAAAGTCTCAATCTGCATTCCGAGTCTATCACCTCTCTATCTACAAGTGGGTAGTATAGGAGCTAATATTCTAATGGGAAAACATTAAGTGTGTGTGTGTGTGTGTGTGTGTGTGTGTGTGTGTGTGTGAGAGAGAGAGAGAGAGAGAGAGAGAGAGAGAGAGAGAGAGAGAGAGAATCTAGGCAAGGGGTATTGGGGACCTGAACTGAAGTTATGGTCATATGAGGAGAAAGGAGGGGTTGGATGGGAAGGACGTAGGTGGTAGACATGATTAAGATGTGGCAGCTGATGGGGTAAGTTAGATGAAGAAAAATGAAGAGCCAAGATTGATGCAAGCTTATGAACATGAACACCTGAGAGAGTGATAGAGGTGCTTGCTATTTAGTTTGAGAATTCCCTCTTCTGCACACCCAATAAAGGATCATCCACCCTTTACTTGAAGGGAAATCCATTGCCATGTGAGGCAGCCCGTTCCAGTTTGGGGTAGCTCTAATTCTGAGAAAATTATTCCTTATATCAAACTTGAAATTTCCTTTTTTGTTTAACCTATTCTTCCTCCTTTTATATCCCCTTGGGAACTATTTGGCCAAATAAGACAAGTCTAATCCCATCTTCATGTTACAATTTTTCAGATATTTCAATAGTTTTCATGTTCCTCTTGAGCCTCCTCTAGGTTAAAAGTGCTCAGTTCTTTTAGCCAATCCACATAGGGACATGAACTTGAGGCTCCTACCTGGCCTGCCTGAGCCCTCTCCTCCAATCATTTCTAGCTTTTAAATTCCTCTTCTAAAATGGGGATACTTAGAACAATACTTCAAATAGAGTCCGACCAATTCTCTTGTTCAACACTTGTTTCTCTTAAAGTACCCCAAGATTCTAGCAGCTTTGGGGGGCTAAACTATCATCCTGTTGATTCATATTGGGCTTAAAATTCATGAAAACTTTCATATCTTTCTATCTAACCATGATTCAGCAGTGTACTAGAGCAGCCAAAATAACCAGTATGATCTTGGACTACATTAAAAGAAGCTTGGCTTTCAGCAATAGGGAGATGAACTCTGTCCTTGTTAGCCCTCCTCTTGAATCTGGAGTTCATTTCTGGGGTGCATAATTAAAGAAAGACATTGAGAAACTGCAGAGTATTCAGAGGAGCCAGAAAAATGAAGGTCTTTAATCTGTCATCAGTTGGGCATATTGAGCCAGGTAAAGGCAAGAACTTGGGGTGGAAGATATGATTTCTTGAGTTCTCTTTCATGTCCGACTCTCTGTGACCTTATTTGGGGTTTTCTTGACAAAGATACTGGAGTGGTTTGCCATTTTTTTTCTCCAGCTCATTTTACAGATGAGGAAATTGAGGCAAATAAAATTAAGTAACTTGCTCAGGGTCCCATAGCTCATAAGTATCAATGAGGCCAGATTTGGACCTAGGAAGACAAGGTGCTCTATCTACTCACTGTACTACGGCATGATAGATATCTTCAAGTATCCAAAGAACTGATAAGTCTGGGAGGCATTAGACTAATTCTCTTTGGTTCCAAAGGGTTGAACCAGAAGCATTGGGTAAGAAGTGGTAAAAAGACCAGATTGGACTTGATGTCTCAGAGTGTAATTGGCAGTCTCCTCCTTGGTGACAGAAGATGATTGAGTGAAGATTCCTTTCTTGTATTGAAGAGACCAAAAAGCCTCTGAAATACCTTGCTCAAATCCTGTAATTTTTTGATCCTTCTTATATTTCTAAAAGTGACTTTTCTAAACCCTTGTTTAAGATTTTCATCTTAGTAGACTCAAAACAATGGCCTCTCCTCTCTATATGTTTTGGGATCATGACTGTCATGTGAATTACTTATCCCTCTCAAGTTTGGGTCATCTACAGGTTTAATAATGACCCCTTCTGTGCCTTTATCTGATTAAAAATAACTTTATGCAGCAAAGGTCCAAAGGCAGGTCTCTGGGATGTTCCTATTTCCCAATCTTTCTACTTCTCCCTGCTCTCCCAATTATATAACTTTTATTGCTTTCTTCCATCCCCAGTCTTGACCCTACAGAGAACCTGCTTAAATGAACACTTGTCTCCTACTCTTGAACCCTCTCTCTCATTGTGCCTGGCCAAACCCAACTCTAGGAAATTCCCCACCATCTATCTTTTCCCACTGAACATTTCTGGAGTAAATAACAAACTGTGCTGACTGGTACCTACTACACACTTCTATTATATAATCTTAACTGAGTGGAAAACTCTTCAAGTTCTCCTTTGATGGTTCTTCCTCTGTCATCTTTAAACTTTCCTCTAGCTATCTACAAGCACTCTTAGATGTCTTTCCTTAAAACAAAAACAAAAACTCACCCAAACCTTTCACTTCATGCTACATCCTCTCAATCTGATCATTCTACACCTTTCCTCCTTTTCAGAGCCAAACTCATTTATATAATTTCCCGATAACTGGGTCCCACCACTGAAATCCCTCCCTCCAAAGTTACCGGTGATCTCTTCCAAATCATACATACCCTCATCCTTCTTGACCTCTTATCAGCTTTTGACATTGCTGACTATCCTTTTCTTTAACATTCATGACACTGTTCTTTTTTGATTCTCTCCCTACCTATCTGACTATTGATTCTTAATCCCCTTTGCTGGATCATGTGACATCCATGCCCTATTTTCTAGCTCTGAGTGGTCCTCAAGGCTCTGTTCTGGTCTTCTCTTCTTTCTTAATCCCTTCTTCAGCTCCCATGTGTTCAGTTATCATCTTTAGGCAGAAGACTCCCAGAAGTATACAGCTATATATCTAATCTCTACTGAGTTCTCATCTCACATCACAGCCATGGGCTAGACATCTCCATCTGAATGGCCTATTAGCACCTTAAAATCAGCATTTCCAAAAAATAGAACTCATTATCCTCCCTCCTAAACCCACCCTTCCTTCAGCTTCCCTAATCTATTGAATACCCAGTTTTATTTTCAGTTACCTAGGTTTGCACCCTCAGGGACATGACCCTGCTCATCCTTCATATCCAGTCAGTTGCCAAGTCTTCTTGATTTTGCCTTCACAACTCTTGTATGTGTCCTTTTCTCTTCCCTCACTTGGCTACTTGTTCAGGCCCTTATTTCCTCTCATCCAGACTTTTTCTTTTTTCTTTTTCTTTCTAGGCAATTGGAGTTAAGTGACTTGCCCAGGGTCACAGTCAGGAAGTATTAAGTGTCTGAGGTCTAATTGATCTCAGGTCCTCCTGACTCCAGGGCTGGTGCTCTATCCACTGTGCCACCTAGGTGCCCCTCATCTAGACTATTTCAATGGTCTCCTAATAGGCCTCCCTGCTTTTGATCGCTACACTTGCTCATTCTCTGCACAATTGCCAAAACAATATTACCAAGATCAAATCTGACACATCACATCCTCCTCAGGAATCTTCAGTGGCTACCTCTTGCCACTTGACAAACAACCCCTTACCCTTGCCCCAGATATATTTCACATTACTCCAGACTTTGGGGGAAACAAATAGGCCTACTTTCTGCTCCCTGAACTTATCATTCCATGTCCTGTCTTTGTATCTTTCTTTAGATTATGCTCTATACCTTCTTCCCATTCCTTCCCCACCTCATCCTTAATTTCTTTCTCCTAAAATCCTTAGCTTCCTTCAAGTCTGGTTCAAATGCCTTTTCTGATCTTCCTGATTTCCTATTAACATTGTTCCCTTCCCCCAATTATCCTTTATTTACCTCTCTATATACCTGTGAGTTGTTGTTCAGTCATTTTTTGGTCATGTCTGACTCTTTATGACCCCGTTCGAGATACTGGAGTGTCTTTGTCATTTCCTTCTCTTGCTCATTTTTTAGATGAGGAAACTTTGGCAAACAGGGTTAAGTGACCTGCCCGGGGTCACATAGCTAGTAAGTATTGGAGGTCAGATTTGAACTGAGGAAGATGAATCTTCTTGACTCCAGGCCTGGCCTCTTACCCACTATGACACTCGGTAGCCTGTTGTATTTCCCAGCAAAGCAGAAAATCCTGAAGGACAAGAACCATTAGTAATTTTCTCTTGTATTCCTAGCAGTTGGTATAAGCCCTATACAAAATCAGTACTCGGTAAATGCAGATAACAAAAGTATAGTGCATTAATAATACTCATGGAGGTTCATTGATAATCTATTTTTGTTGGTCACAGTTAAGCTTTCACAAGCATCATTTCTCTTTGTCTCATCTCAGTACATTGTAAAGAATCTTGATTTTGACAAGTCTCAAAGGGTCCTATGTTCCATGCAATAGAGGAATCTCCTCTCCCTCCTCTTTATTGAGAATTTTAGTATCAAAAGAACCTTAACATTCCTAGTGTTAAAGTCTTACTATGTAAGCTCCCCTTCTACAAAATGTTTCTGGGTCATTCACTAACCTTTTCCTCATTTTGTAACATATGGCGCATATAGATCTGAAGCAATTTTGACCTTGAATATAATTTATAACATTACGCACATTTGAGCTGGTTTATCTCAACAGAAAACCTTTCCCATACTGCTTTGCCACCATCCTTCTTTCAGCTTGCAGATGTGCTAATGTCTTTAAATCAGTTCCAAGTCCATGAAATGGGAATAATTGATACTGAAGGAGGATAAAAAGTGAAACAGCTGTGTGTCCTAGAAATGTAACCTTGTGCATCTGGGAGGGAGAATGTGCTTATCTATTTAATGGAAGACCTTTAAAGATAAATGAGTGAAGCAGGCTGACAAGGAGCTGCTACACATGTTTATTTCTTCTTGTTAACTGCTGCCATATTATAATGAAGGATGCTGGCTCCACTTAGACTTTTGAGGCTAGTTTGGGGTGTGTGGAGGGGTTACAGTAGGGATCCTTTTCAGCCCTGGATGGTGAAGAGCTTTTTAATTATTTAGAGAGCTGGACCATTAAAAAATCTTGGCTTGAAACAGCAAAATCTCAATTGATACAGCCCAGAATTTGCATCTTGTTCCCTGCCCTCAGTGTCCATGTTTATTCATTTTGCAAAATTCTAGAATCAGAGGAGGAAAATGACCTTGGACTTATCTAGGTTGGAGTTTCCCAAGAATTTTTGTGTAATAGGAACTTCTTATTTGGGTGAAACTTCAAAGTCTTTGGGACAGATGTGCAGTTAGTCAGCCAGTCAGTCAAAAAATTTCCATTGAGTGCTTATTATGTAGCAGATAGGCAGCTAGGTAGCTCAACAGAGAGAGTATAGGGCTTGGAGTCAGGAAAACCTGGATTCAAGTGCAACCTCAAACACTTAACTAGCTGTATGATCCTGGGCTTAGCTTCTGTTTGCCTTAATCTACCAGAGAAGGAAATGGCCAGTCTTTCCAGTATCTGTGCCAAGAAAACCCCCTGGACTGTATTGACGTGCTACTTCATGTGAACACAAAGGGTAGGCCATGACTGAATGTCTGGAAAATGACAAATGGGCTTGGTGTAGTGTTGAGTGCTGGAGATGCAAAGAAAGGCACACATAGCACAACAAAGCAACATCCTTACAATTCCGGCTTCCAAAGAATCTGCATGCTTTTGGGGGCACAACATGTAAATATCTAGGTATATATAAGACATATACTGAAGATAATCTGAAAGAGGAAAATATCAGTATCTAAGGAGACCAGCAAAGGCCTCCTGCGGAAGGTGGGATTGAGATGAGTCTTGCAGGAAATGAGGGAAGCTAAGCAGAACTTGAAGCCGCTAGGTGGTACAGTGCATAGGATACTAAGCTTGGAGTCAGGAAGATCTGAATTCAAATACAGCTTCAGACACTTTTCCAACAGTATGACCCTGAGCAAGTCACTTAACTCTCTTTGCCTCAGTTTCCTTATCTGCAAAATGAGTTGGAGAAGGAAATGACAAATCATTCCAGCATTTTTGCCAATAAAATCCCATATGGAGTCATGAAGAGTCAGACTAGACTGAAATGATTGAACAAGAACAATAAAGCAGAAGAAATAAAGGGGAAAGTATTCCAGAGATAGAAGACAGATAATACAAAAGCCATAAGCAAGCTGAAAGGGAGTGTATAGAATAGGGTAAGGTATAAGAAGACTAGAAAGATAGCAAGGGGTTAGTTAAGAACTTTAAGTGTCAAACAAAGAAGTGAATAGAATCTGGAGAACAGCATATGTTCCAACAACAATATTATAAAAAGGCCAATTTTGAAAGACTTAAGAATTCTTGATCAATGTAATAATCAAACAAGATTCTAAAGATAAAAAATGTAACCCATCTCTGCACAAAGAGGGGATGGACTAAATATATAGAATGACATACTCATTTTTGGACATGGGCAATATGGGAATTTGTTTTCTTTGATTTTACACACACACACACACACACACACATTCTTTTTTTTTTTCCTTTTTTTAAATTTTTATTTTATTTGCATAACATATGTGTGGGTAATTCTTCAACAATAACCCTTACATAGCTTTCCGTTACAAATTTTTCCCCCCAACTCCCCACCCCTCCCCTAGATGGCAGGATATCCACTACATGTTAATTATGTTAAAATATTGGCAAATCGAATATATGTATACATATTTCCAAACTTATCATTGGTGTGCAAGAAAAATCTTATCTACACAAACGATATATCAGATAAAGGAAACACAATGTAAGCAAACATCAATCAAGGAGTATGAGAATGTTATGTTGTGGTCCACATTTCGCATCCCTCTCTCTGGGTGTATATGGCTTTCTTCAGTGAACAATTGGAGGTGGTTTGAAACATTTCATTGTTGAAGAGAGCCATGTCCATCAGAATTGATCGTCATATAGTACTGTTGTTGCCGTGTATAATGATCTCCTGGTTCTGCTCATTTCACTCAGCATCAGTTCATGCAAGTCTCTCCAGGCCTCTCTGAAATCATCCTGCTGGTCATTTCTTACAGAACAATAATATTCCATAACATTCATATACCATAATTTATTCAGCCATTCTCCAATTGAAGGGCATCTATTCAATTTCCAGTTTCTAGCCACTACAAAAAGGGCTGCCACAAACATTCTTGCACATGTGGGGCCTTTTCCTTCCTTTATGATTTCTTTGGGATATAAGCCCAATAGAAATGCTGCTGGGTCAAAGGGTATGCACAGTTTGATAACTTTTTGAGCATAGCTCCAAATTGTTCTCCAGAATGGCTGTATCCGCTCACAGCTCCACCAACAATGCATCAGTGTCCCAGCCCTCCCACAACCCCTCCAACATTCATCATTAACTTTTCCTGTCATTTTAGCCAATCTGACAGGGCACACACATTCTTAAAAACGGTTTTCTTTTCTTTTCTTTTTTTTCCAGTAGGATGAAGAGAAAATAAATGCTTGTTAATTGGGGGTGGGGGTGGGAATTACTGCTAGGAGAGTTCAGGCTTGGGAGAAGGGAAGGGAAGGAGAGTAGGAGTAGCTGTGTTTACCCTAATGCTTTTGAACTGAGTCAGAGTTATACAGATCATGAGGAAACTGAGGCCCAGAGAAATTAAGTAACTTGCTCAAAGTAACACAAGTAGTAAGTAAATGGCCAAACTGAGATTCACACTAAGTCCACTGACTCCAAAACCAGCACTCTTGCCATTGTTCCACCATGTTT
Source organism: Myrmecobius fasciatus (assembly GCA_023553655.1). Lineage (NCBI taxonomy): Eukaryota > Metazoa > Chordata > Mammalia > Dasyuromorphia > Myrmecobiidae > Myrmecobius > Myrmecobius fasciatus. The sequence goes on from JAJPUD010001105.1 coordinate 219,586, forward strand.
CTATTATAATAATTCACACAAGGGTTGATGAGTATCTAAACTAGGTTGTTATTCAAGGGAATCAAGGGAACCAAGAAAAGATGGCAGATATGAGAAATGTTGAAGGAACAGAATGGATGAAACTTGGCAACTTGTTGAAAATATTAGGAAAAGGGAAGAGTTTGAGATATTTCTAGGGACGCAAGCTGAAATGACTTGGGAAGATAATAGTGCTGTCAAAAGAAATTTTCCAAAGGAAAATCCCCAAAGGACTTTAACATGAAACTAAAATCCAGTTAAAATAAGAGCAGATTTTTCCATTTCCTTTTGACTTAGTCTTGAACCAGATTTCTCTTGCGGTGGAAGGATCAGGATGTACTAATTGGACAAGTTATTTATATCAAGAGATCTAGGGACAAAAGAGATGAAAATGTAACTGGTGTTAATTGAAGGTTAATTATCTCCTGGATGTGGTTGGACAAGAGGTATTGGGAGGCTCAGTCCCCAGGGAATTAACTTTTGATTTCCAACTATTCTGCCTATTTGACTGGATCTGGGATCATAAGATGGGTAGGAATAAGTTTTTATCTGTTAGAACTAATTTTCAAATGAAAGGTTATAATCAAGGTTTGTTTGAATTCTATTTTTATTTTTTGTGCCATTGTTAGAAAAACCAAGAGAAGGTAAGGTACATTGAATTTAGCACTTGAAAAATCCACCCCCTCAACTCTTCTCTCTCTCTCCATTTTCTTCTAAAGATCAAATTGAAGGGATGGAAAGGATCTTAGTATTGAATAAATAGAGAGTATACTTCTGTAATAGTCAAAAATCATTGGATCCTTCTTTTCTTCTCTTATTAGCATCACTCTGCTGTAGGTCCTTATTAGCTCTTTGTCATTGTTGTTCAGTCATTTCCAACTCTTCATAAATCCCATTTTTGAATTTTATTGATAAAGATCCTGGAGTGGTTTGCCATTTCCTTCTCCAGCTCATCTTACAGATGCAGAAACTGAAGCAAACAAGGTGAAATGACTTTTCCAAGATCACACAGCAAGTACATATCTGAGGCCAGATTTGATCTCAAGAAGAGGAATCTTCCTGATTCTAGACTTAGCCCTCTATTCAATGCATCACCTAGTTTTTGGGTTACTTTATTATTATTATTTTAAAAAGAAGTCTCTTTGCCTCTCTCTCCTCCCACCCCACCTTCTCACTCCAAATTAGTCTTCAGATCACTGCTAGAGTCATCTCCTTAAAACACAGTCCTGACCATATTTCTGCCTGAGAAAATTTTCTGGCTCCCCATGGCCTACCAAGTAACATACACTCTCTCTAGAGGGGGATTCAAGAGAGGTTACATTGTAATAGTGAAAAGAATATTGTATTTGAAATCAGGAAACCTGGATTCTAGTTATGATACTGGCATTAATAGTATGACTATAATCAAGCCATTTAACCTCCCAGAATCTAAGCTTTTCCATTTGTAAAATCACCATAATCATATTTACTTTATCCACAGGTTTGTTGTGAAGAAAACATCACAGACTTAAAATATTGTATAAATGTGAAATATTACTAAAGGTAGTTATAAGTTCAGGCCTGGAATTTAGAATAGAGACTAGAAGCCATCTGTTTAGAGATGATAATTGAGCTTGGGGGCCTGATGAGATTAATTAGAAAATGTACAGTGAGAGAAGACAAGGTGGTAGTGAGGAAACTGACCAATGTCTAGTAGGGAGAAAATAGGTTTGATCTTGCAAAGGAGACCCAGTAGGAACATTGTGACAGGTGGGAGGAAGACTCAGGGAGGTGTCACAGAAATCAAGAGAAGTATTTCTAGGAGGGCAGGATCTTGTCCACAAATTTGGGCAAGTATATCAGCTGTGGTAAAGGAAATTAGAGTAAGTGGAAACATTAAGCATGGGTCAGGAACAAGGAATAGAAAGGGGACAAACTCAGATAAAATGAGAGAGGAATGGATCAAGGGCACCAATAGATGGTTGCCCTTGGCAACAAGATCCTTCTCTTTCTCAAGGATTAGAAGAAATGAAGAGTGATGACGTAGAGGGATTTTGAGTTGGACATTAGAAGAGGAAAGGGAGTTCACAGATGACCTCTATATTCTTGGTTAGAAGGTCAGACTTTCATATAATTTATGTAATTTATCCTATCTAGCATGTATTAGATTACCTGTCATCTAGGGGTGGGGGGTGGGGAGAAGGAAAGGAAAAGCTTGGGGAAAAAAAGGTTTTTTTTGCAAAGGTCAATGTTGAAAGGTCACTCATGTTTTGTAAATAAAAAGCTTTATTAAAAAAAAAAAAAAAGAAGGTCAGACTTTCTGCTGAGAGGAATGGCAGAAGGTGGTGGTGAAAGGTGGTTGAGGAAAGAAAGCCTGGAACAGTCAATCTATAGAGTCAGTGAGGGAAGAATGATTAGTATGCAGCAGTGAGAGCACACAGGAATAGTTAACAAATTTGTCCATGTTCCCAATCAATATAATCATGTGACTTTCTTCATCAATATATAAATAGGAGAAGAGAAAATGAAGGCATGGTGGGAGTAAACGAATATTGGAGTTTGGTAAGGCATGAGTGATGGGATGAGGGGACAAGGGACTCAAGGTTAGAGGACAGTATACAATAGAACAGGCCACCCATAGATCAAGACTGAATTTGGGAAAATAAAGTCAGGGCTCAGGAGAACAGTAAGGATTGGAAGAACAGGAGGTTAGAAGATAAGAAAGAGATTTAGAAAGAATGAGAGAGGGTGGGAAGGAAGGAGAAAAGACCATAATCAGAGAAAGGAACTTCAGAGTTCATGACTGGTGGTGGGATCCTCGTGGGGTAGCTGAGGAGTGGAGTAAAGGTAGAGGGGAATTGAGGATGACAAACTGGGAGGTCAGTATATTTGAAAGGACATTGATGTGCATATTACAATTTCTGAATATGAAAGATAAGGGTTGAAAGGAAATGGAAGAAAGAGTGAAGTGCTAAACTTAATTGTTCTATGGACCTCAGTTTCCTTATCCATTAAATGAGGGGGTTGAAGCAGATGGCTCCTGATATTCCTTTCAGTCCTAGGTCTATGATGGGAAGAATGATAAGGAGACAGAGAGATGATTGGGGAAAAAGAGAATGGATAATGCAGACAAGTGAAGTGAACCTCAAAAGGAGGAATCTTGGTGAATATGGTGGCAAAGGGAAAGTCTAGAAGTGGTGGGAGCACAGAGTATGTTTCTTCTTCTGGCTCAGTATTTCAAGTAATATGAAAAAAGGAATACTTTGTTACCGAAGGAAGTCATCAGAGATATAGTATCATCTGGAGGAAATGAAATTTTCTTTACAACCAAGTGACAGAAAGAATTGAAGATAAAGTTTATTAACAATGAGGAAAGGGTCCTAGACAATATAATATGGATTGTGGAGCAGTAGCATACTATATAGATAAAGATAAGAATACAAGAAGATATCACAGGAAGAAGAGATTTTTGTTTCAGGGGATGGCAACCCCGAATCACAGGAGTAAGGGGAAACAGGAATTGTAAATGTGAAGAAAGGAAAACCATTTGACTGGAGATCTCATCTTCTGAGGTCTGGTGATAGATGGTTTATCATGGAAGTGGATGATGGGGAAAGAAAGGGAAGGGCAGACAGAGGTGGTCTCAACTTCCGTAGAGCTTCACTCTAAACACAGAGAACAGTGGCTGAAAGCAGGGAATTATGCTTGAACATATGGGTTGTTAAATTATTGGTGTTCAGGTCTCCTAACTGTACTGAATTCATTCTCCATGCCAGCACCACAGCATCCTCCTAAGATGGCAGAAAATGAGGCATACCCATAACTGACTATAAAGTGGGCACTCCAAGTCCCCAGAAACTGATACCTCCTTGGTATTCTTGATGCCCTAAATCTGGGATGCCTGATGGATCTGCTCAGGATCTCATGTGGATGTAAATTCCCTTCTACTTCTGGTTCTATGACTTCAGCTCTCTATTGGATAAGAGTGCGTTTAGCATAAGTTCATTACAACTATCTTGGGGTTCCTGAGGTTCAAAATCCCTTAGTGTGTCTCTCAGCTTTAGGAATCCTTTTAGGACTCAACTCCCCAAATACTTATACTCCCATGTGCAAGACATTGTGGTAGATGCAAAGGAAATTCTAGGATTAAGAACAATGTTTTCTTTTTTCCCCTAGAAGCTGAAATCTAGAAGTAAGATAGAATATGTACAAAAGTAACTTAGAACAAATAGAATATACATGCATGAGAGGGGTACAAAGGAAGTTCTTATTCAGGGAGTTGTTATTTTCTACTGGGGAGAATCAGGGAAGTCTTTTTGGAATAGGTGGCATTTGAGCTACTACACATGGTTTTCAAGGCTATCCTGCTTTCCTATGCTTCCTTCTATATTTTCTTTTGTTCTCTGCTATGTACTTATTATTTTTTCTTCCTCTCTTGTGCTCATCCTGCCCTAAAACTTACAATTAGACATCAATATGTATATGTACATGTGTGTAGAGGTATATACATATTACATACATACATAAACACAGATGTATATGGAAGACACACTTCTATTTTTTTTTCTTCTGCAGATAGATAGCATCTTCCTTTATAGTTAATCTGAGTACCTATAAAACTCAAAATGACTTAGTCATTGTTCTTAGAACAAGTTGCTGTTATTGTGTAAAATGTTTTCTCTTCATTATTTCATGCAAATATTTCCATGTTTTTCTAAAATCAACCAGCTCATCACTTCTTACAGCTCAGTAGTATTCCATCACAATCATTTGCCACAACTTATTTACCCATTCCTCAGTTGATGGGCATCCTGTTAATTTCCAGGGTTTTTTTTTTTTGTCACCACAAAGAGAACTGCTATAACTATTTTAGAAGATATATTATTTTCCTTTTTCCTTAATCACCTGGGGAAACACAACTAATAGAGGCATTACTGGGTCAAAGGGTAGACATAGCTTTATGACCTTTTGGCATAATTCTAGATTACTCTTCAAAATGGTTGTATCAGTTCACAATTTCATCAGTATCTCAATTTTTCCATATCCCTTCCAACATTTGTTGCTTTCCCCTTCTATCATTTTAGCCAATCCAATTGATATAAGATATCTCAAAATTGTTTTCATTTGCATTTTTCTAATCAATAATGATTTAGAGCATTTATATGACTATATATAGCTTTTGATTTTGTCATTAAAAAATTGATTCCATATCCTTTGACCATTTATCAATTGGGAATGACTCATATTTTTATAAATTTGATAAAGTTCTTTTGATATTTGAGATATAAGGCCTTTATCTAAGAAACTGTCTATAAAGATTTTCTCTAGTTTTCTGCTTTTCTCTTAATCTTGGCTCTGCTGGTTTTATTTGTATAAAAATCTTTTCATTTAATGTAATTGAAGTTATGCATTTTACGCCTCACAATAATCTCTATGTCTTGCTCATAAATTGTTCTCCAGCCTATAAGTCTGATAGTTAATATGTTTCATGTTATTATAATTTTCTTGTGACATCTCCCTTTATATTTAGGTCATGTATCCATCTTGACCTTGGCGATCTATTTACTTATCTAGTCTTCCTAGCTGGTGTTTTTGTTTGCTTTTCTTCAGAAGATGATCATAGATCTGTTAAAGCTCACAGAAGAACGGAATAGCAAGCCTAACAATGCCCTGCTCTGATTGTGGGGCCATTGTTGCAAAAAAGGCGGCTGCTCCTGAAGTTTGGGGGGGGGAGTAAGAACACTTTCCCACCAGCCACCTTGGGGCTGGGGAGTAGGGAACTCACTTCTGTTCATGAATCTTCCCTTTCATCCCCTATTTCCATTTAGTTAGCACACACCAAGAAACAAATTGCAAGACGCCATATAATTCTAGAGGATGAATAAGGACAAATTAATTATTTTTAGAAGGTGCTAATTAAATTTTCACAGCAAATCACCTGAATAAAGACATGCCAAGCCAAGCAAAATGAAAAGGCCTGTGCTCTAGCAAATAGAGTTCTGGTGCCACTTAGTGGACAGATCTGGAACTGAGAGGCCACCTGTGTTCCCTGGCTAGCCTGGAATTGATTGCATGTGAAATGGGAATTTGCCCTGAGAGATAGCTTCAGAAATGAGGATTTATGGAGAATTTCTAGGAAACCCTTTTCCCATGCTTCTTGGAGGCATTTTGACCTATATTTATTTGGCAAAATAATTATCAGGCAGATTTCTTTGGGTAAAGAGCCCCTTTTTTGGATAATGAAAAATGGAAAGGGGCTTAGTTAATATGTTTATATATATTTTATATTTATCAGGCAAAATTCTTAGATCTACCTTTGGATGGCTGTATTGTATAGGGGATGGTAAAAGGTTACAACATCCCTTTATCTATAAATCCAAAAAGAATGTATTCCAAACAAAGTTGGAAAGTCAATTGAGTCATATTCTTGGGATCAGCTTGATCTCCTGATGGAACTATGTATGTAGACATTACAGACAGACACAATTATGAGCTGTCAACAAGACAACAAAAAGCCTGCCACTAGGTGCATAGTTAGTTGATTAGTGAGACAATGAACCTTTATCAAGACCTCATTGTGTACTAGGCACTGTGCTAATTGCTGGGTATGTAAGGAAAGGCAAAAGAAAGTCTGTGCTCTAAAGAAATTCATAATCTAATGGATGATGGAGAATATTGAGTGTCATTTTAAAGGGATGCCTCAAATAGAGTAACTCAGGGATCTGTCAACATTCATATCCATTTTTTTGGATGAAGCTATATATAACATACATTTTCTTTTTTGTGTGGTTTTTTTTTGGTTAAAGCTTTTTATTTTTCCACAACATATACATGGATAATTCTGCAACATTCACCCTTGCAAAACCTTGTGTTCCAATCACCCCCTTCTCCTCACCCTCTTCCCTAGATGGCAAGTAGTCCAATATATGTTAAACATGAGAGGAACATATGTTAAATCCAATATATGCTTACATATTTATACAATTATCTTGGTGCACAAGAAAAATCAAATCAAACTGGAAAAAAATGAGAAAGAAAATAAAGCGCAAGCAAACAAAACTAAAAACTAAACTAAAAAAGTGAAAATGCTGTGTTGTGAACCACACTCAGTTCCCACAGTCCTCTCTCTGGGTATAGTTGGCCCTCTTCATCACAAGATCATTGGAACTGTTATGACATATATTTTTAATTTGTGGTTGTTCATGATGCTTGCGGGGTGGGGGTGGAGAATAGCTAATGTATTAAATAACCCAGTCTGGAATCCAAAAGATATAGACAGGTATGGCTGATGGGCTGATTGGAATAGGAATGAAATTAAATTGAGACAACTGCCATAGACAATAGTTAGGTTTCAAAAATCAACCTCACAAATATAGGATGAGGTTAGATAAGAATTCTTTTTAAAAAGATCTGCAAGTTTAGTAGACTGCAAATTATCAACAGTATGATATGGCAGCCAAAGTAAATAAATGTCCTTCTGGATTGTAAGAAAGAAAGAGGATCCAGAATGAGAGAGGGAGATAGTTCTGTAATACTCAAGACACATCTAGAGAACTGTGTTTCATTCTAGTCATCACATTTTAGGAAAGATATTGACAGTTTGGAGCAGATCTAGAATAGGGTGACCAAAGTGAGGAAAGGACTGGACAACATGACATAAATATTGCTCAAAGGGATTGCAGATATATAGAGGGATAGGAGAGCTATCTTTAAGGTGTCTTTAACAAATCCAATCCCCTTTCCAACATCTCTTGCACATGACATCCCTTCTAAAGACTATATACCAGCAAGGCACAAATTTTAGCAGTAGTCTTGTAATTAGACTTGGAGTCTGAATATTTAATCAGCCTTTAGAAAGGATACCATGGGGGAGAGGGATTGGACTTGTTTGGCTTGGTATTGTAAATGAAAACTGAAGAGAGAATAAGACTTAGACTTTTGGTCTTGATGTTATGAAGTAAAAACTGTTTGACAATTAGAGTGAGCAACAATTTAAATGAATTTTCTTGGAAGCTAAGGAATTCTCTCACTGGAAATTTCTAAGCAAAGGCTGGATGACTAATTCTTTTTAAGAAAGGATTCTAATTCAGGTATGAGTTAGATAAGATAAACTCCAATATCTCTATGAATGAAGAAATTGAGGTTATCCTTCCCTTATACATGACACTCAATCAGACCTTTAGAAGAACACTGGACCCTCTTCTGGACTCCATAGATAAAAAGAGCAATGGAGAACATGGAGAAGTTCAGAATAAAATCTTAGGGATGCCTGGTGTTTCAGCACTGCAGGAATGTTGGTTTCATTAGCAAGAGCACTCCCTCACAGGTCCCAACTTCTCTCTGATGAACTAAATGGTCTTCATGAATTGCCATGGCCAATTTGCCAATGAGCTTCTCTAAATCTATTTCTCTGATGACAGAATTACTTCTGATCAAATACTAACCAGAATTTTTCCAGCTCAATAAAGCTTGCCAAAATTTGTAGTATATAGCATTAGAAACCCATGATCACCTCTATCCTACCATGAATCATTGCAGTAGGATTTTAATGTGGTCAAGAATGACTAAAGATTAAAAAACAAATAATGAGGAAAGACTTAAGGGAATGGATTTATCCCTCTTAAAGAAGAGAAATTTGAGGAATAATTTAATCACAGGATTTAGAGCTAGCTGGGACCTTGAAAGTCATTTATTTCAGTCCCTCATTTGACTGCTGAAAATAGTAAAGCCTTGAAGGTTAAAATGATTAGCTCATCTTAACATAGAGCTGGTATTCTAATCAACTTATTTCTGGTGCTCTTTCCATTGGATCAAGCTGAGGTCCAGAGCAGTTAAGTAACTTGCCTGGTATCACACAGTTGACAGAACTTAGATCTTTTGACTTCAAATTCAGTGCCTGGTGCTAAACTACCTCCAGAATTTACTGAGCATTGACTCTGAGACCTGGCTCAGGGTTATGCACTGGGGGGGGGGGAGGGAGAGGGGTGGAGAGAGAAAGAGAAGAGAGAGGGAGAAGGAAAGAGGGAAAGGGAGGGGGAAAGGAAGAGGGAAAGGGAAAAAGAGAAAGGGAGGGACGGAGGGAGGGAAGAAGAGAGGGAAAGGGAGGAGGAAAAGGGGGAGGGATAAGGGGAGGGGGGAAAGAAGAAATTTGTCCCCACTCTAAATAAACTTGTAACCTGATAATTCAATAACAATCTTTGAGAATTTGAAGGGCTTTCCCATAGAGTGGGTGATGAACATTTTGTAGGAGAAGTCTTGGAATTGAGCAAAAAGAAGAATTTCCTAATGGAGAGTGGTGGTCAAATCTGGGTTTGAAGAAGATGCTGCCGGGAATAGGGAGGATCTCATACTTTCTGGGATAGCTTATTTATGGGCCTAGCTGAAGGCTTGGAAAGAACTAGATGAAGTCTCAAAGTCTAATGATTCATTTCTATGACTTTGCCTTTAAACAATGCTCTTTGGCCAAGTTCTAGCCCACTCCCCATCTCTGCTCCCTAGAGCTCGGCATTATAACTGCTGCTACCAGGACCCAGCACAAGATGGCACTGGCAGAGAGGGAGTGACCTGGAAAGATGGCCTCCCAAACTGGTCTCTTTGCTTGATGGGACCCAGGGGAGGGTCTTTCCCCATTCCCAGTTCTCAGGCTCATAGCTGGGCAGTGCCATTAGGAGGCAGCAATCCGGCTCAGTTTTGGAAGGTGTGAAGTGGGCCAGACCACGACTTCTCTGATGGCCAGCGGAAGCTACAGAGAAGCTGGGGTCTGTTCATCCTTCTCCCTCTCCACAAACCTCTTTCAAATATTCTCAAGCTCGTGCTCAGTTTCCTTACTTGTGAAAATGCAGGAGTCGGGACTGTGCCATCGGCAAGGGCTCTTCCTTGACCATGACAGTTTGGGGACAGCTTTTTCTCTAAATTAGACGGCTTTGGTCAAAGCTGTGACTTTCAGGCTTTCATTCTGTGGCAGGGACTTTACTGAGGAGTCCCAAAGGCTGCAGAGGCTGATTCATGGAGAGGACTCCTCCTCCAGCCACGCAAAGCTGAAAAGGCCGTGGCTCAGGGCCAAAGCAGCAGCATAGCTTGCTTCTCCTGTGGATTCTTGGCCTTTCCTCCCACTCGAAGGAAGCAATTAATAGCACTTCACTAATTCTGTCTTGTCAGTTTGGGAATTATGCTGAGTGGTCCTGGCCCTAAGAAGGAATGTGCATCTAGGCAGGATGGAGCAGGGGGCCACAGGGCCTAGAGCATCTGGCCCCCAAAAGGCCAATGAGAGGAAAGCAGGCAGCTGCGTTCATAAATATTATTGGCTAGAGATTTTCTTTGGTGGCCTCTGACCTTTCCTCTGTGATCTGCCAGGTTTCCTTAATTCTAGAAAACAACTTGGAGTTTCCTGCCAGGGCTCAACTTGGGGTTTTGCGTAAATCAGGGTCCTGTTGGAGGGTAGGAGGCTGATTCACCAGATTGCAAATGAAGCCCTTTGCAAAGATGAAGCTGTGTTTGCATACACAGAATAAAAACCTACAGCTTGGGCTCTTGCAGCTTCATTCCAGGCTCTTTTTATCGCTGATCCTGCAGTTCCTGTGAGCACAACTCCCACTGAGGTTAATGGGAATGTTACGTGCGTGTAAGTTCAGGACTTAATCCCTGCCTGCTGAGTGAGCTTTGCTTGTCTTGGACAGACTGCTGCACCAATCCCCTTCCCCAACAGGGACACTCTATCCCATCCTTTCATATAAGCAGGGTCATATGGTAGAGATGTCTACCAGGCAAGAGGAAGGTCAGCTTAGCAGTGGCATCCCATGCTACCCTGATGCCTTCCTCTGCATTTGCTTTGCATATATTGTCAGTCAGTTGACAAGCATTTATTGAGTACTTCCTGTGTACCAGGCACAGAGCTATATTCTGAGGATCTGGTTCCCTGGGGACATTAGGGCTCCCAAAGAAAGACAAAAATAATCCTTGCCTTCAATGAGCTCATATTCTAATGGAAGAAATAATATTTAAACAACTATATACAAAGAAGGGATAAAAAGGGTGATTTGGGAGTAGTTTCAAAGGGAAGGCACTAATATTCAAGAGGATCTAGAAAGACTTCCTGCAAAAAAGTGGAATTTTAGTTAAAAATTGGCAGAGGCAGAGCAGTAAGAGCTTAAGAGACAATCAGTTGAAAGGTATGGAGTATCTTGTTTAGGAAACAGAAAGAAGACTTGTCACTGAATTGGAAAGTACTTAGAAAGGAGTAAGGTATAAGAAGACTGGAGAAGGAGAAAGGGAACAAATTACAAAGAGCTTTATAATCCAGAAATATAGTGAGATGTGACTTGCTCCAAATCTTATCAATAGACAGCTTTTTGACTACCCAGCTAAATTGAAAGTCATTGGTCTCTACTTTTTTGTTTCACTTTAATATTTTGGTGGGCTAGAGAGAGGACTATGGGAACTGAGTGTGGATCACAACATAATATTTTCACTTTTTTATTATTGTTTGCTTGCATTTTGCTTTTTTCTTATTTTTTACCTTTTTGTTCTGATTTTTCTTGTGCAGCATAATTGTGGAAATATGTTTAGAAGAACTGCCAATGTTTATCATATGTGCAACATAATTTGCCATCTAGGGGAGAGGATGAGGGGAAGGGGAAAAAATTTGGAACACAAGATTCTGTAAGGGTAAATGTTAAAAATTACCTCTGCATATGTTTTGAAAAGAAAAAGTTTTAATAAAAAAGGAAAAAATTGTGATTCCATCAGCATAGGGAGCACTAGAAGAGGAAATTCCCTCCACCAGGCAGATGAGCAACTATTGTTTAACCTCCAACCATAGAGGTTATCCCAGGGGTAATGAAAGGTTTAGTGACAGCCAGGGTCAAACGAATCCAATAGGTGTCAGAGGTGGGATTTGAATCTAGATCTCCCTGAATCTGAGGCTGGCTGTCATTATGGCATACTACCTCTCATACCTCCATTTCTTTCTTTTTTTTCTTTTTTTAAATTTTATTTGCATAACATATGTATGGGTAATTCTTCAACATTAACCCTTACATAGCTTTCTGTTACAAATTTTTACCCCCAACTCCCCACCCCTCCCCTAGATGGCAGGATATCCACTACATGTTAATTATATTAAAATATTGGCAAATCGAATATATGTATACATATTTCCAAACTTATCATTGTTGTGCAAGAAAAATCCTATCTACACAAAAGACATATCAGATAAAGGAAACATAATGTAAGCAAACATCAATCAAAGGTATGAGAATGTTATGTTGTGGTCCACTATTTCACATCCCTCTCTCTGGGTGTATATGGCTTTCTTCAGTGAACAATTGGAGGTGGTTTGAAACATTTCATTGTTGAAGAGAACCATGTCCATCAGAATTGATTGTCATATAGTATTGTTGTTGCTGTGTATAATGGTCTCTTGGTTCTGCTCATTTCACTCAGCATCAGTTCATGCAAGTCTCTCCAGGCCTCTCTGAAATTGTCCTGCTGGTCATTTCTTACAGAGCAATAATATTCCATAACATTCATATACCATAATTTATTCAGCCATTCTCCAACTGAAGGACATCTACTCAATTTCCATTTTCTAGCCACTACAAAAAGGGCTGCCACAAACATTCTTGCACATGTGGGGCCCTTTCCTTCCTTTATGATTTCTTTGGGATATAAGCCCAATAGAAACACTGCTGGGTCAAAGGGTATGCACAGTTTGATAACTTTTTGAGCATAGCTCCAAATTGCTCTCCAGAATGGTTGTATCCGTTCATAGCTCCACCAACAATGCATCAGTCACCCAGCCCTCCCACATCCCCTCCAACATTCATCATTAACTTTTCCTGTCATTTTATCCAATCTGACAGGTGTCATACCTCCATTTCTTAAGGAGACTAATTATATAAAAGTATTTCGAAAATTTTAAAGCACTATACAAATGGTAAGGATGACTATTATGTTCAAGTGTAGGGAAAAGAGTAGTGGAACTGGGGATCAGGACATCAGAGTTCTAATCCTAACTCTGCTAACATGCACTCTCTATGTGAGATTGGGCAAGTCTTTGGCTTGTGCCTACATTCAGGATTTTCTATGGGGACATCAGAATTTGGTTCATGTCAACATTTCCACCACAAAAAGAAAAAAAAAAAAGAGGTCTTGGTTCCCATGCGAGCACTCAGGCTAACAAAATGTGCATTACATAGGCAGATTTTATACCACCTCAGAATTAGGGCTAGATGGTCTCTAACTCCTATGTACATGAAGACAGGAAAAAAGAACCAAAACCTAGTCCCATAAACAATCAAGATAATTCTTCTTCCTTCTTTAATAGGATATCTATTCCATCTCTGGTCCTTCAGGTTTCTAGTACCTTCAGGGCATTGCAGCCCTAAGAAAAGGAAAAGGACTTAGAGCTATTAGAAAGTAGATTTTCTTCCATCTCTTCTTAAAAACACATATGATCTATAGGTCTTCAAGTACCAGCAAACTATCACATCAAGATTTGTTCCTCCTGATTACCCATACATATGTTTTGCAAATAAAAAGCTTTAATAAAAAAATTGAAGGGAAAAAAAAGATTTGCTCTTCCTTGCTGTGATTTGAATGCCTTATCATTACTCTGTTCTGATGTCTGCAGTTACTGGCTTAAACCAAGTCCCTCTCTTGGTCCAAAAACTCCTCTGCTGCTCCACCACTGTCTCTCCACTGCTGAAATCCTATGCTTGTGCAAGTTTCTCTCCGGGGAACCAAATCCATGTTTATATATTCCCCTTCTTTCCCCTCTATCTGACCTCCTCCCTCCCTCTCCAGCCCACTTGAGTTTGTGGGTTGCCTTTTTACAAGGCATAATTCTGGTGTGTGAATCAGCAGTCAACTTGAATCCACTCCAGAATGAACACCTAATTAGTGGGGCCACTGCCCATGAGTTTGACACCTTGTCTAGGAAAATCATATCTTTTCTAAGCTCCATAGAGGGCAAGAAGTGTTTACTCAGACTTCAGAGGAAGCCCTTCCTGGATGATCCTAATACATAGAGAACAGTCAACTTTCTCCAAGACCTTGGATCATGAATTCTGTCAATAGTCTATTTTCTACTTCACCACTGGATATTCTGAGATTTCTTGAGAGAAGGCAAGATAAGGATGTATTGAATTTGAATGTTTTTTTACAACCTTCTACAATAGCTTATGGCTTATACCCATCTAAAGTTTGCAGTATCTTGGACCCCATGACCTTTTCCCTTATTTCTGGGATTTTAAGAGTTGACCAAGTAGTGTTGGCCCTATAGTCAAATCAGGGACTTTGCCTTACTTATATATCTAATTCATTAAAGGCAACAGCCTAGCAACTTGTGAACCTTGCAGAGGCCCCCTTGGGGAGAAGTTGAGGGACCCTAGCTGTTTATGCTAATATGACATATAACTGCCACCCTAATTGTATCAGCAGGGTAGCTTGAGCCTTCCGCTCTGTCCCAGGGTTAAGAAACCTGCCCACAACTGTGCTTTTGTGAATATTCCATGAGCATCTCCTAGGACAGCAAAGCCCCCAAATGTCAGGTCCCTAGGAAGGCAGCATCTGGGAGAACATGGTGAGGACTTGGGGGTGATTTTTAGGTAGCTTAATCTTTCATTAACTTTCTTCTTTTGCTTATTCATTTCATTATTTTTTTTCAACTGGATTGACACCAAGAAATGTAGGAAAGGATAGGGGGAAGTTGGGGGAATTTTCTTTAATTTTTTTTTAAAGAGACCAGCAGCAGAGATTATAAAGCTTTTTCATACCAGAATTAGTCACTTCTTAAAGATGCTTGCCTTAGTAGAAGAGGGTTATTATTCTCTCAATGCTTACTGTTTCTGAGTGCCCTTCTTTGGGTAAATGATAAATGGAAAGGGGCTTAGTTTTGGCATACAAACTTATTGAGAATGACCTATTATAAAATAATAGTTGGAGACCTGGAAGAGACCTCGGGTCATTTAGTACAAATGCTTCATTTTGCAGATGAGAAAATTGAGACCTAATGAAGTGCCTTGACTTGTTGTTTCTTAGAATTCCTTTAATCTAACCCCTTCATTTTACAGCCGAGGAAACCAAAGCCTAGAAAAGTGAAGCTCTTGGGCTCATAGATCTAGAACTAAGTTTGTTGGGAGCATAGAAAAATGGAATTTCTCTGACACCAGATCATCAGTCGTCTCCCCACTTCCACCGGTAACACTGACAAATCTAATTATACTTCTATATCTCAGAAGCCATCTGGTCCAACTCCCTAATTTTTTAATTAAGGAAACTGAGTCCCAGAGAGGTTAAAGGACTTGTGAACAGTGGCACAGGTAATAAGCAACAAGAGGTGGTATTTAAACCTAGCTTCTCTGATTCTAGTCAGTGTTCTTTCTTTTGAACCACACTGCTTTCTCCATCCAAGATAAAGGAAATAGAGAATAACTAAGAAATGGAGGAGGATTTCTAGAGGCTCTGGCACAACCAGGAATGGACTACAATTGCTTCTGTTTCCTATAAATGGCAAAAGTGAGGACATATGTATATATATATATATATATATATATACATATATATATATGTATACACACATATGAAATCCTGGCTTCTAGGATAGGAGATAGTACCTTTCCTAGGGAGCATGGGAGTTGTGAATGCTGGGAGCTGCCCATTCCCCAAACAAGTTACACCCCAGTACCACTTTCTGGGACTAGTTGAACCCGCTTGGTTATATTTCTGCTTCTTATCTTTGAGTCATGAAGGCTTGGGACCTATTGTCAAATTCAAAATTATGAAGAACGTCAGAATGATGCTGTTAGAAAACAGCTGGGTTAGAGTCAGAGAACTTGAGTTTATGTTTGGGTTCTGTTGCCTGTGAGACTTGGGGCAACAATCATTACTAAATGCCAACTATATGCTAGGTGCTATAATGAGATGTGGGGGTGGGGTATAAAAAAAGAATGAAAAAATCCCTCTAATGGAATTTACATTTGACCAAGGAGACAAATCTGTGTTTATGCCAATGTTTATATTAATGTCTATTCCTGTCTATATCAATATCTGTATATTTATTTGTCTTTATATCTAGAGAATATATGTAAAGCTAGCAAATACAAAGCAGTTAAAAACAAGGTAGTTTGGAAGGGCACTAGTAATTGGAGGGATCAGGAAAGGTTTTATGTAGAAGACTTGAACAATGGCTCAAAAGAAAATAGACTCTTTGAGGTGGAGATAAGGAAGGAGTACATTCCTGACATGAAGGAAAACCAGTGCAAAGTCACAGAGAAAGGAAATGGAAGGTCATGGGTGAGGCTCTGAGAGAAGTCCATTTTATTTGGATTGGAGGCTACTGGAGTCAGTCAATAAGCGCTTATTATATGTCCTCTATGTCCAGGCACAGTGCCAATTGCTAGGGATTTAAAAAAAAGACAAAAGCTAGTCTCTATCCTGGAGGATCTCAGTCTAATATAAGCAACTAAATATAAACAAGTTATCTACAGGATACATAGGAAAAAAATCAACAGAGGGAAGGCATCAGAATTAGAAGGATTGGGAAAGGCTTCCTGTAGAAGGTAGGATTTTAGCTTGAACTTGAAGGAAGCCAGTAAAATTAGGTGGAAGAGTTGAGGAGGGAAAGCATTCCAGGCATGGGAGACAACCAATGGAAAGTGAGAAATGGAATAGCTTGTTTGAGGATCTATAAAGGGGACAATGTCATTTGATCAAAAAATATGTGTGTATGGATGTAATATATAAGAAGACTGGAGAGATGGGAGAGGCTAGATTATAAGAGCTTTGAATGCCATAAAAAGGATTTTATATTTGATTCTGGAAGTGATAGGTAACCAATGAATATGGAAAGATAGATTGGGTCAGGTTATGAATTGAGTAATTTATATTTTATCATAGGAGCAATAAGGAGTCAATGGAACTTATTGAGTAAAGGAGTGACATGGTTAGGTCTGTGCTTAAGGAAAATCTCCTTTGCAGCTGTGTGGACGTTGAATTGGAATAGGGAAAGACTTGAGGCAGAGAGATCAATTAGGAAGTCATTGCAATAATCTAGGATAGAGGTGATGAGAGACTGAACTAAGGTAGCAATCGTGGGAGTAAAGAGAAGGTTAATTGGTAGAGATGTGGAGGTAGAGCCTGTAAGATCTGGCACCTGAATGGCTTTGTGAAATGAGGAGGAATGAGGAATCAAAGATAATTCTGGAAAACGATGGTACCAGGGCAGCTAGGTGGTACAGTGGATAGAGCACCAGCCCTGAAGTCAGGAGGACCTGAGTTCAAATCTGGTCTCAGACACTTCCTAGCTGTGTGACCCTGGGCAAGTCACTTAACCCCAATTGCCTAAGCAAAAAAAAAAAAAAAAAAAAACCAAAAACAAAAACGGTGGTACCTTCAACAGAAATAGGAAAGCTTTAGAGAATAGAGGATAAGGTTCTATTTTGGACATATTAAGTTTGAGATATTTTTGGGACATCCAGTTTTAAATGTCCATTTGATCATTGGCAACTCAAGGGAGACATTGGGGATAGATATTTAGATCTGTAAAGCACTTGCATAGAGATGATAACTAAACTGATGGGAAATTATGAGATCATGGAGAGAAAGTATAAAGAGAAAAGAGGATCTAGGACAAAGCCTTGGGGGACACCCAAATTAGGAGGTATGGTATGGATGAGATCCAGCAAAAGAGTGACAGACAGAACAGAGCCTGCCACAAAAGCCCAGGGGGAGAGAGTATCCAAGAAGGACAGAGTTGTCAAAAGGATCAAATTTAAATGATATTGCCAAGGAGACCCTCTGATTTTTCTATTAAGAGATCACTGCTAAGTTTGGAGAGAATGGTTTCAATTGAGTGATGAGGTCAGAAAGCAGGTTGTAAAGAGTTGAAGAGTTAAAGGAGTAGAAATGGGGGTAATTAGTATAAACAACTTTTTCTAGGAATTATCTGGGAAAGAGAAAAATGATAAAAACTTTTAAAGATGGAGAAGACTTAGAAGGCAATGGGGAAGGAACCAAGAGAGAGAAGTTGAAGATTTGCAGGGACATGCTTGAGGTTTCAGTCTTTTAGAGAGTAGAAAAGGGAAAGGTATTGAGAAAACATGCAGAGGACTGGCCTTGGCAAGAAGGACCAGCTCCTTGTCAGAGACTGGAAGGAAGGGAGGGTGGGGGATGACATCAAATAATTTTGAAAGAGAAAAGAGGAAACTTCCTTCAGAGTCTCAGTTTTCTCAGTATGTAAGAAGCAAGGTCTTCAGTTGAGAGAGGTAGCAGAAGGAGGTCTGGGAGGCTTGAGGAGAGAAGAGGATCTTGGAATAGCTCCTTTAAGAGTTAAAGTTGGAAATCAATTAGGAAGCAATAAAGGGATTGCCTTGCTACAGGGAAGGTCCAGTTGAATTAAGATAACATAAATTTATAATGTACTTAGTCAGCAAGATCGTGTGATTTAATTCCATTTATTAGCACATAACTTGGTGCTGAGGAGGTGGATGTTGGGAGTAATTCAGAGTCAAGCTTTGGTAGTACATGAGCTTCAACATTACAGGAGGAGTGCAAGGGATTCAAGAGTAAAGGACAGTGTGGACTTGAATTGAATAATTACAGGGCTAAGATTGAAAATCTTAGTGGCAGGTAATGTAGGGGTAATGGCCTGAGAAAATACTGAGGGAGAAGGGTTTGCAAGTAAAAGGGTCATGAATAGGAGTAGGAGGGGTAAGGCATAAAAAAGATGGAATGAAAGGAGGGGAATGTTGGAGTCATTAAAAAAAAAAAAACCCAAACAAATAGCAAAAGCTATAGGTTTCTCCAAAAAACTAAAAAGTAGGACCAAAATACATCCCACTGGAGCAGAGTGTATTGTTTGTATACAGTTGTATATGTTGTATATGTTATACAATAACCTATTGTGTAGCAATAGCTATCTGAACTTATCTCAAGTAGAATTTTAGCTCCGGCTTCTTTTAGTGAATGAGAGTAGGTGGTAGAGGGAGGGAGTAGAAAGGTTATGTAATATATTCAGTGTACATGGAAAATCCATCACTTTACTAATTGCAACAGTAATGAAAACTTTTTAAAGATAATTTTATTTTTTATAATCATAGGGGTAACAATTGTCACTAAAATTAGCATTTCCACAGAACAAAAAAGGATTATACATAGTATTCTGAATCTATTTATAAAAGGCTTGTTTTTCTTTTAAAATATATAATTTCAACATTTAACTATTAAAAAATTTTTATTTTATTTTCAATTCTGAATTTTCTTCTTTTTACCTTCTTTTCCCCCAGCCATTGACAAAGCAAGAAAATCAAATATGCATAGTCAAGCAGAACAAATTCCTGCATTAGCCATGTACAGAAAAAATATGCTTCAGTTTGCATTCTTGAGTCCTTCACTTCTCCAGCTGAAGGTGGACAGTACAATGTGTAACTTTTTTTAAAACTTTTCTGGGGGGAGGCAATTGGAGATAAGTGATTTGCCCAGAGTCATACAGCTACTAAGTGGCTGAAGCTGGATTTGAATTTAGGTTTTCCTAACTCCAAGGTCAATTTTCTATTCATCTTGCTATTGAGCTGCCCTTAATATGTAACTTTCAAAACTATCCTGTTTTGTCTGTGATTTTTTTTCTCATCTCATTTTTTATTCTTTTCTGTGAGTCCAAAACTGGTTCAATTACCTTTTTTTTTTTTTTTTTTGCAATACTGTCCCTAGCTCCCTTCTTCCTTTCCCTCTTCTCTATTTCTTAGAAATTGAGAAAAAAGAAAGGCAAAACTCTTGTGACAAATACTCATAGTTAAGGAAAACAAAAATTGGAGTGTCATCCCTGATACCTCACTAGTACCCTATATTTCTAATCTGTTGTCAAATCTTGTCATTTATAAATACATAATAATTTTCCTCTGCATTTTTCTTTTCCATTAACATAACTATGATCTTGGTGTATATGCTCATCATCTCATACCTAGACTATTTCAGTAGCCTTCTGGTTATTATTGAAATCTCCCTCAAATTTCTTTCAACTTTCCTAAACTGCAGGTCTGATCATGTCAACCCCCTATTCAATAAATTCCAATGGCTCCCTATTACCTCCAAAATCAAATTTAAGGTTCTTTACAACCTGGCCTCTTTCTGCCTTTCCAATCTTCTTATTCCTCTTCATGTACTCTGTAATCCAACTACACAAATCTGTTGTTTTAAACACATAATACTCTATGCCCTTTAATGAATTTCCCCCATGTCCTTTGTCTTTGTCTTATGGTTACCTTGAATTCTCTCTCTCTCTCTCTTTTTTTTTTTTTTTTTTTTTGCTTTTTGCTGAGGCAATTGGGATTAAGTGACTTGCCCAGGGTCACACAGCTAGGAAATGTCTGAGACCAGATTTGAACCCAGGTCCTCTGACTTCAGGGCTGGTGCTCTAACCACTGCACCACCTAGCTGCCCCGGTTACCTTGAATTCTATGACTTAGCTCAAATCCTACTTGCTTCAGGAGGCCTTTTCAATCCTATATCACATTATATCCCATATATCACATTCCAGTGCCTTTTTTAAAAATTACTTCCCATTTATACTGTAAATATTTTATATGATTTTGCTTATTATCTCCCCCATTACAATATGAGCTCTTTGAACCAATGTTTTAACTTGTTTTTTTTTAATTTTAGGTTATACATATACATTCATTTCTAAAGCATTTCTCTATGAGTCATGTTGGGAGAGAAAAATCAGAACAAAAGGGAAAAACCATGAGGGAAAAAAAAGAGAAGAAAAAAGGTGAAAAGAATATGCTTTGATCTGCATTCAGTTTTCATAGTTCTTTGGATGCAGATGACATTTTCCATCCAAAGTTTATTGGACTTGCCTTGGATCACTGAATTGCTGAGAAGAGCTTAAATCTATCATAATTGATCATTATACAATCTTGCTGTTGCTGTATACAATGTTTTTCTGATTCTGCTCATTTTTCTCAGCATCAGTTCATTTAAATATTTCCAGGCTTTTCTGAAATCAGCTTGCTCATCATTTCTTATAGAACAATATTGTTCTTATGGAACAATAATATTCCATTATTTTCACATACCACAACTTATTCAGCCATTCCCCAATTGATAGACATCCACTTATTTTCCAGTTCTTTATAAGGACCATATTTTTGTGTCTCTTCATAAGTGCAAAAGAAAGAATAAACATACTATTTATTCATTAGAATGGAAAAAGAAGGAAAAATCATAACATCTACTCAAATAGAAGGTGAAAGCAGGAATAATTAAAAAATCATAGACCGCCTATAAATCTGGGTCAGCCTTCCACTAATGCATAGTGTCTATATAGAAGGGAGGGGAGGTACTTAAAAGAAATCTAGCAGTAAGAGTAGGGAAACTCATGTGCCCAGACAACTCTTGACCCCTGAAGAAAGGCTTTGATGACCTTGATCTCTTTAGTGAATAATCTGGGCAAAACTGCTTCTCTACTATCTACTTCCTTTGTCTTCACAGCTCTCCTGATAGACCTGATGCAGTGTCAAGCACTTTGAATACATGGCCACTCTTGCTAGGGCACTGAGAAATTATTAAGCTGTTTCAATGACAAGCAGTTATATTAAACTAAAGAAGTGCAAAGTTACTCAGATCTCATCTATGTTTCTGTAGAGTTTCTCTTTCCCAAACTATAGGTTGAAATAGCCTTTTTGCAGCCAGCTCTTAAAGCAGCAGGTGATCCTTTTTTTTTTTTTTAAATTTAATTTACAGAAGAATTGCACATGGGGATGGAGGTAAGGGAGTGAAAAAATTTGAACACAAGATTTGTAAGGGTGAATGTTAAAAATTATCCATATATATATTTTGAAAATAAATTAATAGCATTTAATCGAGTCCTTTAAAGTTTATAAAGCATTTTACATATATTAGCTCATTTGATCCTCAAAATAACCCTGTGAGGTAGGTGCCATGATTATCTCCATTTTCCAGTGAGAAAACTAAGGATAAATGATTTACTCAGATTACACAGCTACTACAGTCAGGATTTGAACTTAGATTTCCTGATTCCAAGTCTAGTGCTCATTCTATTATATTCACTATTTGCCACTATATGGATTCTTGTGATCAATGTTATAAAAAGAATCAACTATTTTTCTTGTATTATTTATTGATTTTTTTGATATGTTTTTTATTTTGCAATACCTATGAGCCTTCTATCTGAGCATTTTATCTTCAAGGTCAAACATTTTTTTTCAATAATTTTTGCTTTTTTTTCCCCTCTGTCAATTTTTATTCCAATTTAGCATTTTCTCCTCTTTCTTTCCTTTTTCTTTTTTTTCTTTCTTCTTCTTCCTTCTCTCTTTTCTTTTTCTTTCCTCAAACTCCAAATCTGTTTTTCTTCTGAGCTTCTGCTTTTTTGGGAGAGATTCTCTATCAGGTACATAATTTCCCCTACTTTGCTGTTTGTTTTTGAATTCTATATTGAGAACTTCTATTTCCAACCTAAATTAACTTCTAATTTCTTTTCTGAGCGGTTTCATTTCTCTTTTAAACCACTTTAGAGTTTCTTGTGATTGTTCCATGATTGTTGTGGCATGAGTAGGAGTTTCTTTTCATCGGGTTATTTTAGTTCATTTTCTTTCATAATATAATATTTATTTATGGTACTTTAGGCTCTTTTTTTGAGGTTTACTCAATTCTTTTTACTTTTTGATTCTCTCTTTTGGGGTACATGCTTGTGATCTAGGTTTGGATTCAGGCTTCATCTCTTTTGGTCTTTCTGATTTTCTATTTCCAGTAATTGTTTTTTCTTTTTGGAACCTCCTCCTTCCACTGCTACATAGAAGCCTGAAATTGAGAGTCTGGTTGCCTTCATTGTTGTATTAGGGCAGGTCCTGGGTCTTATTTAAGAAAACTCCACCATTGGCTTTAGCTAGGTCTTCCAGTTTCCCTTCTTTAGGAGCTGATGCTCATAACCTCTCTACCTGAGCTTTTCTTCTATATGCTGCCTGCATTTTCTGCTTCTCTCTTTTCACGGTTGTTCTCTTTATGTCTCAGTATTTGCTACCATTTGTGGGTTGAGCCAGAGTTTAGGCTGAGTCATTGCTGTTGGAGGAGTGGGCAGATGCCACATCTGGACACTGAATCACAAGCTTGCAAGTTTGCTTATGTTCTTTGTGCTGGGCACAGAGTGGGTGGTGGTAGGGTGATGGTAAGTGGGAGTCCTAAGTATTTACGTTCTCTGGCTTTCTTTAAGAGGTATTTACCTAGTGGATTTGTATTTTTATCTTTTAGATTCAACTTTAGATACTCTGTATCTGACACAAAATCCCTTTATGTGTTTTGGGTTGTAGAAAAGCAATTATCCTACCAGCTATTCATTGGTCACAGGACTTCATTATTTGCAATGGCAAGCCAGGTGAGGGATACTTAAGTGATTGTTTAAGCCAACAGTAAAGTCCAGAGCCTTAGGTACCCACACAGAGATGACCAGTCCAGCTCCATCCAGCTGGCTTGATCTGATGGGTAGTCAATTACAGAATGTTGGAGTCAATTCAGTTCGTGAATCATTGAGTTGGTAGCTGGGTAAATAATCCTGTTTGGGGCAATTTCAAGTGTAGTGAGTTAAATGAAGGGAACTGGCAGACCCAAGTTTTAGAGAGAGTGGGGCTTTTTTGCCTAAAGAAGAGAACATACGAAAAGCCTTGGAAAGGTGTTCAGCTCTGGGCCTTAGGTATGTGAGAAACGTTTTGTCAGAGAGTATGCTAGATTAAAGACAATGGAGCAGCGGCACCAAATCTACATGAAGGGGGAAGAAAAAGATAGCCACAGATCAAGCAGTGAGAGCTGTAGAAAAGGGCCTGTAAATACAAGTTCTGTTTGCTCAGCTCCAGCCTCCCCCCAGATTCTCTGTTCTCCTATCTGGCAAGGCAGGGTGGGGGGAGGATTAGAGAAGTTAAGACTTATCAATGGGGCTGCAGAAAAGCATCCCATGAACTGAATGAGGTCTGGAGACTGAGGAAGCTTTCCTTCTTCTTCTTATACAGTCAGGATGCCACTGGTTTGTGAAAAGTCCAGGAAGTGCCAAGAGAAAGCAGGAAATGAGAGAGTAAAAAATAGACTGGAAAATCCTATTGGAAAGGTAAATGGTACTGCTGTTTTCTTTTTGCTCCTGGCCTTGAAGGATGTACATTCCTGCTAAAGCCACTGTATGTGTTTAAACAAACTCTCTACCGGTCCTGAGAAATCTTTTGGTTTCTCAGAGGGCGGATGTGATTCCGGGGAGGGTGAGGTAGCTTCTGAGGGGAGAGCTACTGGATCTGGTATTTACCTAGCTCCCGTTTTCCTTCTGGAGATTCAGCCAGGGTTTGGCCTGGGTCTAAAATTTGACTGGTCAAGGGTTTTGAATAGCTTTAATATTAGGCAATTTCCTTAACTAGAAATGCTTCCCAATAAGTCTGGGGTTTATGTTGAAAACAAAAATCCATAGATTATATTGTCATATCTATATTTTACATTCTATCCTAAAAATTCCAGACTAAATATATATACTTTTCACAATCCTGGTATTCTGACAGTTCCTCCTGACAACCTTCAAACCTGAGAATCACAGAAGTCATAGTTTCATGTTTTTATCTTGACTTCTTGTTGTGAATTATTTCAGTTAGTGTTATGTGTGCAAGAGGCTTTTGGTAGAAATGTCTGATTTCGCTAAAATTAAATGGGCACATTTAAAGGGTCACACAGAGCCTCAAAAGGAGAGGGGAAGGAAGGAAACAAGTTTGTCCTATTAATGTTCTAAGCATTGTGCTAAATGCTTCATAAGTGTCATCTTATGTAAGTTTTATGCTATATTCTAAGTACTATATGCTAAGCACTTTATACATGTTACTTTATTTGAAACAGAACAAGGAGTACCTTTGGAAAGAGCATTAAGTAATTATGGGACTAAAAGACATTGAATCCAGAAATCTGCTTGGTGTTCTCTGCCAGTCTCTGTCTCCTCCTGCCTTAATTAAATAGCGCTAAAATTGAGAACATACTTGGACTTTCTGACTAGGTAAAGGGATCCTGAGGCAAGAAGGATCCCCAGAAGAATCACAGAGTCACAGATTGGGGCTTCCAGAAATACTCTATTTCAACATTTAATACTGTGCCTCCATCAGAGAAATCCATTAGGAGGATTTCTCTGTTCCATTAGAGAAACAAACTTAAGTTTAGGTACTAAGTGAACCCATTTAAGTTCAGTTACTTAACTATGGAAGAGAATTAACTTCATATGACTTTAGTAAGTGTAAAAATCCTCTTTTCCTTCTAAGAAATCCTATTTACATTTCAGAAGAACTGCAATTTTTATTTTTCAGCTAACAAAAGGTTAGTGTGACCTTTCTGATATTTTTCACTTGGGGAGTCCCACATTTCCAGCTATACCATTAGTAAGGATTGATGTTTTACAGAACTTTAAGGCTTGCCAAACACTGTAGTATATTATCTCATTTGAATCTCACAACTGCCATGTGACATGGGTGTTATTAGTAGTTTATTTTACAGATAAGGAAACTGAGGCTGAGAGAATTTCAGTGATTTGTCCCAGAGTCACAGGATTGGCAAATGTCTGGGGCCAGACAGGTCTTGCTAACTCTTTATTCACTCTCTTCATTCATTCTACCCCATCACCATTGATCCCAATACTGTACTGTCTGTTTATTTTGAAAGTGCAAGAAAAATATTTGGCACCTTTTGCCCCACACCTTACTCTTGTTTTGGAAGGAGTGTATTTGGCATCTACAAATCTTCAAATCTTCTCTCTTAGTTGCCTTGCCACTTTTTACAAAAGCAAACCAAATCTGGATTTGTAGCTATGAAAAGGCAGCTAAGTGACACAAAGGATAGAATGCTGGAAGGAACCGAGTCCAAATTTGACCTCAGATACTGGTTGTGTGACCCTAGGCAAGTCACTTACTCATTTTCTTCATCTGTAAAATGAGCTGGAGAAGGAAATTTCAAACTACCCCAATATCGGGGTTTCCCAGAAAACCCCAAATAACTGAAATGACTGAACTTAAACTATGAAGGGGACTTTGAGGTTTCCACAGTAGAACTTTTCCTCCTACATCCAGTTTCTTATATATTTATGTTCTCATCCTTTAAAAGTCCTCCTTTTCTTCCTCATTGGGACCCTAGAAGTTGTGCCAATAGAGCATAACCTTTTGTAGCTAATACCAAACTGAATTTCAGACTTTAAGAATAGGCATGGTGATGAATTGTCATCTGAATGACCAGCTTGGGAAAGGGTGAAGATGATCACCAGAAGCTGCTCTATAACTTATAAAATGGGTTTTTAGGTCAAATAGGTTTAGGTCAATTCTCCAAAGCCATCTATTGTTTACTTCTAAATAGAGATATAGGCAGTCAACAAGCATTAATTAAACACTTATGTGTTTGCTTGGCATTGTGTAAAGCAATGAAAACAAGGTTGACCTGTGTTTTTTAGAAGGATTGCCTGGTGAAATTCTGAGATCCTTGTGTTATCAAAGTATTTCATTTAAGTCAAGAATTCTTATTTTTATTTATTTTTTTTTTACTGTGGTAGACTCTTCTGACAGTCTTGTGAAGCCCATGTAGTCCTTTTTAGAATAATATTTTTAAATACATAGCATAAAATACAAAGGATTGCAAAGGGAACCAGTTATATTAAAATATTATCAAAATGTTTTTAAAAACCAAGTTCATGGACTCCGGATTGAGATCTCCTAATCTATTTGTGGGCTTCTAGTTAGCAAAGTACCTCTTTTAATCTGAGGGCCATTTATTGATTACCTATGTATGAAGCAGGCATGTTATACTCCAGGCATATAAAACTGACCTCTGAAAACCTCTGGGACATAAAAATGCAAGTATTACCCCTTTTTACATTTAAGGAAACTAAGGGTCATTTATTTGCTGAAGGTCATGCAGAAAGTAAGTAGAAGTCCATCTTCCATATTTTGACCCTACCATACTTCAGCCTAAGTCTCAGGTGTGGAATCACAAATTCCTCGAGTCAACATTTAAAACCAGCCGCTGTCTGAATCTGGCCTAAATTTCCAGGCTTCCACTTTAGTCTCCTCATATTTTAATATTCAGGTCTAGTGCCTCTCTGGGACTTACCACAAGCTGTGTTAACACCTGGAACTCTCTCTCTTCATTTCCCCTCTTACAATTCCTATCTTCCTTCAAAGCTTAGTACTTAAAGATTTAATACTTTGAACACTGTTTAATCTAAGAAACCAACTTATTAATAGATTATAATTTGATGATAAATTAAAATTTGATTTGTTAATAAAAACCAATTTAAGTGATTAACAATTAATACTTGATATTAAAAGGCCTCCTACACAAGGCTTTTCCTGATCTTCCCAGGGCATCCTCCCAGAGGCTCCCTCCTCACTTCCCCCGACTTTATACTTTGTATATATTTTATACACATATATACAGAGAAGAGAGGAGCATTTGCAGCGGGCATAGAAAACATTTAATCTGCAGGACGCCTTCGTTGACGGCAGGCGGTGCTGCGGTTCTACAAGCCGCCCGAGGGCGCCTTCTTAATGCCAACCCACTTCTACCACCGGCAGGCACTTGAAAACACGTGTCTGGAAAGAGCTGGCCGGCCAGCTGTAAATGATGCTCTCTAGCTGTTTCCAGCCCGCTGCTGTTCATGCCAGGGAGTCCCTTGCATGATCCCAATGCTTTGGGCGATAAAAACTTATGTTTAGCTTTACGCACGCCTCCACCTTCTCCAAACTGGCCTCTCTAACCCTTCAGAGACCCCCTGCTAATGGTGATAGATCTGGATTCAGCCCACGGAGCGCCTGTACTAAGTCCCGTGAACCAAACCATGAAATGAGAAGCGGCCAACATATGTATTTGCTCGAGCGAAGCGCAAAATACCACGCTGCAGGGCAGAGCCCCGAATCCGACACTGCACCTGCAAAAATGCACGAGCCTCTGTCTACTATCAAGTTCCCGAAGGAGAGCGCCCGGCTGGCGGGATGTTCGAATTTCATTGGCTAAGCCTTGGGCGGCCCCACCTTTTTCCATCAATTTCGGATCTCTTATTGGTTTATGGGTTCCTGTTGGCCACACCTCCTCCCCTCACACATACACAAGAGTCACGCGCCTTGCAGTTGGAAACTTGGCGTGGTGAGGGGGCTGGGGTAAAGATCGCCCCACCCCATTATCTTGCTATTGGCCCATGGGGCAGCCGGTGGCCACGCCTTCATTCCAGCCCCCTAACTGAGAGGGCGGGTACTCGTTCCTGACTGGCTGGCATACCTGCTCTTCAAGTTGGTGCCTGATCGCTCCCGCCTCCTCCCCCTCCCCACTCAGGCTAGAGGTCCAGTATTTGGCCCCGGCAGTGTCACTGTCAGCAAGGGAAGGGGGCAGTGAAGCGCCGGGGGAGGACTCCCGGTGGCAGCCCAGCTGAGGTGCCGGTGCCTGCGCCTCGGGCAGCCAGAGAGAAGGATGAAGCCGCAGCCGAAGCAGCCCCCTTATGATTGGCTGTGGCGGTTGTAAGCCCGGAGTAAAGATGGCGGGCAGGCCGGTGGCCGCCGCACTGCCCACTTGGAAGATGGCGGCGCGCCGCAGCCCCAGTGCCCACGGCCGGGAGGTCCTGCGGGTGGTGGCGGGGCTGCTGCTGGTGCTGAGCTGCTGCTGCGGCGGGGGCAGCTGTGCGGGGGCCGGCGAGGCGGAGGAGACGGTGATCATCGGGTTGAGGCTGGAAGACACGAACGACGTGTCGTTTATGGAAGGGGGGGCGCTGCGGGTGAGCGAGCGGACCCGGGTCAAGTTGCGGGTCTACGGGCAGAACATCAACAACGAGACCTGGTCTCGCATCGCTTTCACCGAGCACGAGCGGCGGCGGCAGGGTCACGGGGAGAGGGGAGCCGGGGGCTCCCTGCAGCCGGATCCGGAGAGCGGCCCCCAGCGCTGCGGCATCCGCACCTCGGACATCATCATCCTGCCCCACATCGTCCTCAACCGCCGCACGTCGGGCATCATCGAGATCGAAATCAAGCCTCTGCGCAAGACGGAGAAAAGCAAATCCTACTACCTGTGCACGTCGCTCTCCACGCCTCCCGTGGCGGCCGGCGGCGCCGGCTCAGGGGGCAGCGCCGTGGGGGGCAAAAGCGGCCGCGGCGTTGCTGGACTCCCTCCGCCCCCGTGGGCAGAGACTACCTGGATCTACCACGATGGCGAGGACACGAAGATGATCGTGGGGGAGGAGAAGAAGTTCTTGTTACCTTTCTGGCTGCAGGTGATCTTCATCTCGCTCTTGCTCTGCCTCTCGGGGATGTTCAGCGGCCTCAACCTGGGACTGATGGCGCTGGACCCCATGGAGCTGCGCATCGTGCAGAACTGCGGCACAGAGAAAGAGAAGAATTACGCCAAGCGCATCGAGCCCGTGCGCAGGCAGGGCAACTACCTGCTGTGCTCCCTGCTGCTGGGCAACGTGCTGGTCAACACTACCCTTACCATACTGCTGGACGACATCGCGGGCTCCGGCCTGGTGGCCGTGGTGGTTTCCACCATTGGCATAGTCATCTTTGGGGAGATAGTGCCTCAGGCCATCTGTTCCCGACACGGCCTGGCAGTGGGCGCCAATACCATCTTCCTCACCAAGTTTTTCATGATGATGACCTTTCCTGCCTCCTACCCGGTCAGCAAGCTGCTGGACTGCGTCCTGGGCCAGGAGATCGGCACCGTCTACAACCGCGAGAAGCTGCTGGAGATGCTTCGCGTCACCGATCCCTACAACGACCTCGTCAAGGAGGAGCTCAACATCATCCAAGGGGCGCTGGAGCTCCGCACCAAAACGGTGGAGGACGTGATGACTCCGCTGCGAGACTGCTTCATGATCACTGGAGAGGCGATACTGGATTTCAACACGATGTCGGAGATCATGGAGAGCGGCTACACTCGCATCCCGGTCTTTGAAGGGGAGCGCTCCAATATCGTGGACCTTCTCTTTGTCAAGGACTTGGCGTTCGTTGATCCCGATGACTCCACTCCCTTGAAAACCATCACGAAGTTTTACAATCACCCTTTGCATTTTGTTTTCAATGACACTAAGCTGGACGCCATGCTGGAAGAGTTTAAGAAAGGTGGGCGAATTTGGTTACCTCTTCTTGGTTTGCTTCTTCCCTGCTCCTCCCCTCCTTTCTCTTATTTTCTCCTCCCGTATTCCCCTAAGGTGGTCAGTAGACTGTAACTCTCCCTCCCTACCTTCGGCCTTATTGCATAGCCGGGAGGATGGAGGGAGGGGTTTGTACATGTGAAAAGACTGGCCCAGTCTTCCGAGCTAGTCCTTTTAAAAAAATGAACGGGGTTTAAACTCGTTGTTTCACCCCTTGGGGCGATCTCAAAGGAACTAATGCCGAGAGTTTGACATTCATAAGTTTTGAATGGGGAAGCAAGATTGAAGCGATTTAAGCGTGTAGAAGATGTTGACTTGACTTGTAGGTGCAGATTCCCTTGCCTAGTATTTTTTAAAATAGCTCTAAGGGACTTAGCTCAACCATTTCCCAAACCCTCGTCTTTCCAGTGTTTGGAAAATGCCATTTCTTGTGCTCCATTTCATGGTTGGGTTAAGCCCTTAGGGCAAAACAGGCTGGCTACACGGTACTTGGTTTTCCCTTTTCTAGTCTACCAGTGGGGGAAGGGAGAGGGAGGTGATCCGAGTACCACTGAAAAATTGAGCCACCTAGATGTGACCTGCTTCAGCGAGAGAAGAGCTTTTTAGAACCAGGTTAGTTATTAGCATGTAATTTGGGAAGACCAAAGTTAACCTTTCACCAAGGTCATATCTTTGCTTAACTTTCTTGTCAATTTGTTTTTACATTTACAGGAAACAACCAATAGAATTTCCAAAGCCAAATATGGGTCCTGCACAAAGTTTGACCTTTAACCTGCTGCATCCCTTTATTAATAGTTGTTTAGGTCTTAGTAATTCTGACCTAATAAGTTTTCTTTTTAACCTTGGCTACCTGGTTCATTCAGGTGAAGTATGTTAGCAATTGCTGGGATCCAAGGTTGTTTGTAGGAAAGAGTAGCCTATATAGACTGATTTCCTCATAGTATCTGTCTTGTGTCTTTTTATCATGCAAG
The DNA here is from genome assembly GCA_023553655.1 of Myrmecobius fasciatus. NCBI lineage: Eukaryota > Metazoa > Chordata > Mammalia > Dasyuromorphia > Myrmecobiidae > Myrmecobius > Myrmecobius fasciatus. Next base: position 250,699 of record JAJPUD010001105.1, read on the forward strand.
GATTTGATAGTCAGAATCTTTTCTTGTAAAGGTAGGAGTATATATATAAAGGTAGGTTTAAAATAAATAATTTTTTAAAAAAGCTATTTAATTTATCTTCTAGTAGAGTGCTTTGAAAACAAACATGCTTGATTGATGAAAATAATCTAAGAACATATATGTTACCTTTTAATAACTGGGTTATAGTTTTTTTTTTTTTTATTCTGGGAGATTTCTTTTTGATTTCTGACAGCCTTCTGATTGGAAAAAGTCCACACTTAACAAGTGACTTCTTAATTGTGAGAATGAGAAATATTGATTCATCTGCATATTCCTTAATTCCATTTTCCAGGATGAATTAATAGTAGCAAAAAGTTGAATATTTGAGTAATTAATAATCATAATCATTTAAGATTTGTGCTTTTCCTACAATAATCCTATGAGATAGCTAGTAAATTTTTGCAGAAATCAGGCTTCTATGCATTAGCCTTATTATAGACTTATACTTTACCTTCTCTCTAAACCCATCTTCCCTATTTCTGTATGTGGGACCACCAATCTCCCTTTTTTCCCTGTTTGTGACCTTGGTGTCACCTTTAACTCTTCCCACTCCCTCACCTCTTACATTCGATTAATTACCACCTCCCATTGATTCTACCTCTGCAAAATTTATCATGTTCCTCCATCATGCTGTTCCCATTGACAACAATCTGGAACAGGTCTTCTTTAGCCCCTATTTGATATATTGCAGTAGCTTCTTCACAGGTCTTTTCATCTCCAATCCATTTTTATTTTAATTTTTTGATAATTATGCAAGAAGACCTTTCTTTTATTTAGTCATGCCACTTCTCTACTAATATATCTTTGGTCACTACCTAATACCCACTCAGTACAATTTAAACTCCTTTGTCATTCCCTAGTTTCACCCCTCTTCTTTCATTTCAGACAAACAAAACAAATCTGTGTGTCCTTCCCCTGCCCCCCACTATTAACCACCCTGAATTTTCCTGAGTTCTTAATGCCAGAAATGCCTTTCTTTCCCCCCTTTTCCTTAGTTGAATTCTTGCCATCCTTCAAACTCAGCTCAAATGGCATTTCCTCTTCAGTTTTCCTTGAGCCTCTCCATACCTCTCAGACTTCACTTAGCATTTTGTTTTGCAACTCTTTAACACACCATGCAATGTTGTATATTATAGTCTATTTTTGTTGTCTTAGCTTTCTCTTAGACGGCAAGTTCCACATGGGCAGTGACTAAGTCTTAACCAAACTACATTCTATCATAGTTTTAACATACTATAGCATCTGCTTGACAAATATTTGTTTACTGAATGAATGAGTGGCCACATGAATATAGCAGAAAGGAATCTAGGATGGTAGTTTACATTGGGCTAATAAAAAAAAAATGGATTGATCAACAAATTCTCAGATGGTTTAACTTGTCCACAATCACATTAATGGATAGTCTGTCATGTCAACAAATCCATCCTATTTTGTGTGAGACTTTGTGCTAAGTCCTTGGATACAGAAGCAAAACCAGGCCCTGGCCTCAAAGAGCTCAAGTTCTAATGGAAGAAATGAAAATGCAAGTAACTAATGTATATGTGAGATATGGATAGGGTAAAGGATTCTATTTCTTCTTTCACTATTCCTTAATTAACTAAAATATATTTACCTTTTTCTTACCTAACAGTCAGGCACAATGATTTGAACACAGAAAAACTTCATGAAACTACGCCTAAATACTTTACTGTCTTTCTATTTCAAAATAATGAGAATGATGTTGTCTTTTATAAAATTCTTTTCTCACCATTTACTTTAGGCTGGCTAATATTCACTTTGCTCTCTCTGCCTTGGGTAACTTACCCTCACCTCAGTTTATAAATCTTAGTTCTCTAATCCTGACTCCACTCAAAAGATTTTTTTTTCCTGGTTGTCATCTATCATTTCCCTATATCTTTGTCTTCTTTTCTTGAGAAACTTTTTTCTAATTTCCCACCTTTATTCAAAGAAAACATTTTGAAATGCTTTAATAGCAATATAGCATATGGAATTAGTAGTATATACACGGTGTTCAATGCTTGCCTGAAAACCAGCATGATGGTCAGGGGAGATGGCACAAAATAATGGCATAGACTCTAAAAGTGGTAACTTGTCACTGGATTTTTGTTTATATTTTAGGATCATGAGGCATTTAAACTTAAATCTTTTAATTAAGCTATAATGAGAAATTGAAGTATTGTTTCAAGATTGTGATTGCAAATGTTGATTCTGAGTCCTAATTCCTTTTTAGGAAGATGCTTTAACTATTTCTCATTAAACTATGAGTTGATTTTTTCATCCTGTCTTTTGAATTCTCTTTCTAAGGGATGATGAGCTTGAGCTTTTAATAGTTCTTCTTGGTGTGTCTTCAGTTTCCTCAGGTATGAATTGCAAAGATTTCACTTGATTTTTTTTCCTTTTTTGATCCTTAGTAATTCTGGATATATTGTAAGCTGGTAATAGTATCCAACCAAGAATTTTCATCTTCTGGGAGTTGAAGATGATAGTATTGGGGGTACACTGGAGAAGGCACATTAATATTTACCAAAACCAATTTTCCACATGTAACCAGGTTTTCTTTTCTTTTCTTTTCCTTCCCTTGAATTCCTTAAGCAGAAAAGCTCAACAATTCAAATCTCCTGTGAAAAGTGACTATTTTATTTGGGAAAGAGAGTGAATTTGTTCTTCATTGAAGATTTTGTGTAATAGTGAGGCATCTGCATTATCCTTTAGTGTAGAGAGAATAGAAAAGTTCAGTAAGATGAATAGAAGTAAAATATTATCTTCAGAGGTATGTGTAGAGCTGTGTGTTCCTCTTTTATACTTAAGTATACATCAATTGGTGTTCTTTTTTTGTTTTTTCTTCACTGATCTTAGCATGTGTGATCCTCAATCCAGGGTATTCCTTTTCTAGTTCTTACATGAAGGAGCAACAAGAATTTGTCTTGAAACGTTGTTGTACTGTTAATATCTGGGCTTTAATGGCTCAGAGTTTTTTCAGATCCATACTTGTCATGAGCTCTCAGTTCCTTAACTGCTACAATTATGATATGGGGCATATTACATTTTGATAATCATTTTTGTATTTATTTTTGTAGCCTATATAAAAATCAATTTTTTTTCTTTTTCTTTTTTTTTTATTTGCAAAACATATGTATGGGTATTTCTTCAACATTAACCCTTACAAAGCTTTCTGTTACAAATTTTTCCTCCCTACTCCCCACCCCTCCCCTAGATGGCAGGATATCCACTAAATGTTAATTATGTTAAAATACTTGACAAATCGAATATATGTATACATATTTCCACACTTATCATTGTTGTGCAAGAAAAATCGTATCTAGAAAAAAGAAAAATCAGAGAAAGGAAACACAATGCAATCAAACATCAATCGAGAGCATGAAAATGTTACGTTGTAGTCCACAAAAAAATCAATTTCTAATGAACAATTCTTAATGACCCTGCCATATGCATCTCATTTTGTGGTAATAGATCTAAATAAAAGAATGATATATGTGAATCCCTTTGAGGTTATAGGAATCTTGGAAAAACTCTTTGGAGCAAAGCAGTGCTGTGTGGGGGAAGGGAAAACAGCTAAAATGGACAAAATCATAGCTTAACTGGAGGATCTCTCTGACTTACTTGTCAAAGTCCTTTTCTACAGATAGGTAGAGACAATGGAGCCTGAAGAATTAGTAATCCATCATTTCTTTAGTAATTAGTAATCCATTTTAGTTTTGCAGCTGTTATATTGTAGTATCCTAGTGCCTTCTGGGTTTATAGTACTGGGCATTAGCCAGGCTCTTGTATTCTTTTTTTCCTGGCTTCCTCCTCCTTGCCTCTGCTGAGATCAGGTGGAAAAAAATGATTTGATACAGATATCCAGATAACGATGTTCCTTGAGAAAATAGAAACAAATATGTATTGAGTACAGTCCAAGTATGTGATTATCTATTCCTACATCATGACAAGTCTTTCCATATTATCATATTGAGGTTTTAATATTTAGTAGCTCAATAAAGTGTTTTACTCAAGAAAGTGTTAGCTTGTATGTTGATTGGATTCTAGAATGTCTTTTTTTTATAGGCTCCTGAAGTTATGAAACATAACTTGGGCAGGTTTGTTCTGAGGATTGCATGTATTATTATTAGAATGAGTCTTCAGAGCACATAGGCACCCAAACTTGGCCAATCTCCACTGGTAAGGATGAGAGAACTGAGAACATTGAATTTTGATCATTATTTTTGATCATCATTTTCTAATGAACAATTCTTTATGACCCTGCCCCATGCATCTAAATTTGTGATAATAGATCTATTTTTATTTATTTTTTTATTTTATTTTATTTGCAAAACATATATATGGGTAATTCTTCAACATTAACCCTTACATAGCTTTCTGTTACAAATTTTCCCCCCAACTCCCCACCCCTCCCCTAGATGGCAGGATATCCCCTACATGTTAATTATGTTAAAATACTTGACAAGTCGAATATATGTATACATATTTCCAAACTTATCATTGTTGTGCAAGAAAAATTGGTGATAATAGATCTAAATAAGAAAATGATCTCTGTGATTTGTGTAGAAAACTACATAAGATGTAGCTATGCATAGATATATAGATAAGCACTGAAATGGGAAGGGCAATTGTGGACTTACAGAGCTGGAATGGACCAGAGGTCATTTAGTCTGTATCTACCTCTTCATTGTACAGGTTAGGAAAATGAAACCCAGAAAGGTGGATTAACATAGCTAACAGATTAGGTGGATTAACATATTAACCTCACTAGTTAATGGAAGAATTAGGGCTATAACCCAGGTTTCTTGGTTGTAAGTCAGTTAAAAACTTATTAATCAAATATACAAAAGAAGGAATAAAACTTTTCACATATCCTTTTGCATTTAACAAAGATAGAAACATTTTTAACAGCTATCCCCCCAGATGTTCCTCCAAGTCTGTCTCATTTGCACTCTCTCTTAAACTTTGTTTTCTTCCTTTTATGTAATAGCAGTCATTGTATAAAGCCAGCTATGATTCTGCAGGATTCCCTTTGCATCACTTCATGAAGGTCTTTTGGAGGGCATAATATTCCCTTGTAGCAATTCAACCCTTCTCCAGGTGGTTGGACGTATTAGGTTTCCAGTTTTTACTTTTAGAAATAAAACAGCTATGAATATACACACATACATTCTTAGTTGTTTTATTTTCATAGGACTTTTTTTCCTACTTTTTTATGATAAATTTTAGATTGGAATGGCTAGATAAGACCAGTATTCTTTCCATTTTGTAGTGTAGCCTTTCTACTTAAGACTTATTATGGTTTTTGGAAAAGGAAAGCCAGTGCTTAGGTTTGTAGGCAGTTTTGATTCAACCTGTAACTTTGATGCTAGCAATTTTTATGAACTATTTCGTATTTCTATTAGTATTGTTACCATAAATAATAAGCCCCAAATTACCAAGATCAGACTAGGAGTATATTTTGAGTAAGCCGCTGCTGATATGGGGACTATTTGGTGCCAACGGTGGTTAAATATTGGACATTGTTTCCATTGCAATAGGCCTGATAGCAAATATAATTTTCTGGGGGATCCTTTCAAATTTATTTACTGTTTTGGTTGTTTCCTTGTTGAGGAGGAATATACATTATGCTCAGTTTAGGGCAGTGAAGACTGAATTGGCATTGTAGGTTGAAATTTCATTGGCTCTTTCAATTTTTGTTTGTATTGTAAAGCTGTAAGATTCTTCTTGGAATTCTGGGCAAACTAGTTGGATTTTACATTCACACTGATGGGTATATTTGCTTTTTGTGTTGTTGTTCATTTCTTCAAACATCTTTTTTCTTCAAATTTATAACAAGAGGCAGTCTCTTGTGAGGTAGAATTCTTCGTGGACTTTAGAAGGTTAGAACTTGGTCAGATTAAAAGGTCTGAAAAGAGGTCAAATCAGGAAAGAAATTACCTTATTGGCCAATTTGGTGATTAACTTAGTATGATCCTAGACTAGGCAGAAACATGTCATTCTATTTCATTCAAACACTTATGAATTAAATACAATTTGGCTTCTGTTTATCTTACAATACTATCATCAAGATGATTGAAAGACTTTCCAGTTTAATCCCAATTATTAAGTAAATTTAATCTCAATTTAAAATTTCAATTACAAGCAATAACACAATAGACTCTAATTAGTTAGTAGAATGTTTCAACATATATAACAATCCTTGGACAGCCTACACATTTTTGAGCAAGCAGCTATACTGAGTAGGCAGTTGAGAGCCATATCATTTTGTCTATAAGTGGCTCTTTCCCTTAGATTTTATATTCCAGTAAGATGTATTAAACTTTAGGTATAGAGATACCATTTATTAACCTTAGTGTCTGAGAATGTATTACCAGCTTTGGATATTCCAAGGAACATTTTTGGTTGATTTTAGTTTTATGTCTTTAATCACTTTCTTGAAAATAGAAGAGAGATTTAAGAGAGAAGAAAGATCAGCATTCTTTCTTTGCACATTAAATATACATCATAAAGCTGACAAAGTATTTATTTTTCCTTTTGGTTTCAAATTAATCCAGTGCACATCCAAGCTCCAATAAGTCACATTTCTTAGGGCCAAGTATAAACAAGTAATCTGTCTTTCCCAGTTTTATTGCTGGGTATAGATGCCTTCCTTTTTGGTGTTCTTTCTCTCCCTGCTCACTACAACCCCTTTTTTCAAGGTCCAGGAATATCAATCTGCTGTCTTCCCTGGTCCTAGTGGTTTTTGATGTGTCTCTGAAGACTTGTTAAAAAGACCAGCGTAGGCCATTTGTGCTTATAATTTTTATAGAACTTGAAATCCTAGAACTCAAACCACATTCATTCTCTAAGTGACTGAATGTTCAGTTTGTTGCTTCAAATAATGTTGTAGGTCCCCAGTTCTTTCCCAGCCATTTTTAGAAGAAGAAAGAGAATGTCTTGCAGAAGATATATGCTCAATTCCAGGATAAAGTGGAATGTCTTAATGTTCTTTTTCTTTTTGAAATTAAGGAAAAAAAGGTATTATTCTATTTTGATCATTTTCCCCCATTTATTCATCATGTACTTTGTGCAGTACTTTTGCTGGGTGCTGAAAGCTTCCTTAGAAGCCTAAGACATTGATTCTGGTCATGCTTAAAAGCTTTTGGGGCTTTTTTGGCTTGTTGCCCCTTTTTGTTTTTAAATTAAAGGTGAATTGATGTGAGACAATAATAGTATGTAGAAGAGGCTGTGAATCTATTGCCATTGGGGAACCCCTCTAGTCTTTGCCCTGGATACCTCAGGAATTATATTAAAGAAGAGTACAAAATTTCTTTGTAAATAAAATGAATCCATGGTCTATGTGTCCATCTTCATTATCAAGGCCTAGAGATTGGCATATTTGATCGTTAAGCAATTGTATTTTATTTGTAGTTAAGAATTCTTGGACTATAAATTGTTCCTTTATTTCTTCTCCCCCTTTCACTTTGTTAAGACATTGGGGCTGTTTTGAAAGATAAGAGGTTACATGCTTTTAATTTAGTGGGGATTGCAAGAATATTCACCATTGATAAAATGCGCCTTAACTGTTTTCTGATGTCCTTTCTTTCTTTTTAATTTTTTTCTACTTAATAGTATTTTATTTTTTCCAGTTATATTCATTTTATAAGATTTTGAGTTCCAGATCTCTGTCCCTCCCTCTCTCCATTACCCCTCTTCAAGATAGCAAACCATCTTATATAAGTTATACATGTACAATCATGTTAAACATATTTTCCAATTAGTTTATCTTGTGAAAGAAGAATCAGAACAAAAAGGAAAAGCTACAAGAATGAAAAAACAAAAACAAAAAAAGTGAAAATAGGAACTTTCAATTTGTATTCAGACTCCATATTTCTTGCTCTGAATATGGATACATTTTCCATCATGGGTTTTTTGGAATTGTTTTGGATTATTGTGTGGTTGAGAAGAGCTAAGTCTATCATAGTTGACAGTATTACTGTATACAATGTTCTCCTGGTTCTCCTCAGGATCAGTTCATGTAAATCTTTTCAGGTTTATCTGAAATCTGCCTGCTCATCATTTCTTACAGTACAATAGTATTACATTATATTCATATACCACAAATTATTCAGTCATTCCCCAATTGATGGATATCCTCTCAATTTCTAATTCTTTACCATCACAAAAAGAGCTGCTTTAAATGTGTTTGTACATGTGGGTCTTTTCCTCCCTTTTCATTATCTTTTTGGGATAGGTATTACTGAAACAAAGAGCATGCACAATTTTATAGCACTTTGGGTATAGTTCCAAATTGTTCTCCAGATTGGTTGGATCAATTCACAACAAAACTTTCAGATGATGGATAAAGTTACATCCTTCCAAATTAGGAAGGGACAAGAATATTACAGTCAGTCAGCATGAAAACTGTAAAATTCTGACCACCTGAGGCACTGGCAGTTTGAAAATAGTTTAATTGTTTGCTAGCTAATTACTTTCTGGACCATCTTTGCTCCAACTAAGAGTTATAGGTAAGAAGATTCTCATAGAGGAGATGGCCTTATATAGATAGCTATCTGGCTTATTAATACTTGTCTCAGGCATATGCTGTCCATAGTTTTCTTTGTGTAATTTAAGAGATATTTAAGGAAATGCCATCTTAATTCATATTCTAAATGTGTCACTTTCAGAAAAGTTCCCTGCAGAATCAATCTTCAGGTAAGGCCCCAGTAAGAGGAATGGACTGAATGAAGATGAAGGTTTTTGCACTAAGAGTTTATGGAGGGAAGGTGAAGTTTTTACTGCTGTCATCTTATTGTTAGTGAACAAAGACTCAATTTTATCTATCTGCTCGTCTTCAGTTGCTGGAGAAATGTTCTGATTCTTCATGGTTCCTCTTTTTGCTGCTTGTCAGAAGCTAACTGGAGAGCCTGCAGAAGAGAAATGGCAGAGCCATTTACCCAGATGTATGAGAAACTAGAATGACTAGAAAAGTTTGTCCTCATCTTTTAAAGATAGGCAAATTGATTTCACTACTTGTTTCTTTTAACCTCTTTTGATTAGGAGGGGATTTGCCAGGAATTGTTTGGGGTCTTTAAATTTTATTATTAAGCATAGGCATTTTTTCTTTATTCCGATGGATATTCTGTGATAGGGATCCCCCTTGAAAAAAGGCTCCTCTGATGTGCTCACATTGTAACATGGATTGGCCCAATTTAATTTTGATTTGTAGGTCTCAGAATTTGTATCAGCAGGTGGGAGACCTTTACTATATTTACTTGAAATTAGTTTGGTTTTGTGTCATTTATATGCAGGAAAAATTGGATTGGAATATAGTTTATAGAGTACTAAGTTTGTTGAACTGTTTTCCAGATAGAGCACAGGTTTAGGACTTCATGGAATGTGCCTCAGTGCAACTCCTATTACGTATATATGGGTGAATTATCCTTTCCATTTCTGCTTGTCAGAATTGCTTTCTAGTGTGAGTGATTCTGGGATTGACCTTACTTTGATGCACCTGGGGATTTCAGAGCATGTATGTGTGACTGACTGGATAGAATACTAGGGTTGGAATCAGGAAGTCTCCAGTTCATGAGTTCAAATATGGCGTCAGACACTTGCTAATTCTGTGACCTTGGACAAGTCACTTAACCCTGTTTGCCTTAGTTCCTCTTTGGTAAACTAAATTGGAGAAGAAAATGGCAAACTACTTCAGTATCTTTACCAAGAAAACTCCTAAAGGGGTTTGAACAATCAGACATTATTGAATAACAACACAAAGGGTTGGAGCATTATCTACCAAAAAAAATTATTGATGGTTTATGAACATTTAAGGCTTTTGAACTTTCAAAGTTATTTTCCTTGTAAAAAATTTTGGGCCTTACTAGTGCCTGATAGAGTGGGTGTTAACAATTTGAGAATTTGAGTGTTTTGCACTAAGCTTGAACTTTTGATTAGTTAATGGAGACATTAATCTTCATGTCATTTGGAACACCTAACTAATGTTAAATCTCATGAAGAACAAAGACTAGGATTGCTCATTAATTGGGTGTTATAGACATACTGAAAGTGCTTATAACTGTTTTCCACTAAATACTTTTGAAAGTCATGTTAACTGACATTTATTTGTTATTCCCAAGATTTAATATTAACTATAACTTTCTGGATAATAATTTCTTTTGCTTTTGTTTTGTACAAAATTATTTTCAATTCTTTACCCCAAAGGTTTGTTGAGGAAAAGCTTAGAAATTGGCAGTTCCTTTCCATTTTGTTTTGTGTGTTTATGTATGTTCTCAAAGAGATTCCTCAGTATGCTTTGTAGTCTCACAGTTTCTCTACTTAGTTGACAGGACAGTAATATCTCAGCATATTTCCTTTGACAAATCAAATCTCAAAATCTGGATTTGTACCCCATTATAGAATAAGTTAGCATGAAGGCTTTTCCACACTCCCTCCCTCCCCCCGTTGAGTCAATTTTGTGATGTTTATTAAGTAAAAGAGTTCTTAGGAAAAGTAATCTAGCCAAAACCTGGATCAGCTACCATTCCTGAATTACCCCTGAATTTTGAAAAGAAGTTGCTGTTGAAAGGTTTTATTCGAATACCTAGAGAAAATAATTGAACAGGAAAAGTAACAAGTGTTAAAGTACATATTTGTGTGTATTTGTTTGGGAAAATCAGTCCAGAGTGTATTGCACATCCTTTTCACTGCTGACTTGACTCATTCATGTGTTTTTCAGGCTGATTATTTCTTATTTATCCTGTATGGTAGTTTTTCACTTCATTTAGCCTAAGTTTGGGGATGTATGAATAAAGTGAATATATTTGAAGATTTTGTAGAATTGAAAGGGCAGTTGATTACTGCTTCCAAATTTTTTTAAAAAAATTATAAGCTTGGATGGCATCAATGAACAAGACAAACATCAATGAACAATAAAAGTTCCAATATTAAGGACAAAAAAGGGCTTGTATATGAAACTAGGAACATCTACTATACGCAACTTTGTTTAAAAAATGTGTGTGTGTGTGTGTGTGTTTTCCCCCTGAAGCAATTGGGGTTAAGTGACTTGCCCAGGGTCACACAGCTTGGAAGTGTTAAGTGTGTGAGGTCAGATTTGAACTCAAGACTTCCTGACATCAGGGCTGGTGCTCTATCCACTGCACAAATTAGCTGCCCCAATGTGTGTATTTTTTTTTAATAGGAAGCATTGACATTGCCCTGTTTGTGAGTTGATTACTATTAAAAGAAGCTACATAACTTTGACCAAGAACTGTTGTTTAATTATTAATTTGGATATTGTTTATGCAAATACAGAGCTAGCATGAATAGTTTTCTTTAGTTGAAAGGTCAGAAACAACTGTAGAGAAGGTGGGATTCCAGAGCCCTGCCCAGCAAGTTTATATTACTGGGTCAGACATGTCTGCAGGGAAGTTTTCTTCCTATTTCCCTAGGAAATGAAGAGTACTTCCAAGAGAATTCCCAAGGTCACTATTTTGTTTGGGGTTCTACAATGACATTCCTGTCCCTGATGACATCTGCAGAATGATGGGTTTAGATTAGATGACCTTTCTAGTTCTAAATGTGTGATCCTATGTTTCTACTATGTAATTATTTTCTGTATCCTATTACATCACACATTTTAGTACTTTCTTATTGGGTGTGATAATAGCTGACTTATGTTCTAAAGAACTTGATGTATGTCTTTTCATTTGATTCCTGTAACAATTCTGTGTTGTGAGTAGTTATAGGAATTACTTTCCTAACTTTGCAAATAAAGAAACTGAAAAGTCAGTAAAATAAATAATGTGGTTGGAATTCAAATAAGGACCACCTGATTTATGTTTTCATTTAATTCTTCATTTGTGCTTTTTTTTGTTGTTACTGTTACTTCCATTGTCAGCTTCTCATGGGCAGAGTTCATGCATGTCCTTTCCATTCTGCATTGTGAAGCTTGGAACACCATTTTCTGCTTGAAGAATTCCTGGTCATCCTTCAAGGCCTCATTGAAGTCTCATTTTCTTCATGAATTTTTATCTTGATGGTTCTACTTGTAGAAGATTGCCTGCAGGAATCTCTCCTTCTTTTTCCCCTTTAAAAATGTTTTTAAATGTACTTAGAATGACAGATTTTAGGGTTAGAAGGAATCTTAGAGACCATCTTCATTTTACATGGGAAACAGGAACAGAGACTTCTCTGAGGTTACAAAATTCATGGCATTTCAGTTCTACTGACTGCTAATAGTCTTTTGATTATACTATGTTTCATCTCATTCTCTGTATTACTAATATGTTAGCCTATATTTTATATTGTTACCTTTCTATGTAAACTTGTTTCTTTCAATTGGATTGCAAATTCCTTGGAAATGAACCCTGTCTTATACTTCTTTGTAGTCTTTGGGTTGTACACAATGCTTTTTATGCTCTCATGGATTCATTCACCAAATAGTTATTGAATACTTCTTGGATATATCAGAATCAGAACAAGGCATTGTTATTACCCTGGGCATATGTTATGTCCTTCTCATTCTGAAAACTAGGCTATCCATTGTTACTCTTTGAGTAACTACAGGTTTTGAGCTTGTATTATCACATGTGAAACTTGATGTATCACCAAATAAATACCTAAGCTCCACAGAAAATGAATTCAAGTATTTTTCCTCCCAGGCAGTCTCCCTGCTTTGCCTTTACCTACAGTTCTGGCTCTGAATTGCAGAGTTTTGTGTTTGGTACCTTGGAGGATACAAAGATGTATAAAGTATGTCCCTCAAAGCATATATAGAGAAAGTCGAAAGACAGACATAGTTGATGCATATTTGATCTCCTCTGATACATACTTTAATTGACTCTATAATGATTTTATAATTTTCTGGGTTTTAAATAAAAGATGCCCAAACCACTGTGTCCACTGCTCTAATAATATAATTAGCATATTCCCACAGCAGAGGTAGCAATTCCTAAATCAATATAGCTAATATTTCCACTAATTTTATCTTTACATCCAACTTCATTTCTTTTACCCTTAAAAAAATATACACACAAACACTTATCAGAGATTTAGTTTTATAATAAATTACCATATTTTTAGAGTGACCTAAAGCCATCAATAAATTTGGGCAGGTGAATGTACCTGGGGAAAATATTGAACAATAAAATTTAAAAAGCAAGATAATATATACAAAATGCTTTACAAAACTGAATGTGCTATGTAAATGTCAGCTGTTATTATCATCTTTATAATTATGTATCTTGCCAGGTCAAAAATGCCATTTTGATAAATAAATATCGTCCAACAAGGTCATAATCCATTAGTTTAGTAAACTAGTGATCTAGGAATAGATCTCTACACACAGGTATAACCTACAAGTCTGTGGTGTAGTTGTTTGACTAAGCTGAGGTGGGGCTGAACCTTCATTGCTAAACAAACACTGACCATTTGAGTCCTTACTTAGCTTTATGTGCTGCGATTTCCTGCTGTTCCAGCGTACTGTACAGATGTTATCAGGCAGAAAGAATCTGGAAGGAGGCCAGTAACTTCATATGGTGGGAAAGTATTTGTGTGTATGTATTTTTTAAAGGTAAAAGAAATGAAGTTAGATGTAAAGATAAAGTTGGTGGAAATATTAGCTATATTGATTTAGGAATTGCTACCTCTGCTGTGGGAATATGCTAATTACATTATTAGAGCAGTGGACACAGTGGTTTGGGCATTTACATACTGCAACTTGATTTTTGAGTATAAACTTGTTATATCATTAGTATGGGATCTTAGTACTACATTAGCAATTTTTCCCTTTAAATATATGATTAAAAATATTTGCTACCATTCTTAAGTGGGTTACATCACTTAAATGACTAATTTTTTTATCCAACTGAATTTTTTTAAAGGGCCTCAGTAGGAAAAAAAAGATTCACTTAATAAAAATTTGCTTTTTCAATAACCTTTATACTTATTTCATTAAATGAAGGGTACTTATAAATATTTTTCCTATTGTGTAATATAAAACAGTTTCACTTGATGTGGTGGAGAACTGTTTTTTGAATCTTTTCAAATCAAGACATTTTGTGGACTTTGGATATATCTATATGATAAAAGTTCAGGAGTCACGAAAGTAACTTCCCTATTTCTTTCAAAGGCACTACTTCTTTCCAGCCATCCAAGTCTTTGCAACCTCCACAATGCCTCTTATAGCTTCCCTCTTTTCTTCCATCACACAGCCTCTACTTCATCACTTATTACCTGGACTATTGCAATAGTCTCCTCATTGGTCCCTGCCTTTAATGCCTTCCTTTCTCCGATCCATCATCCACACAGCCACCAAATGGATATTCCAAAAGCACAGACTTGACCAAACTCTTAATGGCTTCCTGTTGCTTATAAGATAAAACATAAACTTCCTTGTTTGGCATTTAAAGCCCTTCACAATCTAACTTGCATCTCTCTTTTCATAAGACTGTGGCTTTCTTAAAAGCAGGAACTGTCTTAATTTTTCTTTGTATCTCTAGTGGTTAGCACTAACCTGGCACCTAAATAGATGCTTAATAAATGTTGCCTGCCTGACAGGACTTGTTTTCACATTATTCCCTCTCATGCATGCTCATATACCAAATTGGACTAGTTGTTCTTCCCTGTAATAATCATCTGATCATAATGATAAAGCTTGAATTTAAATGGTACTTTAAATTCTGCAAAGTGCTTTATATATGTTGAATTATTTGATTCTCACAAAAACTTTGGGAGGTTGTTATCTTCATTTTATAGATGAAAGACTGAAGTCCAGGGGGTGAAGTGACTTGCCTAAGATGACACAGCTAACAAAGTGTCTGAGGCAGTCTTCCTGATTCTGAGCCCAGCATTAGCTAGGATTCCACTTGGTTGCCAAAACATTCTGTGCCTTGTCCATATGCCTCTGCACAAGCTTTCCCTGGTACCTGTCATCAGCACTCTCTCCCCTTTGAAATGATTTGACATAATTTGGTATATTCTTCATATTTACTTAGCTGTGTGTGTGTGTGTTGTATCCCCTAGTGAAATGTAAGCTTCTAGAAAGTCCAGGACTATTTTATTCTTGCCTTGGTTTCCCTGGTACCAGGCTCAGTGAAGAGTGCCCTTTAGTTACTTGTTTGACACGATTAATTTTAGTTTCCTGGCTGCAGAGCCCTAAGATCTGGACATTCAAGCACTGGGGAACATTCAGTTTTTGACCATTCAGGGGAATGAGAGTAATTCAATAGCAGTTCTGGATCACAGCACTTCTGTCATATAGATAGAAATCTTGGGCTTACTGTATTAGAGGCAATGGCTCAATATTTTATTAATTTTTTGTTCTGTACTTATGAAATATCATCAAACACAAGTGTTTCCTTATTTCCAGAAGAATGAAAAGAGGAATACATAGAAAGCCATGAGTATATTATGAATAGCTTATATTTTTAAAAAAGAATATAATCTAGTATGTTAATTACAAAGCATTTCTGCTGCTCATCTCTATCGTCTTCTGAACTTTGTTCACTTTGTGCTTTTAAAAATTGTATAGGAAGCCTTTTTTTCTTCTTTTTTTCCTTTTTTGGAATTCCTATTACTAAACCCCTTCTTTCCAAATCCCTATGCCCCATTAAAAATATTCCTTTGTAGCACATAATTGTGGTCAAAGAAAGCATCTATACAGTGGTCAAGTCTGAAATTGTTTACTTCAATCTTCCCCTCTGGTTTCCTACTTCTTGGTTGTGGTATCTGTTAATTGGGAGAAAATTGTTTCCTAATGATGAGTCTAAAGAAGAACGAAATAGGACTTTAGGATTGGATTAGATATTATAAATGCTTTTCCTTGTTTTTAGGATAAGTTAATTTCTTTGAGAGTGCTGAGTAAAAAATAACTGTTAACATCCCCCTAATTATATCACTATACTAAAAATGTAAAATGAATTGAGATCCTATTGGAAAAATTACATGAGAAATAGTAATTGTTGTTTAAGATACATACACACACATCATAATTCTTTATAATTGTGATCATTTATAGTTGCCTTTCAGATTGAAGAGATGGCATGAGGTGGTGGAAGAAGAATTTGTCTTGAAGCCAGAATATCTGGGTATGAATCCTGGCTCTAATATTTACTAGCAATGTTCCTCTTAGAAAGTTAGTTTTTATTTCTCTGAGCTTCAGTGTTTTGTTTTTGTTTTTAACCTCTAAAACATAGATAGTAAAACCTGTAATAGGGATTCACTGAAGTCAGTAACCCCTTGCCATCCAAGTTCAATGCGGAGCATTTTTGCTAAAAATAATCATGGAGACTCTCTTCAACAATGAAATGCTTCAAACCAGTTCCAATTGTTCGGTGAAGAGAGCCATATGCATCCAGAGAGAGGGATGTGAAATGTAGACCACAACATAACATTTTCATGTTCTCTATTGAGGTTTGCTTGCATTGTATTTTCTTTATCGGATTATTCTTTCATGTAGATACAATTTCTCCTGCACAAAAAATGATGTGTGGCAATAACTATACATATATTCGATTTCTTAGGTATTGTAACATAATTATCATGTAGTGGATATCCTGCCATCTAGGGGAGGGGTGAGGAGTAGGGGGGAAAATTTGTAACAGAAAGCTTTGTAAGGGTTAATGTTTAGGAATTACCCATGCATATGTTTTGCAAATAAAAAGTATTAATAAATAAAATAAAAAAAAGTAATCATGGAGGGCAATTTGGGCCCCCAAACAGTGCATTTCCTACCAGCATACAAAGCAGGAAACATAAATCAAATAGCAAAGTATCTAATTGGGAAAGAATAGCAAAGTAAATAATGAGAAATTCAATCCATAGAACCATTCTTCATCCTTCTCTTCCATTCAAGAAGGATTACAATCTCTCCCAGATTTGCCAGTAAGGAAGGGAGCAATCTCCCAGAAGACTCCGGTTCAAAGGTGGTTGAAGCTCCTCAGGACTCCCTCTCCTGCACCTGGCTGTACAGAACTGTTTTCAGTTCTTGTCAGCCCTTCTCTTCCGGGTCACTAGTGATCATTTGCTGAAGTTGTTCTGTATCACTATATTCTGTCTTTGAATTTGACAGAGTTGCTGTTACTATATACCTGCTGGGGCTGAGGAGAGGCCCCCTCTCTTACACGCTTTCAAATTTAGGTTCATTAACTTTCCCCCTGCCTTTTGGTTAGTCAAGCTTCCCCTTTACTAGGTGATCCACAGAAAGTCTGCTGAGACTTTACTTATAAGGCTACCCCTTGTCCTCAGCCTATCCAGCTGAGTTGTGCTGAGGCATTTACCCTGTCAACTCCTAGCAGGCCTGCACTATGCAGGTTACTTAGAAGTGTCCATAGACATCTAGAGGGAAATAGTAACCCTGGAGGGGTAGGGCCAGAGGGATCTAGAGACCTTTATTCTGTATTCCTATGTCTCCTTATGTATTTGTATTGCCAATTCTCATGTGGCAATGCCAATAGATTTGTATCCAGCCCTGATTTCTTTTTTTTTTATATTAAAACTTTTTTATTTGCAAAACATATGTATGGGTAATTCTTCAACATTGACCCTTACAAAGCTTTCTGTTACAAGTTTTTCCCCCCTAGTCCCCACCCTTCCCCCAGATGGCAGGAAATCCACTACATGTTAATTATGTTAAAATACTTGACAAATCAAATATATGTATACATATTTCCACACTTGTCATTGTTGTATAAGAAAAATCATATCTACAAGAAAAAAATTAGAGAAAGGAAACACAATCCAAGCAAACATCAATAGAGAACATGGAAATGTTATGTTGTGGTCCACATTTCATATCCCTTTCTCTGGATGAATATGACTTTTTTCACCAGCCCTAATTTCTTTATTGAACTCCAACTCCCCATTGTTAACTGCCTACTCTGCATATTCTTCTCTATGTCTCAGTATGTCCAACTCATCGTATCCAAATAGAATTCATTAGTTTCTTTTCCTAAACTCACTTCTCCGTTGTTTCTCAATTTTTGTCAAGGATACCCACTGTTTTTCTATGCACTCATATTTGTAGATGTTGACCCTTTCCTGCCTTATCTGCTCTCAAATCTCTCCTCTTTTTTTCATTTATAGGACAACCATTATAGGCCAGGCTTTTATCATTTCTCATCTGCACTATTGTAGCAAATTCCTACCTGAGCCTCCCTGCTTTCAGGCTCTTTCTCTCCGTAGTCATTCTTCTTATAGCTGCCAAAATCATTTTCCTAAGGCACAGGTAGAACTGCCATTCTCCTACTCAAAAATCTTCAACATGATATTTAAAACTGTTCTCAATATGACTTTAACCAGTCTTTCCAGGCTTATTTTATATTATTCTCTGTGGTGCATTCTGCATTTCAGTTATGTTGGCTTACTAGCTATTCCTAGCTGGAAAATGAGTAGATGCCTATTAATTGGGGAATGGCTGAATAAGTTGTGGTATATGAAGGTAATAGAATATTATTGTTCTATAAAAAATGATGAACAAGCTGACTTTAGAAAGGCCTGGAAAAATTTACATAAACTGATGTTGAGTGAAACAAGCAGAACCAGGAATACATTGTACACAATAACAGTGAAAATGTGTGATGATCACCTATAAAAGACTTGGTTCTTCTCTGTGGTTCAGTGCAATTCAATCCCAATCCCAATAAACTTTGGATAAAAAATGTCATCTGCATCCAGAAAAAGAACTAAAGAGACTGAATGTAAATCAACACATGCTATGTTTACTTCTTTTTTTTCCCCCCTGTTTTTTTAATCTCTCCCATGGTTTTTCCCTTTTGCTCTGATTTTTCTCTCCCAACATGATTCATAAAGCAATGTATGTTCAAACAAACAAACAAACAAAAAAAACCCAACAAGCACTTTGCATAGGCATTTAATAAATGTTTATTGATCATCTCTGAACTCTTTGTGTTATATGCCAGTTTCTTTGGCTTTATAAGATTATCCCACCATGCCTGAATGTGTTTTTTCTTTCTTCTATTCTACTTAGAAGAATCCTTAGCCCGCCTTCCTTTCCTTTCCTTAGTTGTCACCTCCTCCTGAAAGCTTTTTTATGATCCATCTCATTATCAATGTCTATTCCTTCAAATGACTTTATATTTACTTACCCACGTGTATGTTACCTCTTCCCCTTCCCTCAGTAGATTACAAACTTCATGAAGTCAAGTTTTTTTTTCTTGTTCTTGACTTTGTATCCCTATAACTTAGAAAGTTAGTTTTTATTTCTCTGAGCCTCAGTATTTTGTTTTTGTTTTTAACCTCTAAAGCAAGGCATAATGCCTTGAAACCAAGTAGAAACTTAATAATACATGTTTTCAGAAATAAGTTGAAGCGATGCTGAAGTGTAAGACCAAGGTTTTATTGGATTTCTTTCCAACTTTGTACATGATTAAGGGACTTAACCTAGTCAGTTTTTTTTTTTTTACTAGATTTTATGTTTATTCAATAAATATTTCTCATGGCCCTACTGTGTGCAGGCTCTTATACAAGGCTGTTGTAAGGACTAGTCAGAAGGTGGTTATAATTCTGTAGGGAAAATAAGACATGGTAATAATTATAAAAGAAGTCCTGTTTGGAACAAGTGACAAGACAGTTCAAACAGATGAGTATCTGGAGGAGTTCAAAGGAGAGAGCATATCTCTAGCTAAGAGAGAATCAGTGGAGAGTTTTCATGAACGGGGTGCCATTCTTCCTGAATTTTGAAAGGTGAGTAGCATTTCAATAGGTAGGATAGGGAAACAGAGAGAATATTCTAAGAACAGGTAAGTATGAGCAAAAAAGAAAACCAACATAAGCAAATAAAACAAAATGTTGTGTATGTTTGAAGAAAGGTAATGAGTTCATTTTGGTTGGAAAATAGATTATGTGTAGAAAACAAAAAGAGAAAGGAGATTGGTGTTGGACTAGGCAAAACTACTGAATTGGACTTTCTTTGGCAAGTATTAGGTATTCATGGCTTAAATCTTTGTTCTTGGAATTAGATGGCTTTTTCCCCTAATTATTTTAGTTCAGTCTTTTGGTTGGTTTTATTTTGGTCTGGGATCCTTGCAGATGTCTTTCAACCTTGGCATTTGTCTTTGATGTTAGGTGTTGATTGAAGAAAACTTGCATTGAAAAGTACTCCGCTATATTTCAGTATGATAATTTGGCACTTACTGCAGTTCTAAAATAAATTTGTCTGGCTTTTCATCCATGCTCATCTGGTGAAATGCTCACTCTGGCATGGCTTTCTTGCTTTTTAAAATAAATTCTCTAGCTCTCTTTCTTCAAAACCATCCCATCTTGGGATATTAGACTAACTATCAATTGCTTTGAAAGAGAAAATTTCATAGACATTTACTAAGTAGGGGTTCATCTGTTCTTTCCTTTTTGTGCCTTGGCTAATAATTTGAGATTGTTCTGATCACAGGAAAAGGAAGTACCAGGAAGTCAAAAATGAAAATGAACTTTGTATATAATTTTGAAATGGAATTGATTTTTGTTAGATTGTCATCTGATGACCTTGAACGATAGAATTGAGTAATTTTGTAGTGATTATACTCATTAGCTTCACAACTTGTGTTAGTATTTTTTTTAGCTTAGATCTGTTCATTTTTTTTTGATTATGATAGCTATATTTCTAGTTAGTACTTAGAAATATTTTTGGATAATCGGCAAAATTCATCTTGAAATGTAAATCTGAGGGCAATTTTTTTTGCTTGTTTGTTTTTATTGTTGCAGCCAAAATTTTCACAGGTGTAATTGAATTCAGTGATTGTTCATGCTTCTATTAAATAAATAGAAAGGAAGTAATTTGATAACATAGAATATGGCACACCAGATGGGACCATGTTGGTTTTTGGAAATTGCATCTTGGTGTGAACTTTCAAACCTTTTCTAGTTATGCAGACCCAGGAAACTTGAGCATGCTCAAGCACCCCTTTGATTTTTTACCAGCAAATAATTCATCTATAACTTGCTGAGGTTTACACTGTGCCATCCAAAGCCGCCATCTGAGATATCTATATTTCTGTTGAGAGAGAAATACATGCATATATATATATATATATAGAGAGAGAGAGAGAGAGAGAGAGAGAGATGGGTATGACACACCACATATACATGTGCACATGCACATATATACACATGTATATACACAGTCATTCCAGGCATTCACTTTATTGGCAAGGAAAACACTCCCTGAAGGATAATTCAAATGTGAAAAATATAATAATGATGATGATGATATTTATGATTATAACAGTAGTAGCTAATCCTTTTGAAAGTGCTTTAAGATTTGCAGAATGCTTTACATATAGTAGTTTATTGAATCTTCCCAACCAATCCTGTGACAAAAGTACTCCAGTGTTATTGCCTCTGTTTTCCTGACGACAGCACAAGTTTCTATGATCATCCAATCATCATGTGTCATAGGCAGAAGTTTAACCTAGGTTCCTCTTGACTTTAAGTCCAGTGTTCTCTCTTCTACAACACATCATCATATATATTGCACACAAACCTTTCTAATAAAATAGCACTCCCACATTAATAAGTAGTAAGTCAGCAAGGAGTAAGTAAAAATAATTGCTTGGTGACTGCTTCCAAGTAATTGAAGGTCCATTGTCTTCTGGCTGTTTTCTTTTAATAGTTGCAGAAAATATATACTGATGTGGTTCTGTTGATCTTGTTTTGAATTAATTTTTATTGGGTTTTCCATATTTATTTTTATTTATCATTTCACTAACCATAGTAATGGGAGTGAAAAGTTTCTTTCCTTCCTTCTTTCCCTCCTTTCCTCTCCTTCTCCCTCTCCCTTTCCTCCTCCCCTCCCTTTCCTCCTCCCCCTCCCCTCCTTCTTCTCCTCCCCCTTCCTCTCCCCCTCCCTCTCCCCCTCCTCCTTCCCTTCCTGCCCTTCCTTTCTTTCTTTTGTATTTGATAACCTCCACATTCCTTTAAATTTTATACTTTAAAAACATTTTGAATAAAAAGTGTACTTAATGAATGATAGTTTTTTTTCTAAAGTGAGAGAAGGAGGGTTTGAAAAACCAGAAAAATGGATGGAGCTTATTGTGGAGAGAGATTTCAATATTGAAGGTTCTTTTATGGTAACATTGAATATAGAACGTATAATGATTGAAAGTCAGATAATTCTTAGGTATGTTTTCAGTTTTGAGAAAGACAATCAGTATCTTGACCTATTGTAAGAGACTACAATTTTCATTGAATTATTTTTAAGATGATTCAAGTAGTGCATGTAATTTGGAATGAACAGTTAGGCTTTTGTTAAGGTAGAGCACTGGTTGTTGTCTTTAGTTTCCTTCACTGACATTGGTTCATTTTAGGCTTTAGTGCTTCTGATACTTCTTACAGGACCTTATAGAACCTTAACTAGAAAATAGAGTTTGAGTTTTACCTCATTTTGTCAAAATTTAGAGGGGGTCATACCTCTTTAGCTGAACCTTGTGGTCATCTACTGGCTCCTGTGTTGGAATAGTACTTGGCTAGACGGTCTTCATGAATTGTTAAGTCATTGAATAGTCAACCTTTTGGTGATATTCGGGGAAAATTGTATCCTGGTTAATTTAAGAAAACATTTAAAGGTGATTCAGGCCATTTCCAATAAACTTGTGATGGAGAGAGTTATCCTCATCCAGAAAGAAGACTATGGGGGCTGAATGTGGATCACAACATAGTATTTTCACTTTTTAAAAAAAAATCATTGCTTGTTTTTTTTCATCTTTTTCCCTTTTTGATCTGATTTTTCTTGTGTAACATGATAAATGTGGAAATATGTTTAGAAAAATGTACATGTTTAACCTATTTGGATTACTTGCTGTCTAGAAGAGGGGGGTGGGGGAAGGGAGGGTTTTGCAAGGGTAAATGTTGAAAACTATCTGTATGTATGTATTTTGAAAATAAAAGGATATTTTTAAAAAAAAGAAAAACAATATTTGCTCAAGAGAAATGATTTTTTCTTTCTCTTTGACAGGAAATTTTAATTTATACCTATAGTATTACTTGTAATATGATTAGCTTTGTGTTTTTGTTTTTTTTTCCAATTGTAGTGGTATAAGATGAATATTACTTAAGTCGTGAGAAAATTTTTAAAGGACTTAACATGCCTTTGCAATAATTAATGTATTATTTTTCCTTTTTGAATTAATTTTTTTTCAAAGGAATTTGTACTATTCATTTGATTTTGTTAATGCCAGATGACTCTATGCTATAGGTAACAATATCAATTTATTCAAGACTTTGAGATAATACTAGACTTTTTTTATTAAAGCTTTTTATTTGCAAAACATATGTTTGGATAATTTTTCAACATTGACCCTTACAAAGCTTTCTGTTACAAATTTTGCCCCCCTAATCCCCACCCCTCCCCTAGATGGCAGGAAGACTACTACATGTTAATTATGTTAAAATACTTGACAAATTGAATATGTGTATACATATTTTTACAGTTATCTTGCTGTGCAAGAAAAGTCGGATCTACAAGAAAAAAAAAATCTGAGAAGGGAAACAATGCAAGCAAGCATCAATAGAGAGCATGAAAATGTTATGTTGTGGTCCACATTTCATATCCCTCTCTCTGGGTGTATATGGTTTTCTTCATCACTGAACAATTGGAACTGGTTTGAAACATTTCATTGTTGAAAAGAGCTATGCCCATCAGAATTGATCATCATATAATCTTATTGTTGCCGTGTATAATGATCTCCTGGTTCTGCTCATTTCACTCAGCATCAGTTAATGCAAATCTCTCCAGGCCTCTCTGACATCATCCTGCTTGTCGTTTCTTACAGAACAATAATATTCCATAGCATTCATATACCATAATTTATTCAGCCATTCTCCAATTGATGGGCATCTATTCAGTTTCCAGTTTCTAGCCACTACAGAAAGGGCTGCCACAAACATTCTTGCCCATGTGGGTCCCTTTCCTTCCTTTAAGATCTCTTTGGGATATAAGCCCAGTAGAAACACTACTGGGTCAAAGGGTATGCACAGTTTGATAACTTTTTTTTATTAAAGCTTTTTATTTGTATAACATATGTATCGGTAGTTCCCCAGCATTGATCTTTACAAAGCTTTCCATTACAAATTTTACCCCCAGTCCCCTCCTCTCCCCTAGATGGCAGGAAGTCCACTGCATGTTAATAATGTTGAAATACTTGACAAGTTATGCAAGAAAAATCCTATCTACAAGAAAAAAAAGAAAATCAGAGAAAGGCAACACAATGCAAGCAAACCTCAATAGAGATCATGAAAATGTTACGTTGTGGTCCATATTTCATATCCCTCTCTCTGGATGTATATGGTTTTCTTCAGTGAACAATTGGAACTGGTTTGAGACAATTCTTTGTTGCAGGGAGCCATGTCCATCAGAATTGATCATCATGTAATACTGTTGTTGCTGTGTATGATGATCTCCTGGTTCTGCTCGTTTCACTCAGCATCAGTTCATGCAAGTCCCTCCAGGCCTCTCTGAAATCGTCTTGCTGGTCGTTTCTTACAGAGCAATAATATTCCATAACATTCATATACCATAATTTATTCAGCCACTCTCCAACTGATGGGCATCCCTTCAGTTTTCAGTTTCTAGCCACTACAAAAAGGGCTGCCACAAACATTCTTGCACATGTGGATCCCTTTCCTCCTCTAAGATCTCTTTGGGATATAGACCCAGTAGAAACACTTCTGGGTCAAAGGGTATGCACAGTTTGATAACTTTTTGAGCATAGTTCCAAATTGCTCTCGAGAATGGTTGGATCCATTCACAGTTCCACCAACAATGTATCAGTGTCCCAGTTTTCCCACATCCCCTCCACATTCGTCATTCTTTTCCTGCCATTTTAGCCAATCTGAAAGGTGTGTAGTGGTACCTCAGAGTTGTCTTAAGTTGCATTTCTCTGATCAATAGTGATTTGGAGCACCTTTTCATATGACTAGAAATAGTTTCAATTTCATCATCTGAAAATTGTCTGTTCATATCCTTTGACCATTTATCGATTGGAGAGTGGCTTGAATTCTTATAAATATTACAATTCCTTTTATTTATTTATTTTTTTTGCTGAGGCAATTGGGGTTAAGTGACTTGCCCAGGGTCACACAGCTAGGAAGTGTCTGAGACCAGATTTGAACTCGGGTCCTTCTGACTTCAGGGCTGGTGCTCTAACCACTGCGCCACCTAGCTGCCCCGAATTCTTATAAATATGAGACAATTCTCTATATATTTTAGAAATGAAGCCTTTATCAGAACCCTTAAATATAAAGATGATTTCCCAATTTATTGTTTTCCTCCTAATCTTGTCTGCATTAGTTTTGTTTGTACAAAAACCTTTTAACTTAATATAGTCAAAATTATTTATCTGATGTTCAATTAAGAGTTCCAATTCTTCTTTGGACATAAATTTATTCCTTCTCCATATTACTAGACTTCTTAAAATAGATTGTATACACACATTAGGTTATCTCCCATTTGAGCTAAGGAGAAACAGTGGTTTAAATGATTCTAAATAGTTCACTGTCTATTGCCAAATAGGTAAGTATCTACATATAGGCTTTTGTACTTAAAAGCTAATATTACTGGCAATATTGGATAATGTTAATGGTTTTTATAAACATGAATTCTACAAAGTAGATAAACTCCTGCTTTGTAAGTGAGTAAACTGAAACATAGGGTTATTGTAACTGGTCTGAGGCTCAATAGTCAATGAATTTCAAGTAGATTGTAATCTTCTTGGACAAGAATTTTGGAACTATTTCATCTTTTTTTTTTTCTAGTACTATACAAATACTAACATAACTAAATAAAAAGAAGACTGTCTGTGGGTCTCCAGAGATGAAAGAATTTCTTAAAAGTAGAAATAAAAATTCCTTTACTTGACTGAATTTGTAGTCATTGAAGGCTCCCCATAACTTCCATTTTTTTTCCTCAGAGTAACCTCTCTCCTTGGCCTCATTGGAATGCACAAGAATATTCATTTAAGCCCTTTCACTTTGACTAAGTCCTTTGGATAAGGGTCAGATGGCCATCTAGTGGAAAGAAGACTCTTTAAGAATGACTTTCCTCTAGACATCCAATATCATGTTTGTTCAGTTGGCTTGTCCAAACAATTTTTCTGTGTTTTCACCAG
The DNA here is from genome assembly GCA_023553655.1 of Myrmecobius fasciatus. NCBI lineage: Eukaryota > Metazoa > Chordata > Mammalia > Dasyuromorphia > Myrmecobiidae > Myrmecobius > Myrmecobius fasciatus. The sequence continues at coordinate 276,834 of JAJPUD010001105.1, forward strand.
AGTAGGATCAACTTTGCATGAAGATTAAAGCTGTTCTCCATCTGCTTTATCTGACGTCCTTAATTAAAACCTGATGACAGAAACCAACTTTTGATTCAAGGCTGATTGTTCCCTGTGATTCCTACTATTATTATAGAAATCTTTTATTTTTCATTAAATGCACTGGCTCTGAGCATGATAAAAGGGTAGAAAAATGATTTTTAATTACACTTGAGTTATATAAATATATTTTGTGCATATGTATATAAATATAAATGTTTACATGGGGTAATGCGTATTTGTATGTGCATATATATGTATATATCACATATATGTATTTCTTTTGTTTTTCCTCAAAACTTATGATCAAGTTTTCTAAGTTGAATTTCATTTTAATTCTTGCCTGGACTTGAACTTCCTTAGGACTATATTGGTGATTTCTCTCTTTGTAATACTGATTCAACATTTGTAATTGTTACTTTTGATTTCCAGACTAGATTATCAATTCCATGTGGACAAGAGACAGTGCTTTATACTAAACTGTCCCTTGTGTAGTATAAGGGACACTTCATGGCAGGTGCTCAATGAATACATATTGATACACAATGATAGGAATATTAAGTCATTAACTATAACCTCAGAACCTTTCCCTCTCATTTTCCCCATTCTTTTTTTGTTTTCCCCTCATTTCCCCTCCAAACCAAATTGAATTCTCCCTTAATTCCTACCAAGACTTAAACTTTCTTAGGGCCATTAGTGGTTTCTGTGGTTGTAATATTAGCAGATCATACTAATTATGTGCCATTGGCAGATTACACATACCAAATAATGCAAAAGACATTTTGAGGTCATATTTGACTGGAAATGGAGGTGGGCTGGTCATTTATCAATAATGAGAGATAATATAAGTGGTAAATTGGTACCCCTAAGAGAGGAAAAGAATGAGAGGGAGGACATCCAGAGTATCAGTTCATTCTTCTGTGAGGATTTATGAAAAAACAAGAGCCAGAATTGCACAGGAGGAGGTGTGGAGGAACTGCAGTGGACAGCTATAAAGGAAATGCACTGATTATAGATTTAGTACTAGATGGGACTATAGAAATTACCTAGTCCCACCCTCTCATATCATTGCTGAGGAAACTGAGGCTCTGAGGGGAAGTGACTTGTTCAAAGGCATACAGATGGTGAGAACCAGACTCCTGTTCTTTGCCTCCAAAGTCAACACTGTTTTCACTGACCTATGTGGACTTACCCACATGCACCAAAGGTGGCATTAATATTCTTTCCTTCTGCCAGGCTTTTACAAATATCCCAAATACCAATTTGTGCTTTCATTGTAGAGCATTGCTACTCTGCAACCTGCAGCTCCAGAAATTTCCTGGGGCACTGACAAGTGCACTACTCCAAACAAGCATTTGTTTTCTCTTCCTCTTTAGCTCCCCAGTCCCAATATAAAAGAAAAAAAAAGAGAAAAATCCTTGTAACAAAAATGTTGATAGTAAAGAACAACAGAATCTCACAGTCTCCATGACCAAAAATATCCAAATGCATCTTGAATCCATCTTGTCTCTATCAGGAAGCGGGCTTGGGTCATCTTCTCAGGTCTGCAATCATGAATGGCTAGCACATTTGTAAGAAAGATCTTCAGGCTTTCTAAGTTATTTGTCTTTACAAGATTTATTCTCATCCTATAAACTATTCTCTTGATTCTGCTCACTTCTCTCTGCATCATCAATTCATACAAGTATTCTTAGGTTCCTCTGAAATCTCCTTGAGCATTTCTTCTGGCCAGTTGGTTATTCTATTATATTCATATGTTGTAGTTTGTTCAGCCCTTTCCCAGTTGATGGACAAACCTTTAATTTCTAATTCTTTGTTACTACCAAAAGAGCTGCTACAAATATTTTTGTACACATGGTTCTTTTTCTTCTTTCTTTGTTCTCTTTGGGGTATAGGCCTAGTTGAGTTATTTCTGGGTCAAAGGGTATGCACAGTTTGACTTTGGGGAATAGTTATTATTCTCCAGAATGACTGTGCCAATTCACAGCTTCACCAGCTGACCTCTCGTGCTTCTTCCAACAATTGTCAGTTTCCTTTTCTGTCATCTTTGTCAATTTACAAATGAAGAAATTTTGTTATAGAATTTAAGTGACTGCAGAGTTTAAGGTCATGCAGGTAGTGACCAGTAGGATAGGAATTCCACAAAGATCTGAATCTCTAACAATCAGTTGACAAGCATTCATTCAGCATTTAGTCCAGGCAATGTGGGGATACAAAGAAAAATACACACACACACACACACACACACACACACACACACACACACACACACACACGATTCCTTCCCTGAGGTAGCTTCCATTTTTATGGAGGAAGGAAATCTGTGTATGTGCCAGATACATAGAGATTAGAAGAAAGGTAGCCTGATTGGCGAAAGCTCCTGTTGGATAGGGCGCTTGACCAGAGTACTGAAGGAAGCCAGTAACTGAGAGACAGAAATCAGAGAGAGCATCATAGACATGGGCATAAGCACTGAAAAGGCATGTGTATGAGGAATAAGTGAACCAAAGAATATGTGGGAAAACACTGCAAAGAGAGGAAGACCATTGCACCACACTGCCTGCCTCCCGTAAGTTACTGTGGCTTGATACATTTGTCACTTGATGATCAACTTTCTGGTGACTGCTTTAATGATACGATTTTCTCACAGCAGTTCTGTATTGGTAATTCCAAGCATCATCTCCATTTTGTAGATGAAAAACCGAGATTGATATAAGTACTTATTATATATCTATATATAAAGTGAAATGCTTTTCTGAAATCACCAAGGTGATTTCAGAAGCTTAGTGTCAATTTACTTTGTTGTATCTTTTTCAAATTGACAGTTGTGGGTTAAGCTTTTTGGGGAAGCAGCAGAGTCCAGTGAAAGGAATCTGGTTTAGGAATGAGACCTGAGTTGTCATCTCAACTCTATCACTAATTATTTGGCAAGAAGTATTAGTTAATTTCGTTTGTTATTTAACCTTTCTTTTTGCCTTAGTTTTCTCTGCTATGGAATATCTATTAATTTCATATTATTGCCTCTTAGGTGTGCCTAGAAAATCCAGTTATTGGACTTGAGAAAGTTAGAAGTATCATATAACTATAAGATTAGATAAAAAAATTTCTTGAGGTTGATCTCTCTCCCTTCTATCCTTGTTCTTCACTGAAATTAGAGTGTTTTGTATATAGATTTGATTATTTTTAAGTTTGAATTAATCCCTAGGTAACAAAGTGGTGGCACCCTGGCCTTGGCTTGGGGACATGATCTGTCCAATTATTTTTCTTTTTTTTTTTCTTTTTTTTTCTTTTTTTTCTTTTTTTAGGATTAATACAGAACCTGATGTTTCTGCCAAAACTTTACTAACTAAAATCTCCCTAATTTTTTCACTGTCAATTTACTAATAAAAGGCACCTCTTTTCTTGAATTCTCTATTTTCCTGTCTTACAAAGGTTTGAGTCAGCTGCTTTCTCTTTATCATTGTCTGGCCTTTCCACGTTCTATCTCTGGGAATTGTTCTGGGAAGGTTAAATTCTGCCAGTCTGATGAGTATTGTGATTGCAAAAATGAATTGCATTGTCTTCTTTTCCCTGAAAAGACTGCCATGTCAACTTATGGAAACACATTATTTAAGAAGTGGGAAGGTGAAACACCCAGCATACCAAAACATAAAATTAGCACATCAGTGGCATTCTGAAACTAATGAGTGAATTCCTAAACAGCACCTGGTTTTCTCTCTTATCTCTGCCTATGAAAGTATCTACTCATCCCTCCACTTTTTCACTATCTCCTTTTTGGAACTTAGCCTACTGTCAATGGCACTACAATAATAAAATCTTTGCCTCTTGAGTTGGGAAAAAAAGTGGAAAAACCTCTTTAGAATTTGAGGTCAATTTCAGTGGCTTTGTATGAATGCAAAATTTAAGCCACTTTTTTAATACACTTGTGAAGCATTATAGTTATTTTTTTAAATAAGCACCAGTACAAAGTTATTTATGAGAGAAAAATTGTTAGTCTTTATTGTTGTAGAGAACTTGCTTCACAAAACTTATAACTATACTTATAACTTTACTCAGAATTCTGCCTGAAATTCAGTTCAGTAAACATTTATTGGCCCTTAAGATATTGAAGATGGGGGAGGGAACCCCACATGTAGAAAAGTATTGTCTGGAGCTTAGGAAACAGTTGAGTTTGTTGTAGCAAAAAACCAGAAACTGGTTCCCATCATTCAGATGGCTGAACAAACTGTATTCTGTAAATGCAGTGGAATATTATTAGGCATGATAAAGTGATCAAATAGATGGTTTCAGAGAAACCTGGAAGTGCTTATGTGAACTGATGCCAAATGGAAATGAACAGAAACACAGGAAAGCTATTTATACCATAAAACATTTTAAAGAAAGACTTAAAGCTTTTTGATCAATGAAATGTCCATCTGTCATTTCAGAGGACATATGATGAAGCCTGCCTGTTTCCTGATAAAGAGCTGATGGTGATAGGTACAGAATGCATGTGTTTGTAGATATGGCTAGTGGTTGGATTTGCTTTGTTTAAGGATGCATGTTTGTTATGAGGGTCTTGTTTTACTTTTCTTATTTTCCAGTGGAGGGACAGTGAAGGGATAAAGAGATTAATAATAATATCAAAATGATCAATTCTGATGGACATGGCTCTCTTCAACAATGAAATGTTTCAAACCAGTTCCAATTGTTCAGTGAAGAAAGCCATATATACCCTGAGAGAGGGATATGAAATGTGGACCACAACATAATACTTTCATGCTCTCTATTGATGTTTGCTTGCATTGGATTTCCTTTCTCAGATTTTTTTTTCTTGTAGATACAATTTTTCTTACACAGCAATGATAAGTGTGGAAATATGTATACATATATTTGGCTTGTCATTTTTTTTACATAATTAACATGTAGTGGACTTTCTGCCATCTAGGGGAGGGGAGGGGACTAGAGGGGAAAATTTGTAATGGAAAGTTTTGTAAGGGTCAGTGTTGAAGAACTACCCGTACATATGTTTTGCAAATAAAAAGCTTTAATTAAAAAATAATAATAATAATATCAAAAAATGAAGAAAAGAAAGAAAAGAGAGTCATTAAAACATTAAAAATGTTCAGAAGCAAATAGAAGAAGCCCAGAAGGAAACAAAGATGAGCAAATCAGCTTTAAAAGTAAAAATCAGCTCATTTAAGGAAAAGCTAACTGACCATAATAGAGATTAGTGACTTCATGTTCACTCCTTATTATCTGTTTTATTTATTTTGTGGCACCAAGAAGTTGTAGCATTCACAGTGGCCATCTTGGCCTTGGGTTAAACCATCTTGGCAGATGAGCTAAATCAGTTGAGGGTAACTGATAGGTTTTATATCCATCAATGAGTTAGGGGCTCTCAACGCAAGCTTCTGAAGATTTTCTACAGTAAAATCTATAGATGAGAATGATTGGTTCCATTGAATATGAAACAAATACTGTGGAACTCTTAGAGCTTGGTTAGACATCAGACACCAAGATCATCTACTGCATCCCTGGTCATTGCCAGTCATCTTGACTTTTGTCTTGCCAGTGGACTTCAATGATTCTGGAAGAGAAAGTGAGGCTGAAGATTTTGTGCAATTCTGCCTTACTTCAATCCAATTCACAAGCAAGCCAAGACATCATGTGGTGATATTGGTTTTCTTCAAAAATGAAGGATGAATAACAGCAATTGACATTTCATTTTATGATAAGTTCAGATTTAAAAAAAAAAATTACTGTGCATCCTTAATGTAAAGGGTCTACTCTAGTCTGTGGAGATAAAACAAAAACAAACAAAAAAAACCACCAACCCTAAAATGAGCTTACATTTTAACACCCTAGAATAAGAAATGTTGGCATTCCTGCTGGCTTAGGATCTTTTAAACAAGGTTGGGATTTAGTTTGAATTGTAGGATTATTTGAAGTAGCCCTATATAAATTCATGAATGTTCATCCAGAGGTGTCAGTGCTGAGAGCACCAGCAAGTTAATGGCACACAATGACATTTTTTTCTTTGATGTGGTGGTCCTTGATTTTGACTGTGAGATTCCTATGTATTACCAGTTTGGTGCTTCAGGAAGTGACTGGTATATATTTTTATTTTTACTTTTCGTTCTTTTTTTAAGCTTATTTATTTTTAATATACATTGTTTTATGAATTATGTTGAGAGAGAAAAATCAGAGCAAAAGAGAAAAACTGTGGGAGAAATAAAAAAAAAACAGAAAAAAGAAGTGAACAGAGCATGTATTGATTTACATTCAGTCTCCTTAGTTCTTTTTCTGTTTGCAGATGGCATTTTCTGTCCAAAGTCTATTGGATTGCTTTGGATCACTGAATCATTGAGAAGAACCAAGCCTTTCATAGTTGATAATCGCACATTCTTACTGTTATTGTATACAATATATTCTTGGTTCTGCTTGTTTAGCTCAGTATCAGTTCATGTAAATCTTTCCAGGCCTTTCTATAATCAGCTTGCTCATCATTTTTTATAGAACAATAATATTCCACTACCTTTATGTACCACAACTTGTTTAGCCATTCCCCAGTTAATGGGCATCCATTCTTTTTCCAGTTCTTTGCTATCACAGAAAGAGCTGCTACAAACATTTTTGCACATGTGGGTCCTTTTCCCTCCTTTATGATTTCCTTGGGATACAGACCCAGTAATGGCACTGATGGGTCAAAGGATATGCACAGTTTTATAGCCTTTGGGGTATATTCCAGGATTGTTCTCCAGAATGGTTGGATCATTTCACAACTCCACCAACAATTTTCCTTTTGGTTCTAATATATTTAGATAGTTTTTTAAAAAAATAATTTCTTAAAATACGCTGTCCAAGTTTTTTGGTTTTACCTTTCATTCTTCAGGGACTGGCTCTCCCTTATGTCTGATCCCTTCTCATTGCTCCCACAGATTCAGGGCTGAGATCCAGGTTGTTTCACTAGCTTCTACTTCTCCTGGTGTGTCCCCACTCAGAATGTTGGAAACATGTTCTCTGGTACAATCCCCATTTTGTTCCTTCTGCTTCTGGCTGTCTTCATCTGCAGTTTTAGATTGGATAGAGGAGTTTATTGCTATTTTTCTTTAGTCTTTCTGAATATTGTTTTATTTGGTGTCTTTTTATGACTTTTCCCGGAATGTATGAGGGAGAGGTGGGCTCTTCTATATCTTTTCATATATTACTTTGGAAATCCCATCAAGAGATTATTTAATAAAAAATGACATCTGTTTAAAGTTTAGTTTAGAGGGGGATGGGCTACAAGTCTATTGCTTTCTGTTAGCCATTGTTCTGATGATGTTTTGCATTTTGGGTTCTTCTTATGGGATGTTTCTTTCACCTGCATTTATCAGTTTCATTAAGAAGACTGAAAGGTTACTTGCATATGAGAATCTGAAAGCCTAGGTTTTCTGAATTCTTGAGTAAATAATGGAAAAAAAAAACCCAAACCTTCTTTCATTGTTTATTTATGCTTGTGTACTTCTATTTTTGCCCATTCAAATGTTAGTACTATGTTTTGGAGCCAACCTGATTAACTTGTTAAAACCTCTTCACCCAGATTTTTTTTTTCATTTCAGTCTTTTCAGTTTGAATCTATAGGTCAGGTTAGAGGGATGAACAAGGGATTTAGCTTATGCTAAGACCACCAGTAAAAGATTTGAAAGTCAGCTGGCTTTTGAGGTACTGGCTGGGGCATGCTACTAGAAAGTGGGCCTTTGTTTTTTAGTGCTGTTGCATATGAATGAATGGATTTATAGAATATCAGACATACTCCAGTCTACCCCCACCACAAAGAGAGCAGTTTGGATCAGTGAGGGGTAAATCTACTGTCTTTCTTCCACCTTCTTGCTTTTTATCTTAAAGAAATAACTAAAATGGAAAGCTGGAGTATAATCCACAAGCCTCTTTCCTTTTATAGGTTTTCTTCTAAGAACAATTTTCAGTTCCCAAGGCATTTTAACAAGAGATTCCTGCCCAATTTCACAATAGCCAGGGAATTAATACCTAAGGGAAACAAAGGAGTCAGATATCTAAAATCTACTGCTTCAATCGGGGAAATTGTATAAGCAAGGCTTTAGGCTTAGGTGAACTCATTTTAGAGAGAGAAAGAGCAACAATAACATAACATGAAACATCAGCTAAAAGGAAAGGAATCCCAGGAAAGATGAACAGAGAACAGGAGGAGCTTAGAAAAGAAAAGGTTTGACAGGCCTGTAGCCTGCTCAATGCAGTAGTCACATGAAGTCATGGGGACTTGTGCTGTTTGTAGCTTCATGTCTAAGTTATGAACAGTCCAGACTTTGCCTTCTATTTACCTTTCTCAACATCTCTGAAACTGCAAGTGAGTAAGGCAGAGTATGAAGAGTCCTGGAGATGAGAGTCTGGTCCCTTGGCCCTATTCTAAGTTCTCCTTCTAGCCACCTGAGGGACTAGGTTAATTAATAAATTCTATGGGTCTCATTTTCTTCATCTGGAAAACTGAGTGTTTTTTTTCATCTCCCCATCTTCTTAATAAGCTGTGCTTTTTTATATTCCCTATCTTCTGTGGCAAAATTTTTATTTTTATTTTTGTCAGGAAATAAGAGTTTGAGTATTTTTGAAAATAAAAGGTTAAGATTTATAATAACAGAAGGATGTCACATTTACATAGTGGTTAATGACAGTGACAGCAGATGGGAGTCATTGAATAAGTTAAAAGGCTAGGAAGTAGAGAATATGAAAATCAATTCAGGATCCAAGGTAGGATAAGGAGGTGAGGAATTTTAGTCATCTGCAAAGAGGAAAAGAGAAAATTCATACCTCCTAGTGTAAATCTGCCTTTCAGAAAATTGCTAAATCCTTGGGGTGGATTTAAGGAGATTGAACATGGAGAAGTCCTGGTGTGAGTTTTTAAATAGTGAAGCAAGCACAGAAAACACTTAAGCATGCAAAATGATGAGGTAAGTAAGAGAGCTGTGCTTAGGAGCCTCCTGCCTCTATTTTTCTAAAATGTCTTCAGGACCAAAAATCAAACATATTTTTGTATAGAAAAATAATAAGATCCTTGAGGGAAGTGGTCCTCTTGTCTGTGTTCCTCAGCACCTCACATAGAACATGTACTTCATGGCAGGATTATTTGTGATGTTCCCCCAGAAAGGAGTAGCACATGTGCTCAATGATTGAGCAATGGTTAAACAGATTGTGGAATATCGTTACACTCATGGAAGTCATAGAACATACAACATGAGTGATCAGAGTGAAAAAATGGAATCAGATCAGCTAAGCCAATATTAGGGCAATATGGAAAAATACCCAGAAGAGAGTTCAGAAAAAGACTTGGAAGTGAGCAGAATGTTAGTTAATATGCACATTTTGAAAACAAAGTATAAACCATTAAATCAGTGGCATGCATAATCATTTTTACTCTTTAAAGATGTGATTTTTTTTGTCTTGGTTACACAGTTTGGAATAAAATTTTAAAGGTATTTCCAAAGCACTGACTCTTGTCCTTTTTGAACCTCCTTGGTAGCTCAAGGTCCTCCTGCCTGTTTCCACTGAGGTTTCAAACCTATTTGTTGTGTGTCAGTCTATCTGGAGTTACTTTCAGCAAGGCTAGCAACTCATTTATGTCAAATGGTAATAGCTTGATGGGTTACCTTTCCTATCCAGAGGTACTTGTCAAATTATTGTAGTAGAAAATGCTTCAACCCAAAGGAATAACTCTAATAGTGAAATTCTAGGCATCAGCCTCAGATTACCTGAGCCTCTCAAATCGTATTATCTGGGTTTTAAAAAAAAGAAGCCAACATTTAAGGAAATGAGCCTTCAGGTTCATCTTTTAGAAATGCCAAGGAATCTAAGATAGTGGGAAGACGGAATACAAAAAAGCACAGCTTATTAAGAAGATGGGGAGATGAAAAACTCAAATAATGGAACATTTGATGCATAAGGGAACAGGAGATGATTGAGAGGAATAGCAAGAGGGTAAATGAGGAGAGGAGAGGGGGTGGCAAGGGTCCATCCTGGTGAAACTAGATTTGGCATGAGTATCCACAGATAATGGAAATTTTAGGATAATGAACAGGAAGATTTAAAAATTGGGAAGAGACAAGCAAGACAAATGTATTGAGGAGCTGTCAGGGCAAGATGGGAATAGCTCCTTACATTTATAAAGTGTTTTACCGGCATGATCTCATTTGAGCCTCCCATCCACCTTGTGACATACAGTAGTTATAATCCCCGTTTGTAGCCAAATTGAATTGGTCTTTTCAAGATTGTGCCTGCCCAGGCCTTTCAGGTGTTAGTGCCCTCCATGAACAGCTTGTGACTTTGCCTAAGGCCGAGGCTTCCAGTCCCTGTGCAATCAGTGCTTTGCTTCCTCCTTGCCTGTGAGGACTTAGTTCTCATGCCTGGTCCATGGATGGTTCTGTCCCTAATGAGAGAGGTGGATACAAATGGATCTCATAATGGGGCTTACTCAGAAATCTGAGGGTCCTGGAAAGCCCTCCCAGTGAGCTTAGCTGAGAGCTTCCTGGCTGATGTGTGAACCTGGGACAAGGCAGACAAGATTTTTTTCTATATCATTTTCATCTAACAATGGGAAGCTCCTTTACCTTACCTGTATTATTAAAGAACCATCTTGTATCCCCTAACTCATAATGAATAATTCTGAACAGATAAGAGTATGCCTTCATCACCTGTTCTGTAGCAGCAAGGCTCCAAAAATGGGCAAACAGATGGTCTTTGGAAGTGCTGTATCCACTGGCAACTTCAGGAAAATTATAGCCCTGAGACCCAATAGTTATTTAATCTGGCTACTCCATCATATATGCCAAAGTTTGGCCTTCATAGACATACTTCCAAGAACAGAGGCTGTAGAGGATCATAAGGACTGGGGGACAGGGCGGAACATACTGTTGGAAAGCCTGCTTCCGGCCTTCTGAGCTAGGTAGGGCTCCTTCTTTTCTGTAACAACCTTGACAAAAGCTCACCTAGTCTGGGTACTCTCAGTGATGGTAAATGAACTGCTGTATAAGACATTATCTCACTTGCCATTTTTGGAGAACTCTAATTGTCTGAAACTTCTCTTCCTCAATCAATTAATTAATATTGAGCCCTATTTAATATTTTGTCCCTTCAAATTTTAAAGAGGACAATTATGTCCCTATCAATTCTTTTCTAGGATAAAAAATCTTTAACCTAAACGGATCCTTCTGTGGTTTTGGATTTTCTTGCCACATTTGTTGTCTTTCATGGATGAGTTTCAGTTAGTCAGTATCCCCCATCTGAGTATAACCTTCTACTCAGGATCTGATCAAAGTAGGTCCAGTTGTACTATTCTCCTCCTTAGTTTAGTTGCAGTATTAAGCTGAATGTTTCTTTCTTGTGGGTATTGAGTTCTGGAGGCCCACAGGTTAGAGAATAGTCTCTTGTGTTCATGCAATTATGATGCATTGTTGTGCTCTGGCAACACTTAGACATAAACCACTGGCATAGTACATGGTGATAATCAGGGAAACATGAAAAATGGGAATCAATTCATCAAATTCTTTTAGATAATATGTAAGGCACTATCCTGGGTGCCAGGAAGATAAAAGAAAAACAATTTCTAATCTCATGAAGTTTACATTCTTCTGTGAGTATGGGGATGAGGATATAAAGTATTTCTACTTTAAGGAGCATAAAGTCTAAAAGCATAAATCTAAGAAAGGAGTGAACACTACAGTGAGGGGCTTATGGAAGGTGGTGGTACCCAAACTAAGCCTTGAAGGGTGCTAGGGAAAGGAGGGAGAGGCAGCCTGTCACAGAGACTAGAGGTGGAATATACCATTGGGGAACTTCTAATTATTTTATCTGGAATGGAAAATGTGCAAGGAGAAATGAGACCTCAAAGGTAGGTTGGAGTCAGATTGTAGAGGATCTTAAACTCCAGGCTGATCAGTTTAGTATGTAACAGAGTAGTATGTAGTGATTAAAAATTTTTGAGCAAAGGCACAGAGTTATGCTCGTCCTATGTCTTATACTGTTTATTTTGGTAACTATATGGAGGGATGGGCTGGAGAAAGGGGAACTGAGAAGCCAGAGCACCAACTGAGAGCCTATAATAGTCCAGGAGAAGGGTGATGAAAGCTAGGGTGGTGACTATTAGTAGAAAGAAGGGGATGGATGGAAAAGATGTTATCTTTTGGGAATATGTTGACTCACACTTCATGGATGATTATGTCCCAGTTTACAAAAATATGGACAACTTATTGTCTGAAAATTTATCCTAATGAAAAGCAATTTTGGTATGTAATTAAGATATATATGTGGAACCTACTTTGCTTTTTAAAATTTTAGTTGCTATTCAGGAGAAACTTGTTTTTTATGGTGGCAAAATAAACCAGAAAGGAAACTGGAAGGAATCTTGAGAATTTGTCTAGTTCAGTCTCCTCTTCACCCCTTTCCCAACCCTCTCACCAATATAACACTTGAAACATAGTAGATATATGGGCTGTTTTAGTTTAAGTTTTTAAAATAGATTTTTAAATTTAAAAGTTCATTAATATCTTTTGTTTTTATACCACTCATATTTCACCTTGTATCCCTTCCTTCCTTAAAATGAAGAACAAAAAAGAAAATAAGGTTCTATAAAACCAACAATAATGTCCAAAAAAAAAAAAAAAGGCCGTGAGTTGTAGTATTCTGCCACATGGTCTCTACAATGCAGAGGAAAAGGAAAAAAAAGATTTTGGGGGATATCTTTTGGTTTTACATCAACTGTATTTACATTGAATATAATGTGAAATACTATGAAATTAGAATTGAATGATAGCATGCTGTGGCTGTAAAGAATAGTGACTTTAAAGATCTCAATTCCAGCCTGGATTTTGCCACTGACTTAGATGTTAAGTGGGAGGAGGGTCATCTTAATTAAATTCCCTTTTCATCTGTAACCTGACAGTGCTGGACCAGCTGATCTCTACATTCCTTCCTAACTCTCTGATTCTACAACTATGGCATTTAGCAGTTCTACTTAATAACTTCGAGCCACAGATCTTAACAAGAAATTTGAATAAATCCATTAAAAAAAATTTCATGGGCATTTGCAATTAGTTGGGAAGAGAGACCAGAAGAGGCTACAGTCAGTCATCCTCCTTACATATCTAACAGCTCTTTTAAGAATTAACTTTGATAGCTATCTTTTTTTTAACATCACTTTAATTTCCTTTAACATATTCTCTGTCTCCTCTTTCCACTGACCCTTGGTTCTTTTCACTTTCTTGGGTACCATTTTCTATTCTTTCTTATATTTTGGAAGCTCCTAGTGACTATGTCTGATAGTTTTTTACTTAGCTGAGTTAACAAAGTGACTGATTTGGATTCTGAGTTTTGTGTATCTTAAATGATATCAATGGTTTATGCATATTATTCAGTTCTTCGCTGAGCTGGAGTAATAATAACTAGCAATAGCACTTTAAGTTTTAAAAAACACTTCCTATAACGTTGTCTAATTCAGAAAGGACCTCCAAGGCCAATCCTGTCATTTTACAGATGATAAACTGAGCTCTTGTGAGTTTAATGATTTGCCCAAGATCATACAAATAGTAACAAATATGAGATTAGAATCTAGGACTTCAGACTCCAAATCCAGCATGCTTTCTGCTGTACTGAGCATGAAGCTGAATAAAATACATTGGGATACAAATTGGCTTTTAATAAGAGCCAGATAGATTTTTTAAAATCTGGGGTTGTGATTTTATTGATATAGGGAACCACTGAAGAGAAACATCTCTACCTGCTGATCTGTAATTCATCTGTAACTTAGAGCCTTGGCACTTGAAAGGCTAGCTTCCTCCTTTTATAGATAATAAGCTGAACTCCAGTGAGTATGTGACCTGCCCCTAGTTACACAAATAATTTGTTACAGAGTTAGAAGCAGAACGTATGGCTTTCAAGGTTTCTACACTATCCACTATGACATGTTACCTTATATTAAGTAAATAAAAACTTGTTTCTTTTTTTTTAATAAAGCTTTTTATTTACAAAACATGAGTGATTTTTCTACATTGACCTTTGCAAAAACTTTTTTTTCCCAAGATTTTCCCCTCCTTCCCCCTACCCCCCACACCTAGATGACAGGTAAACTAATACATGCTAAATAGGATAAATTATATGACAAATACAATACATGTATACATATCTATACAGTTATCTTACTGCACAAGAAACATCAGATCTAGAAAGAGAAGAAGAAAAAACAACCTAAGAAGGAAAACAAAAATGCATGGAAATATTCACAGAAAGCGTTAAAATGCTGTGTTGTGGTTCACACTCAGTTCCCACAGGTCTCTTTCTGGATGTATATGACTATCTTCATTGCTGAACAATAGGAACTGGTTTGAATCACATCATTGTTGAAGAGAACCATGTCCATCAAAATTGATCATCATATAGTCTTGTTGCTGTGTATAATGTTCTCCTGGTTCTGCTGATTTCACTCAGCATCAGTTCATGCAAGTCTCTCCAGGCCTCTCTGAAATCCTCCTGTTGGTCGTTTCTTACAGAACAATAATATTCCATAACATTCATATACCATAATTTATTCAGCCATTCTCCAATTGATGGGCATCCTTTCAATTTCCAGTTTCTTGCCACTACAAAAAGGGCTGCCACAAACATTTTTGCACATGTGGGTCCCTTTCCCTCCTTTAAAATCTCTTTGGGATATAGGCCCAGTAGAAACACTTCTGGGTCAAAGGGTATGCACAGTTTGATAACTTTTTGAGCATAATTCCAAATTGCTCTCCAGAATGGTTGGATCTGTTCACAGTTCCACCAACAATGTATCAATGTCCCAGTTTTCCCACATCCCCTCCAACAGTTATCATTATCATTTCCTGTCATTTTAGCCAATCTGACAGGTGTGTAGTGGTATCTCAGAGTTGTCTTAATTTGCATTTCTCTGATCAATAGTGACTTGGAGCACCTTTTCATGTGACCAGAAATAGTTTCTTCATCTGAAAATTGTCTGTTCATATCTTTTGACCATTTATCAATTGGAGAATGGCTTGAATTCTTATATATTTGAGTCAATTCTCTATATATTTTAGAAATGAGGCCTTTATCAAAATCTTTGGATGTAAAAATATTTTCCCAGTTTACTGCCACCCTTCTAATCTTGTCTGCATTCATTTTGTTTGTACAAAAACTTAAAAACTTGTTTCTTAAGAATGAATTTTAACATCATAATAAAAAAGAAAAAAAAGAAAATCTTAGAATATTATGACTGAAAGGGCCTTCTAGAGATCAACACAGAAACCTTTGGACGCCTGGTGTAAATAGATTTATGTTTATAGCGTGAAACTTCATCTTTTCAGAAATACATTGTTCCTAAATGACATCTTGTAAGCTGCTTTGGTATGGGGATGGGCACAATTTAAGGTGCTTCCACTCTAAGTGGTTTCCTTAATACCATTTTTTGTCAGCAGACTTTGGTCATTTTTACATTAATTTCTTTGTGGAATCTTTACATATTAGGCCTCCTTATTTCAAGGATTTAAAGTCGGCAAGAAAACCTGAGCCCATTCCCAAAATAGCTTCTAGAGAAGCTAAGCTTTACTCACCAATGGATTATTTGCTGTGCCTAGTGACAATCCCACAGCTTAATGAAGGCTATAGAGCTTTGATTAGTAATTAACTGATTATTGCTGTAGAGCTTTCAGATACCAGTCATTGTTTTCATTAGGGGTTTTAATTATGAATTAGGAACCTGTAAACAGCTGGAGCCAAGAATGTAAGGGGCTTGCTTGTAAATAGGACTTTGTAGAGCTCTGAGTTAGATAAACTTTGCCTTCATTGTTGCTGAAATACAAGGATATGGAAAATAGATTTTTATGCTTAATGGGGATATAGTGACTGGATAGCTTTGTGATTAGCATTTTAGTCAGTAAATTCTTCAAATGATATACAGTATTAACACATTGAAAGTGGGAAATGGGTACCATAACAAAGAAGTGTAGAGAACAATGTGGCTGTTTTTTTTAAACAGTATATTGAAAAAAGAGATTAATATTGGAATATGTCTCAGAAACATCAGATGTAGGTAGATTTCGCCCTAAACATAATGTATATGTACTCCTTAGTCATCCTAGTCTTTTCAATGTCTGTAGAGGGGATCCATGCTTAAATGGCCTGTTATTTCTGATTCCTTCATATTGATTTTGATGATGGATTCTGGAACTTATGAGTAATATTGCTGTTTGGTGCTTTACATGCCTTTAGAAGGCAGGAAAGTTGGTGCCCAGTTGTAAGCTGCTGCCTACATAACTAAAGGAAGATTGTACACAGAGATTGTTTTTGAGGGCTCCATGTTAAAAGTAGAGTGATATTTGGCATCCTAGTTTTTAAAGCTTGGCCCAAGAGCCCCTTTTATGCTGGGCTCTTCCAGAGAAACATTGAGATTTTTGTCTCTAGTGTATTTTTTAAGGAATTTATATAAGGAGCTTAAAAGCATTGTTCCTTAGGGAAAGGGTTTATTGTTCAACAAAATAAGCCGGGAATATTAATGTATACATTTCATTGTGTGATAACCTCATCATCATTCCTTTTAGAAATATAGCTTCTGTTCAGGGACAGAACAATACTGAATTTTGTTTGCTGTCTTTTCCGACAAGAAGGGGAAACCGTTTTTCCTTTCTGCAAAGACTGGGCAAAACCACTGCATTGTGTTAGATTGCTGTGTAGACCATGAGAACCCAAATTATTCTGAATTGTTTTTTTTCCCCAGAACAATTTGAAAGCTTGACATTTTCTGTCTACTCAAAACATGCCTTTTCTTAGTATAACTTGATTAGGAATCTTCCTTTAGCCTTCTGATTTTCATAGTTAAAACTTGCTTGAAATGTCATTGAGAATTTCAAAAGCTGTTTTATCTGCCAAAAGAGCAATTTCAACTCCTTTTTTCTTGAAGCGCAATAGGGAAAGTTCCATGGCCCCACATTTCCAAGTGAATAAGCTTCATCTAGGTTCTGCTGTTGAGATAGCCTTTGACTCTGTGCTTATAATTAGAGTGCCAGCATGCCCTCCTCTGTAGCCATCACTCTTTTCAGCCACCAGCTCTCTCACTGGGAAACTTCTGCTTTCAGTATATCTGGATTCTTGCTAAGCACTCAGAGGTGCACAGTTCTATGTAAAGGCCTGTATATTGGGCATTGTCTAGTGGAGCGTGTGTGAGTTGTCATTTGTTTCAAGTGTATATTGAGCAGATAGCTCTGTGGGAGCTGGCATGTGACTAGAAGTGACTAGCCAAGAGACCAGAATGGGACAGGGAGAATGGCTCAGTCTCAAGAGCTATGAAGCGAACCTAAATGGCTTGTCTGCATGCTGAGAGCAAGATTGCCAAAACTGACCAACTCCTATGCTTTCTTTGCTCATGAGTCACTCGAAAGGGAAATGGTGTGTGATCAAAATGTTTCCCTTTTGTGTCGGATCTTTGGGTTAGCTCTCTGCCCAAGCATTATGGAAAAGAGATGTCTTATAGTGCTTGTCTGATCAAGCTGTCCAATATCACGCAATAGTGTGATTCCCAGGGAGTGATTAAATGGCTTTGGATTTCAGTTGTCTCCTACAAAATGGAGATAATTTATATCTTACCTTAATAGAGGTTTTTTTGAGGTCCTTTCTAGCTCTAGGTTCCATAGTTCAGTAAAATGCCAAACTAGAACTGTGAACTATGTATTAGGCAGTTCATGGTTTTGAATTGGTGTGTGCTGTGTTAAAATAGGGCCATGAGTGTTGAAGGGATGATCCTGGAAAAGTATCATTAATCAAAAAAGTGAATATCAACAATGTGCAAGGTGCTGTATTAGGCCACTGCAGAGGATTCAAGGAAATTTCTTGGCTCTTTCCTTTAAAGAGCTTACAACCTAGTTGGGGGAGATAATAAAAATAGCTAATAATATTTAACATTTATATAGCGCTTACAATGTGTCAGGTACTGTGCTAAATACTTTAGAAGTATCTCATTTGATCCTCCCAAGAGTCCTGGGAAGTAGATCCTATTATTGTTCCCATTTTACAGATGAGGAAATTGAAGTAAACAGGTGAAGTGACTTGTTGAGGGTTACACAGCTAGTCAGTGTCTGAAGTTGAGTTTGAACTGAACTCAGGTCTTCCAGAGGGCACCCCTCCCGCTTCAATACCTCTACCTCACTGCCCCTATCTCTAGTAAATCAGAGGAAATAAAGATTGTTGTAAGCTGGAGCAAAATGTGTGTGTCATGAAATGGTAGAAGATAAGTTGGGAAAAATAACTCATGATCACATTGTGAATCCTCAGTTGCTTAGCTGAACTTTTTCCTGGAAGTGATAAACTGCCTTTAAAGATTTGGAGAATGGGGTGATGCAGTAAAAGCAATATTTTACAAAGATTCCATTGGCATTAGTTAAACAGGCTTGGTAGCAGTGAGGAGAAACAGGAGAGCTTGGATCAAGTGAGGCTGTTGAAATAGAATAAATATGAGGTGAGAAGGGCTTGTACTTGGGGGGCTGGTGGTGAGAATAAAGAGATAATAAGGCTAGTTTTAAGGGAAAAAAATTTTGTGTGATTTATTAATCACCTACCAAGTCACTTGCTAGGTACTGGGCATACATCGTTAAAAAAATTATCTTTGCCCTCCAGGAATTTTTGCTGTACTGGAAAAATACTTACTTTATATCAGTAAATTCAAAATATATAGAAGGTACTTTTGGAAAGGAAGAGAGTTCTACAACTTGGGAAAGGGGGAAATCAAGAAGGGCTCCTTGAAGGAGGTGACACAAGTTGAGCCAGGGATTCCAAGAGATGAATTTAAGATGGGGGAAGCTTTATAAACATATCAAGGCATAGTTGTAGGAGATGGAATATTCTATAGTCAGAATGGCATATTGGTCAGATTGTGTAGAGCATAGAATACATGAAGAGGAGCCTTGGGAACTCATTCTGAAAAAAGTCAGATTACGAAGGGATTTAAATTCTGAACAAATGAGTGCATATTTGATCCTAAAGGCAATAAAGAGCTACTGGTGCTCCATATATATATGTGGTGTATATGTGTGTAAAAATATAGAGAGAATGTATGTATGTATATATACACATATATATGTGCATATACAGTACACATATATGTTTATGTATACATATAAACACATACATGCATATATACACATACATATGCACACAAAATTTTCCTCAATTACATGTTAAAACAATTTTTAACTATTTTAAAAAAGTTTTGAATTCCAAATTATCTTCCTTCCTCTTTTCCTCCGTCCCTTTCTCCTCCCTGAAATAGTAAGCATTATGATGTAGTTTATACATGTGCAATCATGTAAAACATTTCCATAGTTGTCATTTTATTCAAAAGACTCAGATAAAAACAAAGAATGAAAGAAAAAAGTGGAAAATGTGCTTTGGTTTGTATTCATATAGTATTAATTCTTTCTCTGGTGGTAAATATTATGTTTCATCATTAGTCCTTTGGATCATTATATTGCCAAGAATAGTTAAATCATTCATAGTCCTTCATCATACAACATTGCTATTGCTGTGTACAGCGTTCTCCTGATTCTGCTCACTTTACTTTGCATCAGTCCCTATAAATCTTTCCAGGTTTTTCTGAAATCCACCTGCTCATCATTTTGTATAGCACAATAATACTCCATTATAATCATTTACCACAGCTTGTTTAGCGATTCTTCAGTTGATGGGCATCTTTTCTATTTTCAATTTTTAGCCACAAAAAGAGCTACTATAAATATTTTTGTATCTACTGAAGCTTCTTGAGGAGGGAAGTGTCTTGTGCTTTCCGAATACCAATTTGGCAAGTTATGTGGATGATATATTAGAGAGAGGAGAAACTAGAGGCAGGGAGACCAATTAGAAAACTAATGTAATAGTGCAGGTGAGAGGTAATGAGGAATTGAACTAAGATGGTTGCTGTTTGAATAGAGATAAGGGGCCAGATGGTAGAAAAGTTGTAAAAGTAGACTTGGCAACTCATTGAAAAATGGTAGTGAGGTAAGCATGTAAATTTGAGGATGATTTCTCAGGTTGTGGACTTGCATGATTCAAAGACTTCAACAAAAAGGAGTATTAAAAGGAAGGAGGACTTTTTTGGGGAAAGATAGTGGCTTCTTCTTTGGACACATTGAGTTTCATATGCTTGACTTCTAGGTGATGCCTTGTAGATGTCAAAATGACATTAAGGAGAGAGATGAGGATTGGATACATAGGGGTAGAAGTTTTTCACAAAGGGTAATAATAGAATCTGTGGGATTCTGAGTGGCTGAGTTCATAGAGAGAAGGTGTGAGAGCAAGAAAAGACTTTGAGAGAAGGCCCCGAGTTATTCCTAAGAATGATGACATTTAGCTCAGAAGATATTTGGATTTTAGACATTTTGAGATCTTGATGATGATAGATATTTTGGCACTTTTGTGGGTCTGAGTTTGTTGGTTAGCAAACTCCCTTCATTAACACAAATCATAATCACTCTGTAATTGTGTTCTATGACTTAGAAATTCAGCATTCTGCATCCATTCTGATGATGAGACTCTCTGTGAACTTAGCTAGATTGGTTCTGGACTATTTGTCTTTCATCTAAGGATCAGTCCTTAACCTGAGGCCTTTTTTAGTTTAGATAGGATCTGCCAATTATTGTGCTGTGCTTTGGCATAGTTGTCAGAAACTCGGGATCACTTTCCTGGCACAATAAGGCATTGAAGAAAGGACTTTAGGGGAAAATCTACATCTAGACAGAGTATTAACGTTTGAGAGAGCGATTGAGATTGGAGATTTAGATTTGGGGAATCAAAATATCTGTGACAATTGAAGTAGTGAAAGTAGATGAGTAGTAGAGATTCTCTCAAGAGAGAATGTAGAAAAAGAGTAGAGAACTAGAATCAGAATTAGGAGGTCATGTCTGTGTTGCTGGTCGTGTCTGTGAGGTTGGAGGAGGAAGTAGAGAAAGGAGTTGATAGAGAGTTAGGAAGAGAACAGGTGGAGTTTCAAGGAAGCCAAAGACAGAATTTCTAGGTCAGGGGCAATCAGGGGAGGATTGAAAAACTGCCTGTGCTTCACATATTGGGGCTGGATCCTTGTTGGGTTTTCAAGTAGTTATTCGTTCATCGATTGAACACCTACTCTTTAATCTGGATTACTTATGTGGAGACTAGAAAAAAGGAAGAAAATAGGCCTATGAGGATTTAAACAATCTAAATGGGGATACAGGATTCCTAAAAAACCATGATTGTGTCTACACTGGATTTGAAATGCTAAGATAATTCATAGTAAGGAAGTGAACAGTAGGTAGAATTAATCCATCACTAGAAAATTTGATTTGTATCTAATAGAGAGCCCCCAATTCAGGAGAAATATATTTCAACTCAAAGGAAAGAAAAAAGGAAGAAAAGTAAAGGAAAAAATGAAGTTAATATATTATTCTGTGAAAGTGGTCTCTAAAGTAGGGACTGTGGTATGATTGATTAATCAGAAGGTGAGATTACTCACCTACAATGTTCCCAGCAATAGGTAATAATGGGGCTTTTCTCCAACTCAATCATACTTACCCTTAATCTCCCTTCCTATTCACCCTCTCCATACCCTCTGCTAAGTAATTCTCTTTCTTCTCCCCCTATTGCTGATGGGCAGTTATAACTTATTCACTACTGTACATCAGCTGTGTTTGTGCCATTGAGAAAATTCCATCTCCTGTTCCTGGATCACCTGTTGGCTGTGGCAGGTTCCCCTGCAAAGGGTGGGCTCTATACTACAATGCAGTGACTGGGGAGCAAGAGCCCTATCCCTGTTGGCTGGACAGAAGGAGTTTCACAAGATAGGCAGGCTGGAATGGATGAGTTATGACTGTCTCAGATCTCCTATTCTTTTACTCCAAAACCCGCTCTTTCCAAACTTCCCTATTTCTTTGGAGGGCACCATCATCCTTCCATTTCACAGCTCTGTGTCATCCTTGATTCTTCACTCTCACTCATCTTATGGATCCAATACATTCTCCTAATCTCATGAATCTACTTCTCTGACCTCTGCCCCCTTCTGTTTATTGATACAACCCTCACTTTAACTCTTAGGCTGTCATTTTTGGTTTGAACTATTACAATAGCTTGCTCGTTGATCTCCTTGCCTTGGTCTGTTCTCTATCTCATATGCCAAAATCATTTTCCAAAAGTGCAGGTCTCTGACTTTCACTCCCCAACTCAGTTACTCCAATGGCTCCTATTGACTTGAAGATCAAATATTATTTCAACTTTATCTTATCATTTTAATTTCCATTTTGTATAAATTTCAGAATGTATACAACTATCTGTACAGTTATAAATATTTATAATTTATAAATAAGTAAATATTCACATTGGGGGTGCACGCTCAATTTTTATCGATGGGGATATTACCTCAGTAATCAGCTTTTAAATCAGGTTGAAACTTCAATTAGGCTCTCAGCAGGTAATGCTAAGCATATCTGCTAAGGCATACAACTCAGTATCTCTCTCTTTCTCTCTCTCTGTCCTTTTCTCTTTGTCTACCACAGTTTGTCTCTGTTATTTCTGCATTAGGTCTTGAGTCAATATAATCAAGAGATTATAGAGGCTAACATGTGATTAATGGGCATTATAGGAACCCTCCCCTTGATATCCTGCCCTCATTCCTCTTCTGTCCAATATAGCACACAACACAGCCTTCTTGCTTTGTGAAATGAATGTCAAGCTCTTTCTTATCTCAATGGGGAAGTTTACACAAAATTTTATTAGTTTTTAATTAAATTTCATCACTTAAAAATCTTTGATCCTTCCTATTGCCTGCAAGGTAAAATACAAGCTCTATAAGCCTGAAAGTCTTCCACAATTTGGTTTTCCCCATCCTTTCCATCCTTATTCATTTCCCCCTTGCTGAGTCAAACTATTACTTTATGATTTATTTAGCTCATCTTGCACTGTCCTGCCTCCATGAATTTACCTAATTTAGCCCCATGCTTGTGGATCACATACTCTCCACATCTCTGCTTGTTGAAATCCTTCTCTTTCTTTGAGGCTTAGCTTGGTTGCTTTTTCCTCTCTGGCCCCTCTCTCCTTGGTCCTCCATCTCCTCCCTCCAACTCTCTGTCCTAAAGTAATTTAAGTCTACTCTTACTTTCTTTGAGGACTTTACATCTCTCCTTATTGCTCTTATCATATCTTGTATCTTACTTATTTCTCTATATGTCTAAGTCTGTGATCAAATGATTTCCTTTCCCCATCTTCGTCCTATCCCCCGCTTAGATCATGAGTTAGTTCCCTGAGTATAGAGCTAATTAGTTCACTTTTACTTTGGTATCTCCAGCACAATGCCTAATACGTTGGCTTTTATAGACCTGGGGTGTCATTGGGAGTATTCCCAACTATGCTGCACACCTTGTTTATTGTGGCCAATTCATTTGTTTCAGTCATGTCTGACTCTGACTCCATTTGGGGTTTTCTTGGCTAAAATAATGCAGTTGTTTACCATTTCCTTTTCCATTTCATTTTTACTGATGAGGAACTGAGGCAAAGAGCATGAAACTATTTTTGCCACAGCTAAAGAGTATTTGAGGGCAGATTTAAACTCGGGAAGATGAGTCTTTCTGACTCCAGGCCCATCAGAGTCAGAAAGATTAAGGGACTTGTCCAAGATGGCATAACTAAGGGTAGATCTGGAATCCTAGAATCCAGATCCCTTAACAGTTCAGATTCTATGAATTTTCTTATAGTATAATGGGACATTTTAGTGTCATTTTGATATTGTGTGGTCTGTTGGGGAAAAAAAGAAGTTGTTCAAATAACCTGGTTCGAGAGTAAGTGGCCACAAACAGATAATATAGGGAAAGGCTTGTCTTAAGCCCAGGTACTGTTAATAACTTCATTAGAGATATTTATGCCACTAAATATCTTTATGTGAAACTTCATTAACTAAGAAGTTAAAATGTGTAATTTTCATGATAGTTTCAGTGTAGGAGTATGAAGTCTTAAATATGGTTTTTTAGGTTTCCAAGGGTGGGACCCAATTCTTCAGATTTTCTGTTGTGGTTTTAGGAAAGGTGAATTATTTCACATTGGAAGAATGCCACAAAAAATCCTTCTGTTTTATAAAGAAGAACCAGAGACAATATGACAAAGGCCAAAATATGCCTTCTGCTTTCTCAGTATTTCTTTTGGATAATTTTATCTTGCTTTTAAAGGAAGGTGTCCAACGTTAAAGCAATCTTACAATATAAACTGCTTTATTTTATGCTTCCATTTGATTCTTCTACCTTTCCTAGGAACTAGTAGACCCTTTACATTCTAATTAAATTTGAGATTTGACCAGTTGATTGCTAACAAAATATGATCCAGTCTAATTCTGAAATTTTATTTTCTGATTTATAAATTATATACTAGTTTCTTTGTGCCCTCATGAGATTAATATTTTGAAATGTTGGTTTTAGGTCCTTTTTCTAACCAATTTATGTTACTTTGTTATGTTACCAGATCTTCATCATTCTCTTATCCTGCTATATCTGTCTCTTTTTAAAAAAATTGTTATTGATATCTTTTGGTTTTTTATATTACCTACATCTCCTAATGCATTTCTACTCCTTATATAGAGCAATTCCCTAAAAGTAACAATTTCAAAGAAGACAGAACCAAGATTATGAAAAAGAAATACAATACTCTCCTTCTCCCCCAAATTCCTCCAAACAACTAAAAAAATACTAGAATCAATCCACATTGGGAAATCCAAGAAAAAAAAAAGTCATGAATTGATTTTCTAGCCCAGACTGGCATAGAAAGATAGAAAGTTCTGCTGACAGTGGGATGGGGTTGGCCAAGGGTGTGACGTGGAAGTTTGCAGCAGCGACAGGGTTTTTTTTTTACCAGGACAAGAAGAAATCTTTGATCAAACATGGAGATACCTGTATTTGTGTAGGATGAAAAGCCAGGTGCCAATTGGCAGCTGTATTGCACATTATTTGGTTTCAGATCACAGACCAAGGTGGACTGAGAAGGATACTTGCACCTAAGAGTGTTATTCTAAGATGAATAGTGGTTTCAGACCTTAAGGTAAGTACCAAGCAAGAAATAAAGTCAGAAATAAGCAGATGTAAACATTTCTACCTTCCAGGCCAATCTGAGGATTATAAAGAAATAACCAAAACAGGAATCCCAGACCAAAGGGAAACCTACAATTTTATCACCATGAATCACTAGAGTTTTCTACCTAGCTACAGTAGCAGATAATTTTTTTTTTAAAAAGGTTGTTCTTCACTAATACATTGTTGGTGGAACTGTGAACAGATCCAGCCATTCTGGAGAGCAATTTGGAGCTATGCTCAAAAAGTTGTCAAACTGTGCATACCCTTTGACCCAGCAGTGTTACTACTGGGCCTATATCCCAAAGAGATCTTAGAGGAGGGAAAGGGCCCCACATGTGCAAGAATGTTTGTGGCAGCCCTTTTTGTAGTGACTAGAAACTGGAAATTGAATAGATGCCCTTCAATTGAGTGGCTGAATAAATTATGGTATATGAATATTATGGAATATTATTGCTCTGTAAGAAACGACCAGCAGGATGATTTCAGAGAGGCCTGGAGAGACTTGCATGAACTGATGCTGAGTGAAATGAGCAGAACCAGGAGATCATCATACACAGCAACAACAGTATTACATGATGATCAATTCTGATGGACATGACTCCCTGCAACAAAGAATTGTCTCAAACCAGTTCCAATTGTTCACTGAAGAAAACCATATACACCCAGAGAGAGGGATATGAAATATGGACCACAACGTAACATTTTCATGATCTTTATTGGCATTTGCTTGCATTGTGTTGCTTTTCTCTGATTCTTTTTTTTTCTTGTAGATAGTATTTTTCTTGCATAACTTCTCAAGCATTTCAATATTATTAACATGTAGTGGACTTCCTGCCATTTAGGGGAGGGGAGGGGACTGGGGGTAAAATTTGTAATGGAAAGCTTTGTAAAGATCAATGCGGGGGAACTACCCATACATATATACAAATAAAAAGCTTTAATAAAAAAAAAAGGTTGTTCTTTGCCTCATTTTTTTTACTTATCCTTAATCACTGATTGAATATTGCCACAGTCAGACCAAGACCTGTTAAAGACCACTTTATCTTTAAAAGGACAAAGTCTCCCACTATATCCAGGGCTATCTCTGGGTCATCCTGATCTGTATCTGGACAATGGACCCAGATGGCTTCAGAGGAGAAAGTGAGGCAATTGACCTTGTTCAGTCCTCCCTCACCGAAATCCAATTCATTTGCATGTCATGGCATCACCTCCCTGATGTCATGGTTGTCTTTGAGAATGAAGGACAAACAACAATAAATGATAGAGTCCAGCAGTATTCTACTAGAACTACACATGAGTCAAGCTTATAGACCTGCTGCTCAGGCACATACTTAGGAGAGAAACTTGCAGAACTCAGACTAGGGGGCCAGCAGTCAAGACTTTGTTCTGGATCAGCCCACTTAGAAGCATTAAAGGCTTGTAGATCCCCAACCTAAGCTGTCTGTCCCTGATCCTGGAATAACACAACACTCAACACTCCAAAAAAGCAGTAGCAGGATCAGCTCAGACATTTCCACTAGGAGTTCGAAGAACTCAGGCTTAACCTAAAGTCCAAATGAAAAAACAAAACAGAACCTCACAGTCAAAAGCTATTGTGGAGACAGACACTAAGGGCACAAACCCAGAAGAGAAGAATGATTACAAGCAAATCCTCAAAGAAAAACACATCTTGGACACAAATTTAACTAGAATTTCTTGAAGAGATGAAGCAAGAGTTTAAAACTTTTCATCTGTGGCAACATGACAAATTAGATGAGTAAGTCGTTTAGAATAGTATCTGAAGGGGGTTGGTTCCCCAGTGGACTCTCTTACAAGCAAAGTGATATAACTTTAGGACATGTACTTTGTGGCATCATATTTGAACTTCTCTATTTGTTTTTTTCCAGTTTCTTGGCTTTGTTTTGGCTACTTATATTTGCTGAGGAAGTGAATTCTGGATAAGTGAAATTGTTTTGATATTTGGTTAAATGCTAATGTTTGGGGTATAAAAAGCAAAAGCTTTTGGAAGTTAAGCAGAGAGATTTCCTTCACCTTGAAATATTTGTGACTTTTTTGATGTGATTAAAAATTTGGGATGAAAACTGGGGTTGGAAGAAAGTGGGGAAACAGCCAAGTCATCAAGGAACAATTTATTCCCAAATTGCTCCTCAGTGTGAGATTTTTACCTCTGATAGATTGGTACTGTCTGAAGCAGAAGAGTGATTTGTCCTTTTACTTCATACTTTTGCTTCTAAAGATATTCAGATTGTGCCAAATTCTTGGTTTCTGTGAGCACAAATGATATTTTCACTTAATTCAACTGGGGCAAAGTTAGGGGTTTTTTAGGTAACTTTTAAATAAAACAAAATAACAAGGTAACACATAAAATCAAGTGAAGTGCGAAGTACAGAAGTAATTTCTTTGTTTGCCTGTCAGTGCTTTTGGAAGAGCAAGCTGCCTGTTCTTATTCCCATGTAAACCTGGCCTTTTCTGTAATAATTGTATTTTCACCCAAAGGACAGATCATTCCAGGAAATCATTTGTACTGAAGAAGATCTGTTCCAACAGTAGAATGATGCTGCCTGGAGCCACAAATCAGAGTGGGAGTTAGGTACTGTTGTTCCTGTAGTAATCTTTGTGGAAAAGCCAGCCTGTTTCAGGGGGTAGTGTAGAAAGGGCTGCCTGATAGATGGCAGTCCTGAGGAGGTACATAGATAACACCAGAAGTGCATTTTTTTTTTTTTACTTCATACTTTTGCTTCTAAACCAGGAACCAGTCCATATAAAAACAACCTGTCCTGAGTCCCCAGGCTGCCATTAGCTGTATATAGAGCAGTAGGGATACATTTGGCTGCCAGGGCCTGACATAATTACTACTTTTCCTTTAATAACCATAGATTGATCCCATATTCAGCTTTTAAAGAGGCCCATTGAAAGCACTGAAGAAAACAGGAAAGTCAGAGAAGAGGAAATTTGCAGATTACTTAGTCAGTCTCCTCCCCTTTATAGATATGGAGAGGGAGATCTAGAGGGAAGTGATCATGGTCTCACAGCTAGTTATTTACAGAGAAATTTGGTGGAAGATGAAAATATGTTATGAACTTAATTTATTCTTACTTAAGTATTTTTTTATATAGACACAATATTAGACTTATTGCTTAGATTGCCAGGGTAGCCCTAAAAGCCTCTGCAACCCATAACATATCTAAAGTCCTATAGGATGCTAATAACATTCTAAAATTTAACTACTGAGGTTAACAGTGTTTCCATAAGTACATTCTGAGTTCTGGGTTGAATGTATTAACTCATCTTTTGCTGTAGCCCTGATAACAAGCTCCACTTCTACTTTACTGCCATCTAACCATTCACAGGAATGGTGATTTCCCCAAATAATAAGATTCTAAGAACCAAGACAAGATTTGTGGGATAGGGATGAATTGGTGGAGGGAGCTTGAATAAAAGAAAAGAATGAAAGAAATGCATGTGTGGATTGGAAATTTTGATGGGGAGGAGAAAGAGTGATTTTCTTTTCCTTTTTTCTTCCATCTCCTAGCCAAAAGTGGAATCCTTTTTGGTATTTGCCAGTTATTGCTTCAAACAGGTAAAGGGCAACATGGAAAGAACTCTTTATTTTGGCATCAAGAGGAACTGAGTTTTGAATGTTGGCTTTGCTGACTGCGACCTATGTGATCTTAGGCAAGTCATTTAACCTCTCTGTGCCTCAGTTTCCTCATCTGGAAAATGAGGAAGTTGGAGTAGATGATCTCCAAGTTCCTCCTAGCTCTAAATTCTGTGATCTCTGAATCATTTTTCTCATTCTAAACCCTAAATGTTAGATATTACGGTAGTTTGTCCCAAATATTTACTTGTTTAATTTATCTAACAATAAACTGATCATAAACAGTGCACTGAAGGATTGTAGATAAAAGATTGTCAATACTAAATAGTTATATAAATGTGCTGCTAGATCATATAGTCTCTAAATCTTCCCTCACCACCACATTCTAGCATCCCATATTTTTTTCTCCCAAATCCAGTTCTCTTAACTTTCTATTTTATATTCAAGGAGCCACCACATTTCTAGTCCTGTAAATAGTTCCCAGTTCTACCTTTTCAATATCTTCAACAATCCCCTTTTCTTCACTAACTTAGCCAAATTTAGACCCTCATTGTCTTTCACCTAGTTTATTTCAATAAATTCTTAATTTAGTTTTCTCTGACTCAAGTCTATCCCTTTTCCAAACATCCTCTTCACAACTGCTAAAATGATATCTCTAAAGCACAGGCCTGAGCATCTCATTTCCTTGCTCACAAATCTCCAAGGGCTCCCTATTACTTCTGTGTTCAAATGCTGACTTCTCTGTTTGGCATTTAAAGACTTTCACAAGCTGGCCTCAACCTTCTTTTCAAGATTTATCACCCATTTCTCACCTTCATGCACTCTGTATTTCCTTGCTCTGAGCTTTTGCAACACTTCAGCCTAAGTCTGGAATTCAATCCTTTTTTTATCCCTTCCTCTTTGAATCACAGTTTCCTCCAAAGCCCTGCTCAAGTGCTTCCCCTTATTTCCTTATTTCCCAGCAGTCAGAGCCTCCCCCTCCTAGTCCCTTACCTTGTTTGTATTTTGTGTACATTTTGTACACATTGTGTACATTGTGTACATCTCTTATATTTGTAAATATTGTTTCCCCTTAAAGAATGTAAGTGCCTTGGAGGCTTACTTATATTCCTATCCTGGTGCCTATCACATAACAAGAAGTCCTTAATAAAAGCTTTTTGGTTGATCGGTACATAGGGTGCTATTTAGATAGAGAAATATGATCTGTGGATGGCTTCCAGTTAGGAAGTCCTCCATTTTTTTCAATTCTGGAAAATTGATAAATTATTTGTGCAAGTGTAGACTGTGTGTCTGCCTTAGAGACTGGGGGAGTATCTGAAATAAGAAAAAACATTTATATTTGTGCTTCTCTTTCTACTTTTGTTGATATTCATGGGTCACCCAGAGCTGTCCACTGGCTTTTAAGATCATAGTGCAAGTCAACCTTATTGACAGTGGAGAAATTGCAAGTGAAATATTTGACACATAATACCCATGTCCTAATGTCTGGAATTACTGAGCACAGAATTTTTTCCTTCCTTCCCTCCTTCCTTCCCTCCCTCCTTCCTTCCCTCCCTCCTTCCTTCCCTCCCTCCTTCCCTCCCTCCTTCCCTCCCTTCTTCCTTCCTTCCCTCCTTCCTTCCCTCCTTCCTTCCCTCCTTCCTTCCCTCCTTCCTTCCCTCCTTCCTTTCCTCCTTCCTTCCCTCCTTCCTTCCTTCCTTTTCTTTCTCTCCCTTCCTTCCTTCCTTGCTTGCTTGCTTCATTCCTTTCTTCCTTCTCTCTTTTTCTTTCTTTCTTTTGAAATTTCTGTATAACAGAACAGGCAAAAAAAAATTTTATGGCAAATTGGTCTACTTTATGTTTTCAGAATTTCCATAATGAAAAGAAGAAAAAATAGCTAATTCAAGTGGAAAGATTATTCAGCAAAGCAGTTCTAGGCCACACCTTTTTTCTTTGTGTCTCCATTCATTGTGCTGCACCCGCCTGTTCCTTTATTGGTTTGGCATGATTTGGAAGTATTTACTTTGGAACTGGACATGCTTTTTGCCTTAGGCACAAATTCTATCATAGTTGCTGAACTTCTTGTACTCTTTTAACCTATTTTGATTTTAATTCAATTATCAGGTTTTTACTAAGCACATCCTTAATTGTGTGTTCAGTGGGGGTGCCTACATGGATATGGAAAAGTACATTTCAAGGTGAAAGTGTTGAAGGAGCACTCACTCTGATGTCTGATAACATTGGTGCAAATCCTAACTCTAATGTTTATTACTTGTGGGACCTTGGGCACATTACACCATCTTTGAGTCTCAAGGTGATAAGGTCTTCCATGTTAGGTGTGGTTAGCTGAGGAATTGATCCCTGAGTGAGGCAGGAAGAAGGCTCTGGTAGAGATCAGTTTAGTTCCATGTTCCCACTTTTGGGGAAGGTGGTCCAGTCTGAAATCCAAATTATGTCAAACTCCTGAGACCTATCCTCTGTACAGGTCTGGAGTAATCTCACCTTACCATGACCTGTCAGAAATCCCAATTTTACCCCTGAGGTTAAATTTTCCCTGTAAAATCTATTTAGGAGTCATCCCATGGCCGCTGCCTTCCTTTGAGTCAGTCTGCCAAGGCAGGCACTCTGTCTCATGGTGTCTTTCTCCTTTCTCTTCCCCCATTCCATATGATATCTCTCCTAACTTCACTATGCTTATCAACCCCACTTTTCCTCCTGATAGCTAGCTAACTCTTTTGGGGTACTATATCCCTTTCAGGAACTTGTCTTTCATATGCTCTCCCAACTCTATTTCATATTTACTATTTCTGGTATCTATTGTATCCCTTCATTTTGTCTGTAACCTCTTCCCTAAATAAATCTACTTTTTGCCAAAGAGAATGGCCATTGTGAATTCTTCACATGACTGAACCCCAACTTTTGATGCCTACCATTATCTGGTGTCTACATTACCCAGTATCATTTTGGTCCATGAATCCCATTATTTGGTACCAAACTCCACATTATCAACCACATCAAAGGGAGTTGTGTGTGTGTATGTACTCCATATGATTATTGGGCAGGTAGGTGGTGCAATGGATTGTTAGGAAAATTCATTTTCCTGAATTCAAATCGCCTAATCCAGTTTGACTCAGTGTCCTCATCTGTAAATTGAGCTGGAGAAGGAAAGACAAACCACTCCAGTATCTTTGCCAAGAAAACCCCAGTAAGGTCTTGAAGAATAGGAAATGACTGAACATGAAAACAACACATAAAGACATTTAACAACTTCTACAATTTGTCTTTTATATCATTTTTTCTTTAACTATGGGTTGTGACCCCATATGTGATCTCATAATTGAATATGGGGGTAGCAAAATTATGATTTACTATCAGTAAATGTTTGACTTGTATTCCTATTTTATATGACTTTGCATATATCTATCTACCTAGGGTTGCATAAAAATTTCTCAAGTGAAAAGGGGTTGTGAGTGGGAAAAGTTTAAAAAGCCTTGCTTTATATACTTTTCCAGTTTTATCTCTTTCTGCTCCCTTTCATATACTTAATGCTGAGTTTTGTTGCTGGAACCAAATTAGG
The DNA here is from genome assembly GCA_023553655.1 of Myrmecobius fasciatus. NCBI lineage: Eukaryota > Metazoa > Chordata > Mammalia > Dasyuromorphia > Myrmecobiidae > Myrmecobius > Myrmecobius fasciatus. The sequence continues at coordinate 309,130 of JAJPUD010001105.1, forward strand.
CCATTCCTATCCACCAAATTCATTTATTGTTTTTCTGCCTTGGGCTGAAGTGGCAGCATAGGCAATAGAAAGAAGACAGAAACAAGGGATATGAACAGACAGTTTTCAGATGATGAAATTAAAACCATCTCTAGTCATATGAAAAGTTGCTCCAAATCACTATTGATCAGAGAAATGCAAATTAAGACAACTCTGAGGTACCACTACACACCTGTCAGATTGGCTAAAATGACAGGAAAAGATAATGATGAATGTTGGAGGGGATGTGGGAAAACTGGGACACTAATACATTGTTAGTGGAACTGTGAATGGATACAGCCATTCTGGAGAGTAATTTGGAGCTATGCTCAAAAATTTATCAAACTGTGCATACCCTTTGACCCAGAAATGTTTCTATTGGGCCTATATCCCAAAGAGATCTTAGAGGAGGGAAAGGGCCCCACATGTGCAAGAATGTTTGTGGCAGCCCTTTTTGTAGTGGCTAGAAACTGGAAATTGAATAGATGCCCTTCAATTGGAGAATGGCTGAATAAATTATGGTATATGAATATTATGGAATATTATTGTTCTGTAAGAAATGACCAGCAAGATGATTTCAGAGAGGCCTGGAGAGACTTGCATGAACTGATGCTGAGTGAAATGAGCAGAACCAGGAGATCATTATACACGGCAACAACAGTACTATATGACGATTAATTCTGATGGACATGGCTCTCTTCAACAATGAAATATTTCAAACCACCTCCAATTGTTCACTGAAGGAAGCCATATACACCCAGAGAGAGGGATGTGAAATGTGGACCACAACATAACATTCTCATACTCCTTGATTGATGTTTGCTTACATTGTGTTTCCTTTATCTGATATATCTTTTGTGTAGATAAGATTTTTCTTGCACAACAATGATAAGTTTGGAAATATGTATACATATATTCGATTTGCCAATATTTTAACATAATTAACATGTAGTGGATATCCTGCCATCTAGGGGAGGGGTGGGGAGTTGGGGGGAAAAATTTGTAACAGAAAGCTTTGTAAGGGTTATTGTTGAAGAATTACCCACACATATGTTATGCAAATAAAATTTAAAAAATAAATTAATTAATTAAAAAAATTATCAAACTGTGCATACCCTTTGACCAGAAGTGTTTCTATTGGGCTTATATCCCAAAGAAATCATAAAAGAAGGAAAGGGACCCACGTGTGCAAGAATGTTTGTGGCAGCCCTTTTTGTAGTGGCTAGAAACTGGAAACTGAATGGATGCCCATCAATTGGAGAGTGGCTGAATAAATTATGGTATATGAATGTTATGGAATATTATTGCTCTGTAAGAAATAACCAGCAGGACAATTTCAGAGAGGCCTGGAGGGACTTGCATGAACTGATGCTGAGTGAAACGAGCAGAACCAGGAGATCATTATACACAGAAACAACAATATTACATGATGATCAATTCTGATGGACATGGCTCTCTTCAACAAAGAATTGTCTCAAACCAGTTCCAATTGTTCACTGAAGAAAACCATATACACCCAGAGAGAGGGATATGAAATATGAACCTCAACATAACATTTTCATGCTCTCTATTGAGGTTTGCTTGCATTGTGTTTCCTTTCTCTGATTTTCTTTTTTTTTTTTTTTCTTGTAGATAGGATTTTTCTTGCACAACTTGTCAAGTACTTCAACATTATTAACATGTAGTGGACTTCCTGCCATCTAGGGGAGGGGACTGGGGGTAAAATTTGTAATGGAAAGCTTTGTAAAGATCAATGCTGGGGAACTACACATACATATGTTATACAAATAAAAAGCTATAATTTAAAAAAAAAAGAAAAAAAAAAGAAAGAAGACAGAATGTGGACACAAAAGACCCAGCATTAAGCCCTGGCTCACTTTTTACTGGCTTTGTGACCTTGGTAACTGTTTACTGAATCTCCAAACATCAAGTTTCTCATCTACAAAAAGAAGGAACTATTTAACTTACTCTAGTTACCAGGTTGTTGTGAAACCTGGATATGAGTGTATATGCAAAGTGCTATGTAAGTGGGAGGGAGGTATAAGAGAAGAAGAAAAGGAGGAAAACAGGTGGTGGTAAAGGTGGTAGTGGTAATATGAGTGATATAGTCACCAGATGGTGATAGAAAAGTTGAGGTTTGGTCATGTGAAGAATTCACAATGGCCATTTCCTTTGGCAAAATGTAAATTTAGTTAGGGACAAAGTTATAGATGAAATGAAGTGATATAGTAGATACCAGGAATAGTAAATATGAAATAGAGTTGAGAGAGCATAGAAAGTTCCTCAGTGTAACTCACAGTTACTAGTAGAAAGCGAGCAACCTATGAGGTTGGGATATGTCCTTAGCTGGCAGGCTAAATCCTGAAAGGGACTTAGCACCTTAAAAGAGTCATTCTTAAGGTTGTTGGTTTTTTAAACCTCTTTGAGAAGTCATAGTAGCACTCTTATTAAAAACAGATAATAGGGCCCCTTAGTTTCTGGCACTCAGGAGGTTGTTGACAAAATTGTAAAGAGGTTAGGGGCTGTTACATCAGTCCTGGAGTCAATAGGACCCAAGATCAACCATCAGACACTTTACACTTACTAGCTATGTGATCTTAGGCAAGTCACTTAACCCCAATTGCCTCACCAAAAAAAATGTAAAGAAACTGACCACTTGGACAACTCAAAGGTAAGTTCCCTCATAGTCACAAATGTGTTGATGATGATTCTACTAAACTGTTGGAGAGGAAAAAAAGCTTCAGAAGTGAATTTACATTGATTGCAACCTCAAGCTGGGCTGGTTTCCTTCTTAGTTGAAGCAAGTACACTTAAAGTCTTTGTCATTTGGGAAAGCCATATATGGCCAGTTAAAGTTTTTTTTTTAATTTGCATAACATGTATGGGTAGTTCCTCAGCATTGATCTTTACAAAGCTTTCCTTTACAAATTTTACCCCCAATCCCTACCCCTCCCCTAGATTGGCCAGTTAAAGTTATAGGTTAATTGAGAATTTTACCTAAATGGTCTATTGATTATTACCCTCATGTTCTTGAGGCCTTTGGCTTTCTCCTTGGTTCTTTCAAACCATAGAAATGATAGTTTTGTACTTAGGTGGATAACTACTTGTTGAGCTTTTCCTTTTTAGCCAAGAAATCTTAAAAAGGCTTTCTATTCGTATCTTAGCTACTTCAAACCTGATTAGAAATATTTGCAAATTACTTCATTGTTTTTTTTTCAAATTTGTCTTATTTACAATCCAATTTGCTACAGAAATATTTGTTCTTTTAGACTTCTGAGGATTTCTACATATGTGAGAATTTGGGATTAAAAAAATGTTGCTTTTTTTTTTTTTTTTTTTAAATCCTGTGCCTGGTACATAAGTGATTGTTGAACTCTGCTCAGCAATAATTTTCCAAAGCACTCATCATATATTATTGTGTATCATAGTTACCTATATTTATGACTGATCTTCTACTAGATGAGAATCTCCTGCATATATTCATTACATTTTGAATGAGTACAGTTCCGTATATAAAAGGCACTTAATCATTCATTGCTTTCGTTCTCAAAGAGGACCATGACATTTATAGAAGGAAGGAATGGAAAGCCTGTTGTATAATTTATATAACAGTCTCATACCCATCCTGTGACTCTTTTTAGTTACTTTTTGGGGGAAATCTCAGATTTAGATTGTACCTATTTTCAAAAAACTTGAAGCACTATGTACATTATCAAATATATTTTTATTGTCACGACATCTTAAAACTAAAGGGAACCTATGACATTATCTAGTTCAAACCTAGCTGAAGCATGAATCCTAGCAAGCCTCTGCTTTAATAGTTCTAAAAATAGGGAACTCAGTAGTTCATGAAACAGTTTATTATCTTTTTATGGACACTTCTAATTGCTAGAAAGTTGTTCTTTTATATTGAGCTGGAACCTGGCTCCCTGTAACTTCTGTTCATTAGTTCTATATTTGCCTGGAGGCACAGAGACAAAATCTTATATCCACCTAAAAATATATTTAGAAGCAAAACCCATTTAACTCAAACAAGGCAAGTGTATTCTAGTAAGATTAGACAAGGTCAAAAAGTTAATATTATTAATCATAAAGAGTCAAATTACTTTTTTAGTTATTTTATTGCTGATGGTATTTTGTATGCTGATAATATAGAATTCTGTGATTTGAAATTTCAATTTCTTGCTCCTATTTAAATGCCTAAATTGCAATTTAAGTGTAACGCATTGAAATCTTAAGTAGAGAACTTGGGATAGTATTACCTCCAGGGTATAAGAAGTCTTAGAACAAGTATCCCCTTAAGAATTGAGAACCACATGCTTGATAAGCTTTATACTTGACTGAACAATTGCCATGTTTACAGCTAAGTTGCCAAAGCTTGAGTATTTTTTGTTTCTGAACAGTGTTGACTGGGACATGGGGAACTTTTATAATCACACTTTAAATCAGCATCAAATTGTGTCATTATGGAGAAGCCCATATATATGTGATATATGTAGATATATATCTACCTATATACACAGATATAAGTATATATGAACATATAACATACACATATATGCATACAAGGGGACAAGGAATCATATCATAGTTTTGATAAAATATTTTAGTCCTTTCATTATTCTGGTACACAGGAACCAAAAGTGTGAATTTTTAAAAATCTAAATAGATTCAGACTGGCAGTAAAGAGTCAATAAAGATTCATACAAGATAATATCTATAGCAGTTGTTTACAGGTAGATAGTACGTGTAAAGAATTCTTTGGCCTTTAATACTATAGAAAAGAAAAGTAGATGGTTTGGCCATTCACATCACCATATATAATTGACAGGACATTTAATACTTACTTGCGATAAGCACTTTCCATATTCTCTTTCCTGGCTATCACATAACTGTAGCATTATTCTACATCTAAGCATTATAGAATCCCAAACTGTCTTCTGGCTCACCCCTCATTCATGCAGGCTCCTGGTAATGTGCTCATTGAATAAGCCTGTGCCAACTGGTGGGGCTCTGTCTAGCCTATGGGTCCAGCCTACCATGTAGAATTATTTCTGTTTCACCTCGATCAGTCATCAGAACACAGCTCAGAGGCCATCCCAGCCGGACCTGCTTAAAGGCTGTATTTCAACTTCAGAATAAGCTACCTATTTTGCTGATTGGAGTAATGCATCCATGCATGATTACAATTAATTTCCCCTTTTCCTGCAGTTTGGTTTTCTGTGTTAATATTTTTAAGGTTGCTGAAGCCTAAATTTAGAAATTTTTTTTTTAGGTTAATAGGAAGGATTTGAAGTAGGAAGGTTTTCTGCCATTGGAGATCCAGGGTTTCCAAGTCTGGTCATTGTCAGTCATTCAATAACAAATTTCTATTAAGGTCCCTGTTATGTGCCAAAGGTACATAAAAGCAGCTAGGTGACAGAGTGGAGAGAGTCCTTGACTTGGAGTCAGGAAGACCCGAGTTCAAATCCTCAGTTTACTAGCTATGTGGCTCTGGCAAATCACTTAATCTCTGCCTCAGTTTCTTTATCTATAAAATGGGAATGATAATAGAACCAACACCCCAGATGAAGATACAGTGAGATATGTGTGTAAAGAGCTTTTCAAACCGTAAAGTGCTTTATAAATGCTACTTATTATGATTTCTTGGTGCTATTTTCTATAGGTACCAGTAATATAAAATGTTAAAAAATGAAATGTCCTATAACTACCAGTAATATAAAAATTTTTTTTAATTTAATTTTATTTGCATAACATATGTGTGGGTAATTCTTCAACATTAACCTTTACATAGCTTTCTGTTACAGATTTTTCCCCCCAACTCCCCACCCCTCCCCTAGATGGCAGGATATCCACTACATGTTAATTATGTTAAAATACTTGACAAATCGAATATATGTATACATATTTCCAAACTTATCATTGTTGTTCAAGAAAAATCTTATCTACACAAAAGACATATCAGATAAAGGAAACACAATGTAAGCAAAGATCATGAGAATGTTATGTTGTGGTCCACATTTCACATCCCTCCCTCTGGATGTATATGGCTTTCTTCACTGAACAATTGGAAGTGGTTTGAAACATTTCATTGTTGAAGAGAGCCATGTCCATCAGAATTGATTGTCATATAGTATTGTTGTTGCCGTGTATAATGATCTCCTGGTTCTGCTCATTTCACTCAGCATCAGTTCATGTAAGTCTCTCCAGGCCTCTCTGAAATCATCCCGCTGGTCATTTCTTAAAGAAAAATAATATTCCATAATATTCATATACTATAATTTATTCAGCCATTCTCCAACTGAAGGGCATCTATTCAGTTTCCAGTTTCTAGTCACTACAAAAAGGGCTGCCACAAACATTCTTGCACATGTGGGGCCCTTTCCTTCCTTGATGATTTCTTTGGGATATAAGCCCAATAGAAACACTGCTGGGTCAAAGGGTATGCACAGTTTGATAACTTTTTGAGCATAGTTCCAAATTGCTCTCCAGAATGGCTGTATCCGTTCACAGCTCCACCAACAATGCATCAGTCACCCAGCCCTCCCACATCCCCTCCAACATTCATCATTAACTTTTCCTGTCATTTTAGTCAATCTGACAGGTGTGTAGTGGTACCTCAGGGTTGTCTTGATTTGCATTTCTCTGATCAATAGTGATTTGGAGCACTTTTTCATATGACTACAAATAGTTTTAATTTCATCCTCTGAAAATTGTCTGTTCATATCCTTTGACCATTTATCGATTGGAGAATGGCTTGAATTTTTATAAATATGAGACAATTCTCTATATATTTTAGAGATGAGACTTTTATCAGAGCCCTTAAATATAAAGATGATTTCCCAATTTATTGCTTTCCTCCTAATCTTGACTGCATTGGTTTTGTTTGTACAAAAACTTTTTAACTTAATATCGTCAAAGTTATCTATCTGGTTTTCAATTAAGAGTTCCAGTTCTTCTTTGGACCTAAATTTATTCCATCTCCATAGGTCTGAGAAACTATATTACGTTCCTCTAATTTACTTATACTATCACTCTTTATATCCAGATCATGAACCCATTTAGATCTTATCTTGGTATGTGGTGTTAGATGTGGGTCAAGCCCTAATTTCTTCCACACTAGTTTCCAATTTTTCCAGCAGTTTTTGTCAAATAGTGAGTACTTATCCCAGAAGCTGGGGTCTTTGGGTTTATCAAAGACTAAATTGCTATAGTTATTGTCTAGTTTGTCTTGTGATTCTATCTTATTCCACTGATAGACTATTTCTTAGCCAGTACCAAATGGCTTTGATGACTACTGCTTTGTAATATAGTTTTAGATCTGGTACAGCAAGTCCGCCATCATCAGCCTTTTTTTTTTCATTAATTCTCTTGAAACTCTTGACCTTTTGTTCTTCCAAATGAATTTTGCTACTATTTTTTCTAGATCTGTAAGATAATTTCTTGGGATTTTGATTGGTATGGAACTAAATAAGTAAATTAGTTTGGGTAATATTGTCATTTTTATTATATTCGCTCGGCCTACCCATGAGCATTTTAAGTTTTTCCAGTTGACTAGGTCTGATTTTATTTGTGTGGAAAGTGTTTTGTAGTTTAGTTCATATAGTTCCTGACTTTCCCTTGGCAGATAAATTCCCAAATATTTTATACTAGTAGTATAAAATGTTAAAAAATGAAATAGCCTCTGCCTTCAAGGAGTATGCATTCCATTGAGACACAGCATATCTTTGTATATACATTATACATATAAGCAATGTATAATCTGTAACAAATTGCTTTGCCTTCGGGAGGGGACAAGAGAGGGAAGGAGAGAGAATTTGGAACTTCAAGAAGTTTGAACTCAAACTTTATTAAAATGAATGTTAAGAATTGTCCTTACTTATAATTAAGAAAGAATTGTTTCAATTAAATTATGAGGTTAGAAGCCAAATTGCTAGAGTCTGAGAAGTTATTGAGAGGAGACAAAAAGTGGAAACAACAATAAATAGGAGAGAGAGTGCTATCTGTAGGAGCAGAAGACTGGTTACTTGAAAGTTATTTTTTTCAAGTCACACAACCTAAAGAAGAATATCTTCTAAGGGGGATAGGCAAATATCTGAGGGAAATTCACACACTGATGAGCTTAATTCAAGAAGCTTTGGAGTGTTAGTACATTGAGTAATAACCCTATAATAATAGGGTTAATATGCATCTTACTGTTTCTGAGCTGCTGCATTTAAATGTCTGATTTTCAGTGAGGTACCATTTGCTTTTTTCCCATATTCTATTAGCCTTAGTAAATTTTTTTTAAAAAATGCATTACTTTAAATTCTAAATGAGTAACTTCTAAACATTTATCTGAGGCCATCCTATTGGGTCAAACTTAGTAGTGGAATAGTGAAAATTAGCTCTGAAGACTAGTAAATAGGTGTTTACTTCCATTGCTAAATTGGGTTATGCTCCATCTTATTATAATGCTCACATCACCAAAGTGTAAAGTGATCCTGGAAAGGACAAGCTGTGGTCTGTAGGCAGGGCTGTAACACATTAGAAAGAGTGAGCTTGGCTGGACTCCTGCCATTTCCCTAGTTGATATATTCTTTCTCTCCTCAGAGATTAAGGGACCCCTTACTCTTCTGCTTTGCTTTTTATCTTGAAGTATATATGTTAGATTTCCTTTCTTTCCCTCCAGTAGAAAATATGCTTCTTGAGAGGGTCTTTTTGGTTTTTTGTTTGTATACATAGTGCCATGTATTTAATCTGTTTTTAGTAAATGGTCATTGAAATTTAACTGATTTTCTTGGCTTTCAAGGCTCTTCAGGCTTTCTATAATCTCACCTTATTCTGCCTATTCCGCTACTTTTAAATTTACAGTCATTGTATTGCTAAGGTAGGAGATGATGAAGCTGGCTATGTAACTTTGAAGAACTGAAAGGCTTTATTAATAAAGTGAGAGTTATTTACAGTTAGTACATTCTTTGCAAGAGATCCTAAGTTCCACCATAGTTCTACATGTGCTTGAAATATTTGTTGGCAGGAACTGTTTCCTTTTGTTGCCTACCTAGGACAGTGAGTACCTTGTACTAAAAGATACCATAGGCTTATTAGATTGGGATTTGTTGGCTTACAAGCTTAAGTAGCCCAAAGATTTCCTTTGTTTACCTCATTTGTTTAGGAGGCCTTTCCCCACTTCATTCTCCCAGCATGTACAGAAGCTGCACTCCAGAAAAATCTTTGGGAGTTCTGTAATAGTGGTTCAATAACTAGAGTTGTAATATCATTTGGAAATATAGCAATGCTATTGAAAGAGAGGTTTTTGGTTTTTCTTAAGTTTCGGATTTCGACTCTTTGAGATCATAGAACTATATTACTAATCTTAATACCTTACAAATTCCATATCTTTTCATAGATGTAATTTCCTTATCTTTAATAACATGAGAATAATAATGCTACTCTACCTACCTCATAGAGCTGTTATAAGGACCAAATGAAATAAAATAATTTTTAATTGGGTGAATTGCATAGGGTTACCTTGCTAGTAAGTCACAGAGGTGAGGCTGGAAGTATCACATCTTCTTGTGTTATAGTATAAAGTATACTGAGTGACAGTAGATGTGTTATAGTCAAGGTTCTGTCATGAGCTGATTATGTATTTGGATAAATCACACCCTCTCTGGGTCTTAGTGACCTCATCTGTAAAATGAGAGGGCTGGACTAAATGATCTCTAAGGTCTTTTCTAGCTCTTAACATCCTGGGATCTGTTTTGATTCCTAATGGAGCATGTTTTCTGCTAGCTCATGTTTTCTCTTCTGTGAGCTATCACAGGCTTAGACTAGAGGAAATTTGATCTCTTTGGAAGAGAAGATTCTTTTTTATTTTCTTCAGAAGGGAGAATAAGACTTATTTAAGAAAAAGTTTCAAGAAAATCTGAAAATAGAAGCAGCATTGGCCTGTGAGATAACATTTCCTAGTCTTCCACTGATCCTATTCTATGAACTTGACTTTCATAAAGTGAAGTGTCTATTTTTTGGATAGTACTTCTAGCTATCAAAAACACACATACATATGTGTATATATATATGTACATATATATGTACACACACATATATATATGCATATATATACACACATACAAGAATAGACAAAGTGGATTATCTTGTTAAAAAATGTATACAACCCCTCTAGAAATAATAGCCCTGTCCCCATCGGAAGACAACAGAAGGCAGAGGATTGATTGATAAAGTGGAAACATTCTGACTTTTTTCTTACCCTTCACTCTGAAACATTCCAATCCTGACTTCTGCAGAGGGTGGAGAGGAACAGAATATGGCATACTGAGCTTTTGGGACAGAAGCAGAAGATGAAGCAAGAGCCTTTCGTATGAAACTGTTCATCTGGTTGGGGGTGGGAAACGTTCTTAATTTGAATCTGGTCTTCACAGATGAATGTCAAGGTGATTCATTTAACCTGGCCTCCACAGATAAGATAATCTACTTGTACACTGTACAATTCACTCAGCAAACATTTATGAGCACCTACTGTGTGCAAGATAGAGAAAATACCAATCTCAGTCTGCAAAGACCTTAGGATCTAGTTATATTTTTTTACTTTATAAAAAGTACTTAAGTTTCATAAAAATAGTACAGACAAAAGTGTCATGAGACAAATGAAAAAGGAAAGATTATTTTCTGTGAAAAATAGAAAATGTGCTTTAAGCAGAAAAAATAATATTAACAGACATAGGACAAATCTAGCCTGTGTCAGGAATTTGCAGGATGAAAGAATTTGAGGCAGAGAAGGAAGGAAGAACTTCTGAAACTCTGAAGTTTTTCACCCTTTCTTTGCAAAATGAAGCTGGATTCTTTTAGGAGGAAACAGCTATTTATACTTCAAGAATTTGTATTGAGAATATACCTAGTTTGCCAGGAAAGAAGACATTTGGCATTGATCAGGGGAAAAGAGAGACAAATAATGATGGTTGGTTGTTCTTTGCTAAGAGGTATCAAAGTAGCCATAAGCGATGTAAGCAATTAGGATATATACTATTGTGTAATCCATGACAGAGCCATGTCATGACATGTAAAGTTTGTGTATTCATTGAAGGATTCTTAACTTTGGCTCATAGCTGCTACCCAGGGAACCTGGATACAAGAGAAATAGGTGTTTGAGGTACTCCCCACTTAGAATTTTTTTTTACCAGTTTACATTATATTAGAGAAAGAAAGTTTTATTGTAAGATTAAGGAAAAGATGGAAGACAAAACAGGACATGGAAAACAAACTCTTTAAATAAACTTATTCCCCCAATTTATAGTAAATCCCTAATCATAGCTCTAAATACTTCAGTTCCACTTCCTCTGTAGTTTCTGCTTGCTCTTAGCAGATCCTTATTGCTCCAGCTGGTTGTATCAGGTGCTGTTTTCTGGCATAAACATATCTATATTTTCTGGTTCCTAGATATTGTCATCAGGTGTTACAAGATAACACTTGCTGTCATAATTCTTTCTTCAATTTCTCCTAGCTCCAGTTGTCATTTTTTTAATGCCTGTGCAAGGGCTCTGGGTATAATTTTCTCTTATTCACTTATCCACATCATTTTCATTTGCAAAATTTTTCTCTGTGATTAGTTGCATTATTTGTGGTAATGGAGAAGGGAGAAATGCATAGGAAAAGAAATCTTTAAATGTTACCTCTCTAGTAGGAGACACTAATTGCCTTGTATCCTCTCTCTGAAATAATCCTATACCAGGGATTTATTGAGGCAATCCCACTTGGTCATTAATCCTGTCAGTCTCTAGCAACACAAAAGTTTGCTTAGAAAGCAGAGAACTTTTATTTTTTTTTAATTATTTACATGTAAAAACAGTTTTTAACATTCATTTTTAAAATTTTAGAGTCCAGATTCTTTCCTTTCCTCCCATTTTGCCCCCACATTGAGAACGAAAGCAATTCAATATAGATTATACATGTGTAGTCAAAACATTTGCATAATATTCATGTTGTGAAAGAAAATATAGACATCCCTCCCCCCAAAAAAAAAACCCTCAAGAGAAATTAAAAAAGTAAAAATTAAGCATCCTTTAATCTGTTTTTAGATTTCATGAGTTTTTTCCTCTGGGTTTGGATAGCATATTTCATTATAAGATCTTCAGAGTCCTCTTGAATTATTGTATTGCAGAGAATAGCCAAGTCATTCATAGCTGATCATCTTACAGTGTTACTATTACTTTGTATATATACATACATACATACACACATACAGTACATTTCACTTTGCAACAGTTCATGGAGGTCTTTCCAGGTTTTTCTGGAGAGCATCCAAGCAGGGGCCTTCTAAAGAAGATCTTTGCCTCTTAGTCCAAGTGCAATGAAAATTATGCTGGATTTGAATTCAGAGAATCCTGTTACAGGGGCAAATTGCTTAGTCTTCTTGAAATGCAGTTTTCATCTGAGGGAAGTGAGCCATCTGACCGCCAAGGTCATTTCCACCTTTAATCTCTGTTACTATAACTACAAATCGTGGATGTCCTTTCTCTTTCTGACATCTGGGAGGAATATCTTCTAGTGAGGGGATCCTTCTTACTTGTGTTGGAGGCTACCAAGCATCCTAATTTTCTCCTAATTATCCTTAAGTAAGACTCAAGTCTATTCAAAGAGCCTAGGGCTGTCAATTTTACCTGCTAATTAAGAACCTTGTAGAAAGAAAGTGCTCTCCTATTTACATTCCATTGGGGAAACCCTTATATTTTGAGAGAGGGTAAGGAAGTAAAAAATCCCTGTTCAGGTCCTCACTATCTTTTTGGGATATCTAACTGAGTTATGATCCGAAACCTCCTAAGTCTTACCTGATTCAACATCTAAAATGCACTTTTGGTGATTCACAAAGGGACAAATGATATCACTAGAAGAAAACTTGTGTTTCATCATTTCAATTTTGTCTGATTCTTCATGGAGTTTTCTTGGCAAAGATAGTGGATGAGTTTGCCATTTTCTTCTCCGTTTCTTTTGACAGATGAGGAGACTGAGGCAGACAGGGTAAAGTGACTTACCCAGAGTCACACAGCTAGTGAATGTCTGTGGCTATATTTGAACTCAGGAACAAAGTGAATTGTTTCTGCCTCCAGGCTCAATGCTTTATATACTGCACCACTTAGCTGCCCAGAAGAAAACTAGAAAGTGCTATTAAGATTTATTACATTTTGAGAAATTGTAAAGACTTTAGTTAAGGTCACAGGATCTTTTTCATCCCTGATTAAAAATAGCTCCTTCAGAAGAGAATAGTGGCTTGGAGGAGTGAGCATCTGCTTAAGAAGTATTAGAAAACTGGGATTAGGATTTCTAGTCCAAAGGTATAGAAATAGGCATGGAGTATGAAAAATAGGAAAAATATATTTGGGGACTTAGTGATTTGATTTTTTTAAAAGTATTTAAAATTGAAAATATAAAGGATGGCACACAGACCAAGTCATATCCCACAGCTAGTATCAGATATAGTGCAAGGATACCTATGCAGACATCCAATAACACAGATGGTACCAGTAATAAAACCCTTGTGCAGATATAATAAACAAAGGAAGCCGAGAATGTTGAGGTAAGAGGGTAATTTTGAATTCAGATGTTCCTGACATTTAGTAAAATGTGACTGATGGTTACAATATGGCAAAATAAGGCTATAGCTCATTTTTAAGGAATAGATTAAATAAAGGGAGTGGTAGAATAGTACCTTACTGCAAGATGATATGTGTATTTGTAAAAGAAGGTACTTTTGTGGAAGGAAATCCATGAGCCAGAGGAGGGAAACTATTTAGGTGAGGATCTATGGGAGAAAGTGATATTGTGGTGGGAATATTCTATAGACTATAGACATTCTATAGACAATTCTTAAATTGTAGTTTGTGCCCCATCTGAGGTCTTGTAATTGAATGGGGAGGTGCAACAAAATTATTTATTTTCAGTAAATGTTTGATTTGTATACTTATAGATCCAGAATCATATCAAAATTTCTCAGGCAAAAAGGGGTTGCCAGTGGGAAAAGTTTAAGAAGCCCTGCTATAGACTATCTGGTCAGAAGAAGAAAATGGAAAAAAAAATTCAGGAATTAGATCAGAAATGTACCACAGAGGCTTGGTATAGAAATGCTTTGTGCAGTTTCAATGATTCTGTTCTTTTTGTTGGTGGTGGGGTTTTTTTTGTTTGTTTTTTGTTTTTAGATAATTGGGGGTAAGTGACTTGCCCAGGGTCACACAGCTAAGAAGTGTTAAGTGTCTAAAACCAGCTTTGAACTCAGGTCCTCCTGAATTCAGGGTAGCACTCTATCCATTGTGCCATCTAGCTGCCCTGGTTCCAACAATTCTGACAGGCCCTTCTTGTTATAAGTAGAACAGTTAAAGAAACAGTTCTCTGGTTAGCCCTTCTCTCCCCTATGACTTATATGATTGTGCTACCCTTACAGCATCACCCTAGAATTGGGGTCTCTGCCAAAGCAAAGGAAAAAACTTGGGCTTCCTAAACAATTAACCCTTTTCTCTCCCCCATTACTCACCCAATCCACATATCAGTGAATGACAAGGAATGGAGTTGCTTCTCCTTTTTAATGACTTTATCCCTTGTTTCTATGTATTTTTGATCCCTCCTTTGATATTTCATTGCAGTTTGCTGCTGCAGTTGGCTCCTGAGTATTTCTCCAGATCTGAGAGACATTAGTTTCTCTCCATGGCCTCTCCCTCCTGCCTATACACATCTCTAAATCACCTGGTATTTCCCCCACTATTGAGGGAGTTAATCTGCTTTGCTAATATAGTTAATATCTCTATAACTGGTAGCCTCTACTTCTTACTGCTTCTGACACACCTTCTTGGCAAAGTTTTACATTTCTTTTGTAAAACTCAACATGTTCAAAATAGAACAAATCTTTCCTTTGGGGGTCTACATGCCACACATCGCTCCCATCTCTGCTCTTTAAAATTTCCCTGTTTATATCCAGAGCATGGTGATCTTCTAGATACCTAAGGTTTCTTATATAAGTCCTCATCTTTCATCTGTCTCCATGGCCACAACCTTAACTCAACTCTTGTCACTTTTCACCTAGACTATTGTAATTGTCTCCTAATTTGTCTCCCAACTTGTCTTTCCCCATTCCTATTAATCCCCCTCACAGCTGCCAAAGTGATTTTTCCTAGAGTGCAGATCTGACCATGCCATTCACTTCTTCAGTAAACTAATGCTCTTCCTGTTGCCTCTAGAATCAAATACAAACTCTTAACATTCAAAACCCTTCGCAACCTGAAGATTTGATGAGGTTTATTATATTATAATGTATATTGTATCCAGTATTTAAATTCTGTGATTCTCTTATTTATATTTTCATTTACCTCTCCTAAAGATATTTGAGTGAGTTAGTAAAGATAATTCATCTTATAGAAACCTGGATAATTGTATTGAAAACAAAGTTGTTTGTCTCCCAGGAGACTGTACTTACTTAATTGTTCAATAGTACCCTACATTATATTTCCTACTAACTTGTCAGATATGGAATAATACTCATCCATATGCAATTCTAATCCTCCCCCTTCTTTTTTAAAGCCTTGAAGAACCAGACATTTTTATTACCCAAAGTTCTCACTTTCTCAATTTATTCTTTTCAGTAACATATTTAGGCTAATGAGTGAGGTGAATCATTCCATGATATCTGAAAACGTGTTCTCAAGCCTTCTTATAGATAAGATGTAAAATTGGCACTTAAGTGTGTGTATCTCCTTCATTTTCTTCAGTAAAGAACAAAAGTTTGAATTATAGTTTTGCTACTTACTACTTGTGTAATCTTGGGTGATTCACTATTCACCTGCTTTCTCAGGCCTGTTTCCTTAGCTCTAATGCAAGGCGATTAGACTAGATCTATCAGTTATTAATAAAGTTATTAAATTTGTGCTAGGCACTGTGCTAGGTACTGGGGATAGAAATACATAATATAAAAGTGAGACAGTACCTTTTTTCAAGGAGCTTATGTTCTTTTGGAGATATAATACATGTTCACAGATAAAGAGTACTTATTGATCTTATGTGAGATCATGTGCAAAGAAAGTGAATGTTGTGGAATGAGGTCAGACAGGAAGGCAGAAAGTAGAAAGTATTGTGGTACAGCATTAGGTGCATGTGGGCCAGGGCACAGAGGTCTTCAGTGGTCTCTAAGGCAGCTAGGTGACCCACTCTGTGCTAACAACTATAATGATCAAGGAAGCAGAGAGACTTTTTCTAACCAAAATCACAACAGTTTGTACTTCAGTTAAGAAAGAAAAACTAAAAGGCAGATATGGTTGAAGTTTATAAAATTATGAAAAAGTAGAGTGATAAAGCAGAAAACATTTGGAAAGATGTAGAGTCAGAGCATCGGAGTTCCAATTTTATTGGTTACATGTTTGGCTTTTGGAAGTCATTTTCAGCTTCATTTTCCTTATCTGTAAAATTAGGGTGTTGGATTAAATGACCTCTTTCAACCCCATATTTTACAAATCTATGATCCTATGATAGACATGGAAACAAATCCAAATTCACCAAATCCTAGAATGGTAGAAATAGAATGTAGCATTCAAAATCTGAATTAAATAGTTTACTGGTGGCTAACCAAAAAAGCTCATTACCTTAAAAAGCTACACGAAGCAAAAATGTAACTAGATTCATTTTCCTCCCTGATTATCTGAGGTGAAATTCTAAAATGTCCTTTACTGCCACTCTGAGATAGAAGACTCATTTGGATGGGCTATTGGTCTGACCTCATCTGGTGCCTCTTGGCTAAAGGAATCTTTAGGTTAAGAACAGAAATGTCAAAGCCATAATCTACTAAATGGATGTATAGTTTGTGGACTCAATTAAAAAATACAATTTATGCTGTATACATATTGGACACTTAATTGAATGAATGAATAACATAAGTAGGCATGCAGTGGAATCTTATTAGTTAGAACTTTCTCAGGGAAAATTGCTTCATTGTGAAAATTCATTCCAAATAGTAAAGAGTCTAAAGATAGGGATATTTTAAGAATAATTTTATTATAGTACTTGAACTAATCTAAACCAAGTGATATCTATATTCCTTAAGAGTCTTATGATTAGATAAGAATGGTTTATACTTCACTATTTGTGTATATGTGTGTGTGTGTGTGTGTGTATAAGATTTCTTAAAGTATTTAAGAGTTTTTAAAGTTGCAAGATTTCCTTAGAGGACAGCCAGTCCAAACTCCTCCCTAGTGCAGAAATCCTTTCCCTCTGACAGGCGATTATGATCCAGTCTCTGCTTGGACATATAATGGGACAGGAAATCTGTTTCATTGTTGGAAGATCCTAGTTATTAAACTCTTAATTTATATTTGTTTTAACTCCATGTTGTCATCAAAAGAAATGACAAATGCAAAGTGCTTCACAAACCTAAAAATGCTATATAAAAGTTAGCTACCAATAATAAAGATGCACCCAGTATACTAGGAGCTTTCTTCTGGATCAGGGATTTTTTTTTTCTCTCTTTTTTTTAATTAAAACTTTTTATTTGCAAAACATATGTATGGGTAATTCTTCAACATTGACCCTTACAAAGCTTTCTGTTACAAAATTTCCCCCCCAGTCCCCACTCCTCTCCTAGATGGCAGGAAATCCACATGTTAATTATGTTAAAATACTCGACAAATCGAATATATTTATATATATTTCCACACTTATCATTGTTGTGCAAGAAAAAAAATCAGAGAAAGGAAACCCAATGCAAGCAAACATCAATAGAGAGCATGAAAATGTTATGTTGTGGTCCACATTTCACATCCCTCTCTCTGGGTGTATATGGCTTTCTTCACTGAACAGTTGGAAGTGGTTTAAAATATTTCATTGTTGAAGAGAGCCATGTCCATCAGAATTGATCATCATATAGTATTGTTGTTGCTGTGTATAATGATCTCCTGGTTCTGCTCATTTCACTCAGCATCAGTTCATGCAAGTCTCTCCAGGCCTCTCTGAAATCGTCCTGCTGGTCGTTTCTTACAGAACAATAATATTCCATAATATTCATATACCATAATTTGTTCAGCCACTTTCCAATTGATGGGCATCCATTCAGTCTCCAGTTTCTAGCCACTACAAAAAGGGCTGCCACAAACATTCTTGCACATGTGGGTCCTTTTCCTTCCTTTATGATTTCTTTGAGATATAAGCCCAATAGAAACACTGCTGAGTCAAAGGGTATGCACAGTTTGATAACTTTTTGAGCATAATTCCAAATTGCTCTCCAGAATGTCTGGTGGATCAGGGATTTTTTAAAAAAAATTTAATAGTATTTTATTTTTTTCAAATACATGCAAAGATAGTTTTCAGCATTTACCTTTGCAAAATTTTGTGTTCTAAATTTGTCTTTCTCACCATCTCCTTCTCTCTCCCTAAGACAGCAAGCAATTTGGTATAGGTTAAACATGTGTAATTCTTCTAAACATATTTCCATATTTGTCATGCTGTGCAAAAAATAATCTGATTAAAAGGAAAAAATCACGATAAAGGAAAAACAAACAACTACCTACTACCAAAAAAAGGTGAAAATACTTTCCCTGGATGTGAATGGCATTTTCTAACCCACGACTATTGCCTCATTGTTGAAAAGAGCCAAGTTCATCACAGTTGTGGATCAGGGGTTCTTAACCTGGTATCTGTAAACTTGGAATTAAAAAATATTTTGATAGTTATCTTTTAGTATAACTAGTTTTCTTTGTAATACTATGTATTTTGAATTACACACTAAACCATTTTTTTTCCTTTTGAGTATGAGTTCATGGGTTTCATCAGAAAGCCAAAGTAGCTTTTGACACACACAAAAAATGAAGAACCTTAGTACTTCATTTCTTGATATTATTAAGATATCAATGGAATATGGTTCCCTTTTGATTTTTTCCACGTGCTTATATGCAATGATCCATTAAAATTTTTTCTATTTATATATCTTTTTAGATGACTTCTTTTATGCCATTTTCCTTCATAATTATTTCTTTATATGTTATGTATATGTTATCTATATATATGTTAGAGCCTGCTCACATCTGCCTTAGTACCTTTCAATTTCTCTTTGAGTAATTCTCAATTTCAGTTCGTTGGAGACTGTGGTATTCCATGGCTCATCTAGTTAGTCCAGCTTATCTGATATGCATTTGGATGGACACTCCCTGGACCATGTCCCTTTGCAGATAATGGACCTTGTAAGTGGACTATATACTGAGCTCCAAATTGAGTAGGAGGAGTTGAATGAGCTAGATTGCCTTTGGGAAAGTGTTCAGGGTTTTTAAAGATCCTGTTGCTTAATCTTTGTTAGCCAATTTCTTTAAAAGATTTTCATGTACTCTTCAAAGAAAATAGTTTCCCTATCACACAAACTAGTGGCAAAAGTATGTTTGTATTTAATCTTGGTAAAGTGGCAAGAGTACTGTCTATAGAACTTGAGAACCTGGGTTGGGGAGGTGGAGAGAATTCCACCTGTGAAACCTTAGGCAAGTCATCTAACTTTACTAAGCCTCAGTTTCCTTTTCTGTAAAATGAGAGGACTTGACTACATGTGCTCTAAGGTTCATTCCAGTTATAGATCCATGACCCCCAACTTTCATTTTAAGTCAATATTCTGCCAGGGGAATGTAGCGGTGTGTGAGTGGAATGTCACAGTCTCCAAAGAATGGAAGTTGAGGATCTATAATTCAGATTTACTTCCCTCTAATTTTTATGTTTAATTCCATATTCAGGAACTATATAGGAATAGAACAATCCATTCCTCAGTCCCTATCCCTACCCCACCAGATATTATGAATATTGGCTATCTGTCTCACATATTTTAAATGCTTTGCCAAAATATGTCACATAATTAATTAGTAATACCTCTGAAAAAAGTATTTACTTTGTAAAAGTAAAATTCAGCCCATCCCTAAATCTAGATCTGTGAAGTTTTAGGTCAGAAATTTTTTAAAACTATAGATCTCAAGATAATTTTTACCTAGCTACCTTTAATGCTACTAAAAAGGGTACATGATCAGGTCTCTCCTTGTTCCATTTTATTCTTCAAAGTGATTTTCTTAAAACACATATCTAACTCTATCACTCTCCTATTTGATTAATTCCAGGTCTCCCACTTGTTCCTTAAATAAAATATAAATTCTTGGGTTTGGCTTCACAAGGGGCAGCTAGGTGGTGCAGTGCACTGATAGAGCACTGACCCGGCAGCCAGGAGGACTTAAGTTCAAATTCAGCCTCAGACACTAGCTGCAAGTGTCTGAGTGACCCTGGACAAGTCACTTAATCTGGATTGCCTTCCCCAACAACAGCAACAAACACCTCTTCACCATCTGATCCCATTCTGTCTTTCCATCCTTATATGTTTCTTTCCTTTAAAATACACTATGTCCAATGAGAGGTGGTTCCCCAGCCAAGGCACTCCATGTCTTAGCTCTGTGCTTGGGGACTGCTTCCTCCACGCCTGGAGCTCTCTTCTGCTCACTATCACCTCTTTGAATCCCGGACTTCCTTTACATGAAGGCTTTGCTGATGCTGTGACACAAGGACCTTCTCCTGCCAAATGTTCGGGTTGCTGTTTTGTCTATGTCTCTAGAGGCCTGCCATAGATAGTAAATTGTCAGGGCCTATCACAGTGACTCACTTCTGCTTTTGTATTCCAAGCAGCTCATACAGAGCCTGCTCATAGCAGGAACCTAACTGCCCACTGATTATGATTAATTGAGGGATGGCTGTCAAATGCTGAGCTGTAGTATGTAATAATATACTCTATTAATAGAATTACAGAACTGAAACAAATCTAGCTACAGATACGCACATGCATGACAAGGAAGAGATTGAAGACATTTCAAGCATTCAAGCAGTTGGTCCTTATGTTTCTTTATAGTGGAAAGACCTTTCAAAAAAGGTCTGATTTGATTGGGCCTTATCAGGAGTAATGTGGTATGTGCTGCTGGAGCCTTGGCCAGGTGATAGCACAGAGTGAGGGCTTTCTAGGCCAGGCCAGCCTCCTGGGTGGGAATATGGCATTCTGGTTGAAAGGTCAGTAGAAGGCTAGTACAGTCTATAGTCAGTGATGTGTGACGGCAAGAGGCAAAGTGAAATAGGGGTTTGAAGTAACATCTCTTCTTACCCAACAAGAAAACAGAATCTGACGCAAGCAGTGCAGATCTAAATGGCTGTGAATGGAACAACTTACCAGCAACATTTTCCATCTACAGCTCCATATTGAGGTAATTAACCACAAATGAGATTAAACTGCTGGAAAATTGCAACAGCAATGGAAAATAAAAAGGGCAGCCTGAAGTGCATGGGTTAATTGCTATACTGGAGCTTAATACAGAGAGTTGCAATTGTTGAAAAGTTGCAGCAATTCACCATAGTGTGAAATGTGTTAACTGAATAATGCATTTATTTAAATAGATTTTTTTATGAGAAATACTCTAAAATTTCTTTTAAAATCTATGTCTCCTACTAGAATTTGATGCATTTAGAACCATATACATCCTTGGCTAAGCGAAAATTGACTTAACAGAAATTCAAACTTGAGTTTAATTGATTCATTGTCAGAAATGCTAGAAGGAATAGCAGCTCATAAAACTTAAAGAATTGAGGGTTTGTGTTGCCATTTTGTTTTCTTTCACGAGTTGGGTCCTGCTTCCTCTTACTCTTGAGTATTATAGCATAAGAATTGTAGCTCAACTCACACTTAGGTAGCTAAAGCAAAGCTCTGGCATAGAAATGGGGAACCTGCTGTCTCATTACAGAGGCTTGATTTCATTCATCCTCAGCATGATATTACTCTGGTCTTTGCTCCAATGGCCAAGACAGCATTTTTCTTCCTTAGTAGTTATTCTTATTATCCCTTTAGAACATCCTTTTTTAGAGGGGATCCCTTCTCCCTGGGAGTCTGAGCTTTTCATGAACATCCCTCTGTCTTGTTAGGCATTCTTTTAGGCCCTCCATCCATTCTACTATGGGCCTTGTTAGCCCAGGATCTGTAGAATTACAGGAGGACATCTGGGATCAACAATGATAGCCTTCTGTGAACTATGAGATGTGCTGGGGTCTCTGTTTCCCTCCTGGCACTTTACTAATATGGCTATAGGTAGGGCAGATTTCCCACACACATCTTCCACCTTGAGGACTCACTATCACCAAGGACCTAGGTCTACAGTAATATGGTGGGCCAGCCTCGGACTATACTGCAGGATCGTTCCTCCAACTGAATTTGCCTCAGGTGCTTGAATTCCCAGTTATTGCTCTCCCAGGAGCTAAAAAAGGGGATTTAAAAATTCTTATGTGAGCCAAAACTATCATTTTGAGTTTTTCAACAAAATATAAATGCCATGACTCGGTATTATAAAACAACCCAACGACCAGATACAATTCCCCTAAATAAATGTAGGTGGGTGTCATTTTGGGGAAATAGGGACTTGGACCTGCCTTCTTCCTTCAAGTCTCAGCTAAAGCTCCTATCTTTTCCAAGAAGTTTTTCCTGAAATACCATCTATACCCAGAGAGAGACTGAATGTGGATCAAAGTATAGTATTTTTGCCTTTTTTTTTTAACATATATTTGATTGTATACTTTTTCTTTCTTGTGGTCTTTTCCCTTTTGGTCTGATTTTTCTTGCACACACAAAAAACGTGGAAATATGTTTAAAAGGACTGCGTGTATTTAACCTATATTAGATTGTTTGCTGTCTTGGGGAGGGGAGAGATAAAAGAAGGAGGGAGAAAAATTGGCAACACAAAATCTTATAAGAATGAATGTTGAAAACTCTCTTGGCATGTATTTGGAAAAATAAAATACTATTGAGGAAAAAAAGAAAATAAAATTTGAAAAAAAAGTTTTTCCTGATATTCTTTAGCTTTAGAGACTTCCCTCTGATAATTTCTCCACTTTATCCTGTTTCTCTCTTGTTTGTATTTAATTGTATATTGTGTTCACCATTATGTATTTGTGCCTTGAGAACATGGACTTTTTTTTTGCCATTTTTTTTTTTGTATTTCTAGTGCTTGTTTTTATTTCTGATTTCAAGAGTAAGGAGCTCCTCACAGGGAAAAATGTAGTTGTGATTAATAATAATACAAATTCATTTAAAAGTTTTTTTGAGTACATAACTTAGCAACTACTTTAGTAGAGTAGTTGTTAGCTAAGTTACATTCAAAGTATAGTAGATAAAAAGTGGTAACAATCTGAAATCTATGGCATAAGTGGTCAGTGGGGCAGAAACGCTTAACACATACTTGGAAGTTTACTGAACTTACCTGCCAGCTCTTAAAGGAGCTACAGGGCTGTCTTGTGGGAAAAGTGCCCAGGAGATCTGAGTATTAGTCCTAGTTTGAATAGTTAGCAGTATGACCATGGCAGTTTAGCCATGGTGCCTCAGTTTCTTCATACATAAAATGAAAGAGTTGCACTAAGTCAGAGCTCACTGAGCATACAGTTTGGTGCATATTGGGAATTTTTTTTTCGCCAAAATAAACAAATGAGCTCATACCTGTGTAATGACTTATCTCATTAATTCTAAAGCTGCTTTTGTTTCAGGAACAATATTTTCAGAGGCAAGTAGAGTTTAAGTCCAGAATGCCTTTGTTCCACAACTCTCTACAGATTTTCCATCTTTATTGCCCAAAGCACAGAGCACCTTGGTGTCCCTACTTGTACCTCTTCTTAATTTTTTTGCCAAATTTCCTGTGGCACCTATACACACACACACACACACACACACACACACACACACACCCCTACCTACACACACACACCCCTACCTACACACACACCCCTACCTACACACACAC